>JBBCBC010000029.1:27728544-28328544 GCA_037126765.1 Stenogyne calaminthoides | reverse complement strand
GAATGATGGTTGTCTCTTTTTTGGAATTAGAATTTAGTCGACTTAGCTGGGTCTGAAAGAGTAGCTAAAACTGGAGCTGGGGGAGTTCGTTTGAAAGAAGGAAAACACATTAACAAGAGCTTGATGATTCTTGGTAACGTGATCAACAAACTAAGCGAGGGTGGAAAGCAAAGGGGTCACATTCCTTATCGTGACAGTAAACTTACTCGCATTCTTCAACCAGCACTTGGTGGAAACGCAAAAACTTCAATAATTTGCACTGTGGCACCAGAAGAGGTATTTAACTGCTATTTTTCGATATTGCAATTAAATCAACTTCAAGATAACATTTGACGCATGACATCACTGCTATTGTAGATTCACATAGAGGAATCGAAAGGGACACTTCAATTTGCCAGTAGAGCAAAGAGGATAACCAACTGTGTCCAAGTGAATGAGGTCTGTTAAAACTGTTTAGTAAATTTCTTAAATCTCCCATTTTGTCATAATATATACTCCATAATACATTCTTGCTTATTATAATCAGAGACTTGTAGATTATGTATGCTTCTCGAGGAGTGATTTATGATCCATTGATCAAATATATGGAAGTGATTTTTCAAGAAAACAGTTTTTTAAATGTTATTTTTTTATGTTTATCAGATATTGACAGATGCTGCCTTATTAAAGAGACAGAAACTTGAAATAGAGGAATTACAGAAGAAACTTCAGGTGTGATGATGTTTTACTTCAGGTCAAGTAGACTAAGAGCTAACTAACTGAAATCGTTTTTTGTTAGGGATCTCATGCAGAAATTTTGGAGAAAGAAATCTTGAAGCTGAGGAATGACATGCTGAAGGTAAGTTTCTTCGCTTTGCTTATACAGAATTAATCAACATTTTGATGTCTTGTGCTTCTGTATAATTCATTACTTTATAATCAGTATGAATTGGAAAGGGAGAAACTCGCAGCAGAATTAGAAGAGGAGAGGAGATCGCATAAACAGATGAAAGAGCAGCAAATGAAAATCAACAATCTTAGCAATTTGGTAGCTGGATCCGATTCTGATAGAAGCTCTTCCCATGTAAATTTTACTTCCCCTCAAACTCATCCTTAAGTATATTGTTCCTTTCTGAATTTAGCTGCATTTATTATTTATTGTGCATTATATATACATCTCTTAGCTACTTGTGGCTTATATTGTGCTAGAATTAGCATGCAGACCATTTATTTATATGTAACATTCTCATTTTCTTTCTCAGTGAGAGGCTGAACCCTTTCTCTAAGTTTGTTACATACATATATATAGGGACATCTCATTGTGAAATGGAATTCATGATCCTTATATTTAGAAAATTTTGGATTTTGTTTCATCTGATAAGATTCAATTGAAATTATTCTGGTTGCTAGGATGATGTCAAAGAATGCATTCCAGATGGAAGTACTTTTAGTACCCCGAGTTTTAAGGCAGCTCCTAATGTATTTGTTGTGAAGCGATCACGCTACTCAAGCCAACCAGAGTCTAGCCCTCTTCCGGATATGTTTGGTGATTGCGTTGATGAAGACACATGGACGAAAATGAACAAAGGTTTCATAGCTGACCTTGATTCACTTCATATGACTCCTCTCAGAAAAGTTCAATCATTTCCATCTAGTGAGGTAATGTACAGCTTAACATTTTTGGCATTAGTTTCGTTTTCCTGAAATGCTATGTTGTTTCTTATCTTCCATTTTCTAACTGTTAGAAAAGGAGTTCATTTTCTAATTTTATCTGTAATGATCTACTGTCGTCAAGCATTTTACCTATCACTAAGTGTTTGATATAATAAGATATCATTATGCCGCTTAAACCATGGCCATATTACCTGCAGTACTGAGGAAATATCATCTTCTTCATTCTGTTGATTTCTTATAAATTACTATAATATAAGATGGGAGATGAGTTTGTATTATTTGGAGAGTATACTTGTCATGACAGGAATATCAACTTCTTCCATATACTTTAATCGGCATTTTTAAAGAGTAATACTTGGGGTGAGCACAACTAATATTGTTCAGTGAAAACAGCTAATACTGACCAACAAGGCAACTAATACATTTTAGTAAAATAACTAATACCGTTTAAAAATGCACGTAAGTTGATCAGTGCAATTGGTGCATAGAAGTATTTTCCATTTTTAAAAATCTTGGAATATGCTGTGAGAGATGGTTAAACTTGTTACAGGATTTCTCAGTAGAGAATCACAGTCAAGAAACACAAAACCTTCACAGACAGCTAAAACTTGTTATGGAGGAAAGAGATGAGTTCAAGGTTAGTAGCTGGTAAAGTGTATTATTGTAATTCTGTGAAGGGCTCTATCTAATAAAATCCACCAAGTTCGTCTTTATATCCAAATAATTTATCATCTTTTGCTTCATGTAAATTTTCCAGATGAAGCATGCTGAACAAGTGTCACTCAATAACCAATTAACAAGAGAGAAATCAGAACTCCAACAAGAGATGTCACTCGTACGTGGAATTCCTCAAAACCTGCTTGAGACTGTGACAAATTGCAAAGACATATACAATGATGTTTTCTCTATTATACAGGTGAAGCACTCATACTTTTTTAGCTATAAGAACCTCACCCTTAGAGTGAATTCTGTTAAACAGTTATTTATTTGTGATTTATCCATAGCAGAATTCTATAGCTGATGAGAAATCTGCAACTGCTCAAATACTCCATACTTCAAGTGAAGTTGGAAACAGCCTTTTCTCAACTTTAGAATCTCATTTGAAGATAGCTGCGGATGAAAAAACACCCTCGTCCTTGAATGATTTTTCTATACGAGAGGAATGCAATATGCTCCATCAGAAGCTGAGCGGCGCAGTTTCCTCGTTGATGTTGTCAGATGCATCAACTTTAAGAGATGAGCATAAGGAGGATTATATTAAGGTAGCTGCCTGGTCATATAAATCGAGATCTCACATGCCAATTTTCTTAATTTTCTCCATCTTGACAATTGGATACTATTTCTCCTACTTCAAGCTCATGATGGCAGGGTCTTCCGGCTTCCTACTAATCTGATGTCATTTGCATGTTTGATTAATTTGCAACTTTTTTGTGAATTTTTTTCCTGTTCTTAGCTATTGTCAATCTATCTTAGGTGAATACATAGTCCTTAGTGGCATGGTGTAACCTTTTGCATTGCTGAAGTTAAATTTACATGAAGGGTCATTGGAAATGTGAGATACACGAATCTATGTGAAACTTCTAAAAGGATACACTAATTATTTTATACAAATAATGGATATGAAATGACTTTCTTAATCTTTGTGAAATACCAAAAACCGAAAGTTAAATTGGATCGGTGGGAGTAGCTATTAGGTAAAAGTAAAACTAAACATAGAGGGGGCAAAAAAAAAAAAAAACAGAACTTAATTGAACATAATTTTCTTATAGCTCAAGTTATCTCAAGCATAATACAGTTGCATGGAAATTTAGTTCAGACTATCAGAGTTAAGTTGTGTGGTCATAATCTTTATGTGCTGAAACTATCTATTAGGTTTATAATTGCAGAATTGAAAGTATAATCCATCATCTTCTAAATGGTGTTTTAATATGAAGGGCAATTTGGGAGGACAAATTGCTTGTTGGAAGCAGGCATTGGAAAATGAACTCAAAACAGTCAAACAAAAGTGCAATGACTTGGATAAAGAGTTGGAAGTAAATAATCAGCTTCTTAAGGCTTCTGAAGAAAAGTATCATAGCTTAGAGAGGGAATTCAATACCTTAAAAGAAGATAGAGATTCAGTGCTTCAGAAAAATTCCATTTCATCTCCAATGCTTACACAAATTGCTGCTCAAAAGGAGAGAGCTTTAATGGATCTTAATGCAGAATTAAGGGTGAGGAAAAAGCTTAAAGAAGAGATCAAACAGTTCATTGTTGCCTTTGCTTCTCGACAGAGGGCGAATACGTCTTTCCACAGTGAACTAAAGTCTTTACTCGAGAATGTGAAGGCTCAGAAACAAATTTCATTATCCAAATCTCATGGATCTTGAATCTGATGAATTTTTTTTAGTCATTTGGTGATTCAATGATTTGTGCTCATGAGTTTAAAAAGATTTCTTGGTTTGTAATTTAGTTAACTTGCAAGTGATGTTTAAGGCTCAAATATGCAGCACTTATTAGAATGTAGAATCATTAAAACAAAGTGTAGTGAAATGGCATATCTTCATTTGCTCTGAGTTTATGATTGATGTCTGGCTTTTTGCCCAATTTCTTGATGAAGGTTGAAAAAAGTTGATGCCTTCTGTGGTGATAATCTTCTGAAGAAATGTTATGCTTCTCTGGAATCTCAAAACACTCATTAGTCATTATTTATGATTTATCACTAGTGTAGCACATTGCATTTTCTCAAATTATGACAATTACATTGATTGGATGCTAACAAGTAAAAAATGGCAAAATCTTTGATGCCCTAATCCCAATGTGCAATGATGCAATTTTGACTCAAAAAAGAACCAAAATATATGTTAAAATAAAATTAAACCTTTTTATTATATGAGCTGATATATTTCTTCACATGAATATATACTTTTTGATCTTTATTCTATGATTCACGAAAACATATTAAAAAAACTGTGAGGCTGAAATTTTTGGTCAAAATTTGGTTAAAGTTGTACCAATTACACTGTGCACCTGGTGTGCCGAGGTCTTACTTCCAAAACAAATATTAATAATATGACAGGTAAATACTCATTCACCATATAAGTTAAAATAACACAGCTTTCTTCAGTTTGTTGGTGGGAAATATGGTATTCAAGTTTTGGGTTATTGCCCCTTATACTTTGTGTATATGTCAGCTATTTCCATTTAAATGTGAAGAAGAATATTGTTAGCAAAACTGTTGTTTATATCTATTTAAAGCTTTGCGTGAATCTTATACACCATCTCATGCTTCATCAACTTGCACATCTTACACCCCCAATTAAATTTGTGCATGCACATGCTTCTATATTATTTACATTACATATACCCATATAAGTATGTATTAATTACATTTTGATAAATGCACAGCTTGTTGAACTGATTACTTAAATCAAGAAAAAATAGAAAAAAGAAAATAGGGAAAATAGGATGATATATTTGTTTGTAAAGCTTAAAGGCAGTGGGGGCCTGGGAGAGTATCTGCATATTTGTCTGTTGGGTGTGAAAGTCAAGTATCTTTCAATGGTTATACTTTTTTAAATAATTTCTGGGAACTGGATCTGCACCTGCAGATGTACAATTGTGTTGTATGCCAGTTTAAATTAATTAGAGCAGTAGAGCTTTTGATGATGATGATGATGCAAGGACCACATTTGTGGCATGGGTCTCTGCCTTGTGCTGTTTCATAAATTGTAATGTTTCATAAATACACTTAAATTTCACGGTCCACTTGGTACATTGAAGATCTACTGTAGTATTTTTAATAACTCGATATCTAGTCCGAAGACCGACTAATTCGAAGAAAACCAGAATCCACCGTCCACCAGCGCGGGCCCCACTTCAAGGCAGAGCAAAACTCTGTATGGACTTGGTGCATTGAAGACCTACTGTAGTATTTATAGTTGACTCTCCACCCGAATAAACATATGTTGCATGACAAGTTCTCATGCGAAACTTTTTCACAATATGAAATTGGATCCATGCTAATATTATAACATTCATTCATTTAGTTATATTATTATTCTTATAAACTAATACTAATAATACATACATAAATGTTACTCCTTCCGTCCTGTTTTTGATTGGACATTTCACTTTTGGCTCGTGTTTTAGCGAGCGAGTTGTTTATTAGTATATAAAATGATAAAGTCAGTGACGGATCCAGGAATTTATAAGGGGTGGGCTAGAAAGAAAAAAAATTTAGACCAATAACTTTAAACAAAATAAAATGTTTTCAATGTTTATTGAACTGTACTAGAAGAGACTTCAAAACATAAAATTCATCAACAATTGAGTATATATCTACATTGTATAAGAAAATTTAAAAGAATAGAAAAAATTACTTGATCGGCCTTGAAAATTAAGGATGATTGTTGAAAAAATAAAATAAAAAATAAAGAATCCCAAATTTCCTTAAACTCTAATTCCATGCTCTCGGTGAAAATAAAATTTTTGAAGTAAAAATGTTTGATTTTCTTTAGATAAAATAAAAGATTAATTAAAAGTAAGTGGACTGTAGTTGTTTGCTAATATTTTTATGAGTAATATTGATAAATTTTAAGTAGGTTTATAATTAGGATGAGTTGGTATAATTGATTTGGGTGGGCTGATGGACTAATTTTAAATTTTTTGCATATAATAATTACAATATATAGTGTGCTAGAGTGGGCAGCCCACCCTAGCTCACTAATAAACCGTCTCTGTATAAAGTAACTTTTAAGAAGATGCAGGATAGACGAGGGGTATGACTATCATACCCCACCTTAAACATTACTTTATCATTTCAAATATTAATAAACAACTCGCTCGCTAAAACACGAGTCAAATAGTAAATGACCAATCTAAATCAGAACGGAAGTAGTATGATATTAGGTTATAAATATAATAATATCGATTGATAAATATATAATATATTAATTTATAAATATAATAGTATCAATTTTATACTGTGAGCAAGTTTCACCAAATATAGGCTAATATTGCAAATATCTGCAAGTTTTTTATCACACCATCTTATAACTGTGTACAATGAGACGGAGAAGAAATTAATTTCTTTTAAGTGACTTATTTCAGGACTCAATTTTATTAATTTTTTTTATCAATGCAATGTTTAATTTAATATTTTTGTCTCAATTTAAGGGCCGAACATATGTTTATTTTCCAAATTAAAATTATGCACTATGATTAAGATAAAAAATATGTGCCATTTTTAGATTGTCGTGGGATTTGACTTGAATTGAGAAAAAAAAAATCTCTTTAATTGAGAAAATAATAAATATTAAACGAGTGGGTCTCCTGTCCACCAAGTGCGCACCGTACATTAGAGTTTAGAAGTGACTCATTAAAAAAATGTAGAGATGTTAAACGGGTTGGCCCTAATCCATTAGGGTCAGCCCTATAGGGCCGCAGACTAAATGGTTTAGGGCCTTAAGCGGTTCACATACTTTTAACGGGTCACTAATAGTTGAGATCTAACCCTAACCCTAGCGGGCTACGGGTTAAACGGGCCATTAATGGGCTTCCAAAAAATTAAAAAAAAGAAAAGAATTTTCCATATTAAATACTCCAAACATTGTTTATAAATTAAAAAGTGTTAATCATACTATGATATTTTTCAAACTTAATAATCCAAACATTGTTAATATAGTCAAAATCACATCAAAATATAACATAATATCATGCCCTAATTTATTTCTATTTATTTAAATTAATAATACAATTATAATATATATAAAATATATATTATATATAAGTAGACGGGCTGGCGGGTTGTCTTGGTTAACTCTTGGGGCTAACTGTTCGGGCAAAAAAAGACCTGTTTTTTAAACGAATTCTATCATTCAAATTTCTAACCCTACATATATAATAGGGTTAAACAAATTTGACCCATTTAACCCGGCCCGGATTAACATCTCTAAGAAAATGAGATCTTGCCCTTAGTGAAAAAGAGGATTCACAATAAAAAAAATAAACAGGATCAAAGTGAGTGCATGGATCTAAAGTCTATGCACCAAATACACATGAGACCTTGCATATTTTTAATTCTATTTCTTCAGTTTTTCAGTTGGCCATAATACCACTTTTGTTCTCCGGTGAGGCATCGACCACGTCGGACTGAATTTCCAAATCTCATTCAATTAAAATCACACAAACAATATATTCCAAATTCATTAGAAAATAAATCATGTATTGCGATCATCAAATTCAAATATTTGAAACTCTTATAATACTTTTACGTGACATGATTCTTGTATATTTAGCTATTGAAGTTTTTTACACAAATTTATAAATCAAGACATACGTGTGTCTCAGTGAGAAGCTAGACACGTGTATATTGACTTTGAATTAATAATTTAACATAATTAATTAATTTCCTAAAAGTAACAAACAATTTCTTGACTAATTTTAATGATTAGGTCTCTACACTAATTATGATAAATGAAAAATCTTTAATCATATGTACTCGCGCGTCTTGCAGATTAATTTAATTCATAATTCATTTATCAACTAATTCCTACTCAATTTTTCATATAATTACTTAATTTTTTAATTTTTTTTTTTGAACGGCATCTAATTATTTAATTAAACAAGAGGGACGAAAATGAAGCATTAGTGATGATTGGACATTATTATAATAATATTTATCCGTGATATAAACGTTACAGTTAAAAATTCCGACAAAATAAAAACAATAGTAATACTTTTATTTCCAAATCTATTGTCCCACAATAAATTGACACCTTTGCATGTTCTCTATAGAATGTTTTTAAATAAAATTCCAAGGATAAAAAAAAGTTTTAATTATTATTGTCTCTCTTTTGTGAGTGAAATAAACGTCAACATTCTTTTTTCTATTAATGATTAAAAAAATTAGGCATTCACAAATCGAATAAAGATGCTATTAAACATTACCGGAAAATGCTGTGGTGCTTTTTCAATCAGTTGTCAATGATAAAAATAAAAAATCATTTCTTGTTAAGTTTTTTATTTATTTTTTGCACATAAATTAAGGAGTTAATATAGTATAAAATGTGTAATGAGTAGTTTGTAACAAGAAAAACAAAATATACACAATTTGAGATAAAATATTACTTTTTGAGTGAAAACTGTTACGATAAAATTCAACTTTATAAATCGATGCTATGTATATACATAAATACACAAATAAATTGTTTAACTTTATTCAACTCTATTTAATATGATGGTGGTATAATATTGAGAAATGAGATCACTTGTTCCATTGTTTCACTTTATATTTCATAATATAAATAGATGATTCGAGTAATATAAAATATTCAACGAATCATTACATTTTGGGTTAATATATTAAAAATTCAATAAAATATAACAGAATACGAAAAGTGAAATAAAAATATCGAAACCGCAATATTGACTTGCTGGACAAACAGCCTCTTGCCTACCAATAATTGATGTAATCTGGTCCTTTTTTTCTTTTTAAATTGTTGCGTGCGATATTTTTTAAGTAATGATAAATACATAGACATATTTTTCCATGTCTCTGTATTCTGTTCTTCTTGCTTCTCAATATCATAATATAATCTTTTGTACCAAATTAAGGTAGCCAAATTTGTCCTACATTATCAATCATCAATGTAAGTAATAACAAAATCAAATATTCTTGCACCAACAATTCTTGTCCATTATAACAGGATTTTTTTTTCATTAAATTGAATTGTTTTCAACTAGTCATCAGAAAAAAAAATCCTTAATTCTACTCTAAAAAATTAGTTACTGAAGAACGTATATTGCACCCTCTTCATCACCGCAAAAAGGCATCCTATCCTATTATAAAATATTAGTATTGTTTAAAATTTAAAGAGGATAATAGAAACAGTGAAGCACTAATAAATCTATGAATTATTATTTGTAAATTGATCCGTTTGAGTTCTATATACTGCACGGTAAAACTGTTTCACACAAGTTCCATTCCCAAACCAAAATTGAATTCATCTAACTTAAAATAACAAAAGACTATGATTGTTCTCTTTTTTTTTTTTTTTTTAATCTTTTGTTTTCAATTACATTACAAGTACAATTCATTCATTCAATACAGTCAATATCACTTTCATCTAAGTTTTTTCCGTCTAATTCTCTTTCAAGATAGCCAAAATAAATAAAGAATTTGTAGATTATTCCTTTTCTTTTGGAGGGTGTGCCGTAATGCACATGGTGGTTGTATTTTATCCATCTGATTCTCAATTAAATCAAGGTTGGTAAGTTTAATGTGCCATTTGAAATATAAAGTATAATAGTATAGTACAGTGTAATTAAATTTAGATTGGAATGAGTCCATTGGGTACAGGGGATTTCGAATTTCCAGTTTACCTGCATTTAATTCAATTCAATGCCATGACAGTAAGACAAAATAATCATTGGACCACCTAAAAGACTTGGACAAAAAGATTAATGTGCTCGTGTGCTACTATCTCTCATTTATTTTTTCAATTCAAATATGTTAGGAAAATTAAATAAATAAATTAATATTTCATATTTTTTTTTATAAATTTGGACTCATAAATGAAATATAATTCTTTTATAGTATCAGAGTCTTTAGGCTCACGCCCACGTCCCCGCTGAAAACAATTCCATCCATATTAAATTATTAACTCGTTGGGTCTCCTTTCAATAATAAAATAAGAGAATTCAGTCCACAATGGAAGGGAATGTTAGAGAAAGGACTTTTTTATTGGGCAAATTAATGATACGTACACTTTTTTTTAAAAAAAACTAGCAACCAGGTACAAAACGGTTGCATATATATAGGTATAATTGCACTTGCATATACAATTTTACCTGTATATGCAATCTCATTTGTACCTGGTTGCTATTTACCTCAAAAAAGTGTACCTAGTTGCTAATTTCCCTTTTTTATTAGACCGGATTCTTTCAAACTCTCCAAATTTAGTCCAAAATATTTTTTGGACAATTGGGAGGAGTTTTTATTAAGATTGAGCACATTTAAAAACAATTTAATGTTACTTGATTATATATGTAGACATACTACCACAAGGGTGGTGGTGTGAACTAACTGATGTTGCATCACAACTTTGATTTACTTTTTTATAAAGATTGATTCCAGCAAACTGAAGTTTACACCACAACGTTTATTCTTTCATAATTTTCACTTACTTTTCTCTTAAGATTCACAACAGATCACCTTTTTTAAATTATTAGGTAAAAAAGTGTTGGAATCGATGTTTTTACCTCGATTTATTTGTACACGTCAGAGGGACACGTGTATCGATAAATTATTAAAATAACCACGTCCGATGGAAAGGTGTTTGCCTTGATAATGATTGTCAACCATACAAGTATGCTCGCCCTGCCAACCATAAAAGTATGCTCGCCCTGCCAACCATACAAGTATGCTCGCCTTGCCAGCCGTACAAGCGTGCTCGCCAAATCTGGCGAGCATTATATTCATTCTTGTATACTCGTTAAGGACAATGTTCCTGTACCAACGACATGGTCAAAGGGGAGAGCAGAGAAATCGGTCGGGCAAAAGTTGATACAAAGGGCATATGACATAAAAACCAAGTCACTAACTGAACCATCTGGACGACAAGGAGAATGCTTTATAAGCAGGTAAATCCAAAGGTCAACCAGGGAGACGAAGTTGAAAATGTGGCAGCATCACATGAGTTCTCGTAAGACACAAAATCTCCAGCTCATGCTTGCCAAACCAGCACATGCTTGTCAAAATACTATAAGTAGAATCAAAAGAGCAAAAAGAGGGTTCAGAAAAATTACCAAGTACTCACACATATTCTCCAAATCACCATCTTTCATAGAAGGAAGTTTTCACCACGAGTAGTATTGTGTATTGTATACTTGAACCTCACAATATAACATCCTTGGCTTGGAATGCCCCCAGAGTAGTCATTTATTGATGAACTGGGTCAACAATTTCTTATTATTTACTGTAATATTGTACACGTACTTATTTTGTTTATGAGTTGTTTTAAAATTAGCCACATAGTATTCTAATTAAAAAAAAACGACTTGCAACAATTGGCGCTAAAAGGAGGGTAGATAGCCGAGGCAGAAAAAAGAAATATAATGCCTCAATCTAGGAATACTTAAACGGAAAAATCGGGACACATCCGATTTCACAATTTTAAAGAAATTCAAGCAAAACCTCAAGAAAATGAGACGATGGAAACCATCAGGCTGGAAGAAATTGCCAGTGATCCAACAACAACAACAAAAGTCATTACTTTTTTGCTAAAAGCGCAAAAAGAAATAACTAATAAAGAGTTGGCCAAGTTAAAAGCTCCAAATGATGATGATCGACGATCGAAAACTTTTGATAGCGATCAAGTCAAAAAGAAAGCTGCACAAACGCAGGTTGAAAAAGAGGCAGGAAGTCAGTCGGATGGAGAACAACCCCAAGCTTCCAGGCAATCAACGTTTGAACGTTTGAGAGTATTAGCAAAAGAACGTATTGGCGAGCATAGAGGTCGAGATCCTGGAAAGAAATATCATGCAAACACAGTGACCCAAGTGGAACATTATGATCGTCCACTGCACGAACGACCTCAAGATCCCCAAGTGGAACATTATGATCATCCACTACATAAATGACCTCAAGATTCCCAAGTGGAACATCATGATCGTCCACATCATGAACGACCTCGTGATCCTGAAAAGTCAGTCGGAACTAGATTGTCTATTCATCATCGAATGGGTAATCAGGAATCAATACGGAAAAGGGGATCGTTCCATCTCGAGCATGACCGACTGTGTCCTCAAGATGGAATCCGGCCTCGTTCGGTCGATCGACTCCAGAATAAAAGGCGGCGGAGATGCAAAAGGCAATAGAGAGTTTGCGTGTCGATCTTGCGTTTACTAAAGGATCCTCGGCGAAGCGCAATCCCATGCTCGCCGCCGCCCCTAACTATCATGTCAACAGAAATACAAGAAAAGGTGGCAAAAGAATCGCCACCCATACCAAAGTTCGATCTGCTGGGTCGGATCCTTATGTTCACCTTAGTAAATATTCGGATTATATGATCGCGATGGGTGCCATCGACGAACTTCGGTGCGCCTTTTTCCCATGACCTTGGGTGACCGGGCACATGTGTGGTTTTCAACTTTTGCCCATGCGTCCATCACGTCCTTCACATTTGGGACAAAAATTTTAATCCCACTTTTCATCCATGTGTTCTCGCCCAAAGACCAAAACAAAGGTTGACACATTTTCCCGGCTAAAGGGTGAATCGGATCGAGCATATATTGAAAGATTTGACAAATGTTTATATGATGGAGCCCCAGTTGAAGAAGACGCTAAAATCCTCACAGTGGTGGGGGGCTTGACCCTAAATACGGATATGTGGAAAGCCATTCATCGAGATTGACCGAACACATATGCCGAATTTCGAGAAGTGGCGACCAAGATTATAGTTATATGAGGATCGCTTGCCCAATCACGGTTTATGCAAGAAGTAGCAACAAAAAGAGTCGTTGGTAAAAAAGTAATGAATGAGGGGGGGTATAAACCCCCAAGATCTTTTAAACCTTTTGAAGAAGGAGCAGAAGCGCATGCACTACGAAGTCTTCTAGGAATTTCAGCAGAGACAATATTTAATCAAATTAAGGATCGGGACATGTTGGATAAGCCACGAAGAATCGTAAGAGATAAAAATCAGCTTAATGCTTCCAACTTTTGTAATTATCATGGGTACATCGGACATAATACCGATGAATGTCGCAATTTACTTCGTCAACTTTGGAAGTTATATGAAGAGAATCGTCTTACTTAGTTCCTCAAAAAGTTGGCGAACAGAGACTCCCAAACGGAAAAATTGGATGATCGTAGGGGTAAGCGTAAGGCAGAAGAAGTATATGATAGTGATCCTGAGGAATCCCGCAAGAAGTTGGAATTACCCAAGAAAGGAGCTTCTACCATGAGCAGAGGTCGAGAGATTTAAGAAATCAACATGATTCGCCCTGCACTATGGGCGATTGGGGTGGATGCTATCAGGCACCGACGTTATCAAATAGGCGGAAGAAGATGGAAATGCACGCCGTGCAAAGCATACATCAGGTGAACATGGCGAGCACCTTAGCGAGCACACCACTCTCTCACCAAATTTTGTTTTCAGAAGACGACCTTGATGGTATCATCACCCCTCACAATGATTCGCTAACGATAAGTGCCCGACTCCTCGGGTTGAAAGTACATCGACTCCTTGTAGATACCGGGGCATATGCGAATATTTTGTTCATCAACACTCTACATCAGATGGAGAAACAAATGGGTGATCTAAGTAGTTATATCGAGCCCTGTGATCACACCATAATGGGTTTTGGGGAATCTATAACCCGACCATATGGAATGATTAGGCTAGGAGTTGAGTTAGAGTCAACTAATAATCCGGAGATTGACGAACTAGAATGTTAGACTTTGTAATCGTCGTCGATGTTAAAATCTCTACTTATAACGGGTTTTTAGGTCGCCCGTTTATTCAGGAATTCAAAGCTGCCTGTTCGACTTATTATTATTGTGTTAAGTTTCCAACCTAAAAAGGGACAGGTAGCATAAAAGGCGACCAGAAAAAAACTCGAGATTGTTTGCTTTCATGCGTGCCAGAAAAACAAAATATCGTTAACATGATGGAGCAAACATGGGAGACCGGATAATCAAGCCAACAGGCGAACATGTTACCAAGGACGCTTATACCTCCTCTGTCGAGCACATCTCCACGGGCGAACACAGAACCCGGAATGATTACTCATGTTCCAGATCTAATGAACATTGATCCACCAAACGAGCTACCGGACTTAGAACCTCGTATAGGTTTTGATCCTATGGAGGTAGAGATGACGAAGCACCGTGGGTCGATCAAGATCCTCGATGGAAGCAAAAAAAAGAGGCGAAAGCAACGCTGTTGAACAATTGAGTCTCTGTCAATATTGACCCGATCGGACCAAAATTAGAAGTATTCATTAGTTCGTAATTACGGAACCATTCAAGCGTAAATGATCGCGTATCTTCGAGCAAATTTGGATGTGTTTGCTTGGTCACATGAGGACATGGTCGGCATTGATCCTAAACATGCATGTCACTCTCTTAACCTTGACCCAACACAAATTTCAATAATCCAGAAGCGGAGAAAATTCAGTCCGGAGAAGTATGCAGCTATGGATATTGAAATTAAGAAATTGCTCGATAATAAATTGATTCGAGAAGTAAAGTGCCCAAGATGGCTTGCTAACCCGTGCTCGTTCTCAAATCTAATCGGAGCTTGGAGGTTATGCATAAATTTCATCGACTTAAACAAAGCATGCCCGAAAAGATAATTTCCCGATGCCACATATCGATTATTTGGTCGATAACACAAAGAGGACATGAGCTCATGACCTTCATGGATGCATTTTGTTGGTATCACCAAATACCCATGCATCCAGACGATCAAAAGAATACTTCTGCAGTGAAAAGAACATGTATTGTTGGCAACGCATGCCGTTCGGATTAAAGAATGCTGGAGCAACGTATCAACGTTTGGTGAACAAGATGTTCGACGAACACATAGGTCGAACAGTTGAGGTGTACATTGATGACATTGTGGTAAAAATCGAGCATAAGGAAGACCACATTACCCACCTGGCACAAACATTTGATATTCTCAGGGAGTATAACATGAAGTTAAATCCGAAGAAATGCAGTTTTGGGGTTCATTCGGGAAAATTCCTAGGACATATGGTCAGTCAACGGGGGATTGAAGCGAACCCATCAAAGATTCAAGCTATGCTCGACATGCAGGCCCCCAGAAGTGTGAAAGAAGTTCAAAAATTAACTGGACGTTTGGCTTCTGTAAATCGATTTATATCACGAACTGGAGATAAATGCAAACCTTTCTTTGACGCATTAAAGAAAGGGAGATTCCAGTGGACAGAGCATTGCCAAAATGCATTTGAGTCATTAAAGCAATACCTTGCGGATACTCAAACATTATCTAAGCCTGTTCCAGGCGAACAACTTTATTTGTATCTTGCCGCGTCAGAGCATGCAATTAGCGATGTGCTCGTTCGGCGAGAGGGGCAACACATTTTCCTATTTATTATGTAAGTCAGGTACTCAAAGAAACCGAGCTCCGGTACCCTCCATTGGAAAAACTCGTGTATGCTCTCGTTATGAGTGTCCAAAAACTGCGACCATATTTTTTTGATCACTCAGTCGAGGTGCTAACCACATTCCCATTACGACAAGTTCTCCACCGACCAGACACTGCGGGCAGGTTACTCAAGTGGGCGGTGAAGTTAGGCCAATTTGGCATTACGTTTGCCCTACGAACAGCAATGGCGGTAGCTATGACCCGATTTCATAGTTGAATTGACATATCCGCAAATACCTGAAAGAGGTGTTGACCAACCAAGGCGCATGTATGTAGACGGTTCATCAACAAGTTCAAAAGTCGGAGCGGGCGTGGTTCTCATCAGCCCAACTCGACAAACTTTCACGACAGCCATCCGTTTTGATTTCCCAGCCACAAATAATGAAGTTTCGAGCACGAAGCTTTGATTCTTTGGATTACACATGGCTATGACAATGGGAATTTAGAGGTCGATGATTTATAACGATTCCCAAATAATCGTGATACCAAGTATTAGGCGAGCACTGAAGTCCGAGGCTTAACGGATGGCACAATATCGAAGAGAATCAAAAAAGGATTTGCTTGAGCAATTCGAACAAGTTTACATAGAACAATTACCACGATTGGATAATTCATTTGCTGATGCCTTGACACGATTGGCAACATCAGAAGGAGTGACGAACACGATGGATATTTGTGGTCGTCACGACTTGTTCGCCATTAATTCCCAGAGTTGTGGTCGCCCATGTGACAGGCGAACAAGAAACCTGGATGACTCCAATTTTAAGCTACTTACAAAAAGGGTTTCTCCCTGAAAATAAAGCACAAGCTACTCGCCTCAGATTACAAGTTGCTCGATATACTATCCTAGACGGGCATTTGTACAAAAGAAGTTTCTCTCTTCCATTATTGAAATGTATTACTCCTGAAGAGGGTCATGTGATTCTGGAACAAATTCATGATGGGGTATGTGGAAACCATACAGGTGGACTTGTCCTGGCATATAAAATTGTCAGACAAGGTTACTATTGGCCTACTCTCAAGAAAGATTCGCTCGCGTATGCCCGCGCATGCCATAAGTGTCAGGTATACGCCCCACTTATCCATAGCCCACCCGAAGAACTATTGTCTGTTTACAGCCCGTGGCCATTTGCTAAATGGGGAATCGATTTGATTGGTCATTTCCTACTGGCACATCGGGAGTAAAATATGCCGTGGTTGCCGTTGATTACTACACTAAATGGGCGGAAGCTGAAGCCATTGTTAAAGCCACCGAACAAAAAATGTGGAATTTTGTTTGGAAAAATTTCATTTGTCGTTTTGGGCTTAAGAGTCATCATTGGTAACAGATAATGACAAAGCAGTTTGATGGAAGTGAATTAAAACGAAATTGTGCTCGTTGGGGCATAAAAAATATTACTCTACTCCATATTACCCCAGTCAAACGGACAAGTTGAAGCTGTCAATAAAATTATCAAGCATACCCTCAATGCTAAACTTGATAATTCAAGGGGGAGGATAAATTTGAAGAGTTACCGAAATATTATGGGCATATCGTACTACTTTCGGAACATCAATCATGGAAACCCCGTTTGCCACGGCATTTTAATGCGGAAGTCGTTTATACAAGCATAAGTAAAGATTCCGAGCCATCGGGCAATGAGTTTTGGAGAGCACATTAACGACCAGGCGCTCGCCTTAAGTGTAGATTTGTTGGAAGAGAGAAGGATGGAGGCCGATTTCAGAACGCTTATGTATAAAAAAAGAGAAAAAAGTTCTACAACTCCAAAGTCCGAACACGCAGGTTCAACGAGCGATGATTTGGTTCTAAGACGAGCAACGGGGGTACCAAATGGTGTGTTCAGCCGAGTATGGGAAGGTCCATTCAGAGTAACATAACATTTGTTAAATGGGGCATATGATTTGGAAGACTTGAATGGAGTTCCGTTGTCCTATTCGTGGAATACATCAAATCTGAAAAAGTATTATCAGTAACGGTGAGCACAACTGATAGTCAGAGGTCAAAGCGCTAGCTAGTAGGTTCTAAAAATAAAACCTTGAGCATAATCAACCATTCAACTAAGACGAGCAGGACAAACACGAAGGACCAACACACAGTGTCAGCATTATTAAAAGATAGAAGATATGTGTCAAAACAAGATGAGAAGCGGTGGCAACCAAAAGAAGTACGTGTCAATCCTTGAATAAGAACTGGCAAAGACAAGGACAGATGTCAAAATGAGGATTTAAAGCAAGAAGGCCAAAACCAACTAGATATGCCAACACTTGTTTGGGATAATATTATAAATAAGCATATTGATAGCTGAAGAAAGGGGAAGAAAAAGATAGAAAAAGGAAAAAATACTGCAAACATATTAGAAGAAAATTCAGTTATCGGGAGATAGTTGGTTTGGTATGCCTCCAGACGAAATTTTCGACACTCGATTCAGCAATCATTTTGCTGACTCAATCATGTGTCCTGGCGCTTGCTCTAGTACGAGCTTTATACCCCGTATCGCAGTCACGAAGGAAAATACTTTCCCTTCGATTTGGGAAAGCCAATCCAAATCGGGAGAAGTATTTTCTTCTAAACAGGGTATTGTCACTCTGAGCACAAGTTGGTGCTCGTTACGGACTTAGGCTGCTCGGCAGAGTCATGGTTGCCACTCCACCTTATCCACTGCTTATGTAGTAGTAAATCACTAGTCCCCTACGCATCCCAAAAATCTCCTCCGAGGGGGTGGGATGTCGTGGCGCATACATCTAAACGACGACGACGCCGATGCTCGAGCATCCCAAGGGGGGAAAATGGTGCGAGCAAGGGCATCTACCAAGATTGGTATAGGCGAAAGTTTGTTTCGCCATATGCTCATGTCCATGGCGACCGCATAATCACAGATTGCCCGGGAGGGCGAGCCCGATCTTCTTCGGGCCGCCGAGCATATTACTTGAAGAAGAGTAGACATGCTGATCCGCCTCATACTTGTCAACATCAATTCTGCGGACAAGATGAGGTCAACTCATGTCTATTTTAAGACGAGGTTTTGAATCTAGCAAAACGATAGTCTGATGTCTATAGCTATGTGCTACGTGTAATAGAAACAGTCTTCTCCAAATGTAAAAGTTGTAATAGAATAGCAACGTGTTGCAAAGCATTTTTGTTTGTTAAGTTTTTCTAGTTAAAGCCTATCAATGGTAACACCTGCTTCGGACGACCCGAACAAAGATTTAAAGCGAAGTTTATGTTTACCTGACGAAACAATTCGTACTTACAGATACCTGGGTACGGGGTCGCAACTAAATAAGACGACCCGAGCAGAATAGTGATCGCGGTAAACATAAGACGATCACGAAAGAAAAATGGGGGGTTTCACATAAGTTAACCCATCTGGTTGCAGTAAAATAAGACGACCAATCCAATCGCAACTAAATAAGACGATTGAAAAACCAAAGAAGTCAGGTTCAAACATAGGCACATATCATGTTCGAACTTCAGAAGACAAATGACATAAAAAAAGAAACAAAACAAACATCATCCATTCATCAGCAAAATCAGCCATCCACAATCGAATCAAAGGGAACTATTCAACAAGCATGCACAACAGACACACAACAAATTGTTCAAAAGCAGAAGTAAAAATTATACATGAAAAAATCAAGGGAAAAATTCATTGTTTGGGGTCGGAGGAAGTGACTGATCAAGCACCCTTGCAGATAGTCTCGCTTTCGGTTCTTTTCAGAGCATCTCCCCGGTATCATTTTGAACAAGAGGTTCCTCGATAGGTGCCGTTTTCGGCATCGACATACCATCTTGCTCGTCCTGCACCTTTTTGATCAACTCCATGCTCGGCTTGACGAGGTTGAGCGAGGGATCCTTCAACATCATCATCCGGACCATCTTCTTCATCCAGTATTGGGTCATCAATTTCGATCCCATCAGGAAGATTGGAGAAATCAAAAGATCACTCAAATCAGATATTGGAAGGTTGCGATCCGGGGGTTGTCGAGCAGGTACTTCTCGAGATGGGTTATGAAAGGGGGGTAATCTCGGTCGAAGATAAGTGTTTGTCTAGCAGAACGGATGGCATTTGCAAAGGCGCATATATAGGAGAAATTGGACATGGAATCAACATACTCTTCAGTGTGCAGTTTTGAATTTTCAAGACCCAGACGAGTGTTGGTCTCTTCAGCACTGAGGAGTTGTTGGGCGAGCAGAGTTTTGTCGCACTCTACGGCCTCAATACCTGTTTTAAGTTTTTGGAGCTCAACGTTCAACTCGTCCTGAATTTTCCTAATGCCAGCCACCTCTTCCCGATTCTGATCTGACTCCTCCCGAGCAAAGGCGTAGCTCTTCTCGCGGCTTTGGCGAAAGCATCTTCCCGAAGCTAAGCGAGCATCTTCTTGAGCTTTACGAGCCTCGCTGAAATTTGAGGATACTTGTTCTTGAACCAACCCGGTTTATCTTGGGCTCTCGTCATTTCGTTCACCTTCTCTTGGAAACTTCGTGATAAGAGTCACATATTTGGTTTGAAGTTAGGCGGACTCGTGTAAGTTTTTTTCAAGAAGAACCAAAGATTGGCCATGGTGCACTAGGCCAAGCCGCATGGTTTCCAAAGTCGTTGGACCCTTGGTGCCCTCTTCGAGCTCAATAGTCCATGCTCGAATGGGAGTCTCACACACTTTCTGGACGTGCTCGGGAAGGCCAGGAATGTTGAGGACAGTAGGAGAGAAATAATAGTTTTTCAACTCTGGCATCAGAGGCGACAATCTGTTCAACCTGCGTGTTATAAAAACAAATAGATATGATTAAACGACCAAATTAGATGGAGCAAAGAGACACTCCAACAAGCGAGCAAACGTACATGTTCACCGGAGCAGGGTCCCATCCCATGAACGACTTGTCCTCGGGAGAACGGAGCTGAGAACTTAAAGGAGTCCAGGTTCGGGGTCCTGCAGGGGATGGAGTAGATGTACCGACCTCCATTTCGGCAATATGTGTGATCGGACCGACCACAGAGGCAGTTATTCTGGTCGTTTCAGCAGTAGGGGTCATCTCATTAACATCGGTGCTCGATGGAGCAATCGGATTTTGATCGTCAGGTAGCCCTTTGGATCTCTTTGGTGAGGGAGCCTGGTCGCTCGATCCCTACTCGATAGGATGAGTAGTCCTTTTCTGTCGACTCGACTCGCTCGGTCCAGGCGCGGCAGGTCGGCTCGCCTTTCTCAGTCTGCTCGCCTCCCCTCTGTTTGCTCGTTGAGCATCTCTCTCGGCCTGGATCCGAGCTAGCTCTTGGGGTCTCTTGGTTTGAGCCATTTCGGTATGTTCGGCTGTGCTTAAGGCAACAATTACAGCAGGGAAAGCTGTAGAAGGAATAATTTATTAAAAAAAAGGAAAAAACCGGGTACAAAAGGCACAACACATTCGCGACAATCCTTACCGGTTGGATTGAGGGCAACTAAATGGTGAGGGGGCACGTACAATCCTCCTTTCTTCATTTGGTCAGCAGTGTTCAACGTTTTCACCGAGCGTTCTGAATATGGCTCAAGGTTGATTTGCCAGATACTAATGAAATAACCATCTTTTGTCTCTTTGTCTGTGGCTGCTTGAATTCCTGAGATTGAGGAAATAAGTTAAAATCAGTTCACTGAGGAGAGTAAAACAACAAAAATACTTACTTCAACAGATTCCAAAATCAGTGGGGATGTCTAAACGGACATTTGGTTCACATCCTGAAGCAGGACTTTTCCAATCACCCCCGACAAACCAAAACTTCTCTTTCCAATCCGTGATCTTATTAGGCACGTCCTCGATGACCTTACATTTTGCATTCGCTTGCATGAACAACCATCCGTGTTCGCCTTTGGGTCGAGATAAATGAACTAATCGAGTAAGTTCTGCTGCTGTTGGATAGTACATAGGTTTCGTTTTGCCGAACAGAGTTAGGAAACTCATAATCATATGCCACCCATTCGGCATTAGCTGTGTAATGGTGATATTCCATTCTACGAGCAAGCGAGTAATAACTGGATGAAGTGGGAATCGAAGACCCGCCTATTGTATCTAAGTTCACAAAGAACACAACCTTTAGGAGGCGGGTTCGCGCTCATTTCATCGGGACAGCGCCCGTAAAAAAACACATCCTTTGGAGTCTCGTAATTTCGATACAATTGGCGAGCATATCTACATCGATCACACTTACAATTTTGCTCATTTGGATATTCATTTTCGACCCTTGTCCTGTGAGGTTGTTCTGGCCATTCAAAATCATAGCGAGCACTATACTCGGTATATGTTGGGCTATGAGGAAGACCAACAGGGATATCGAGCACCATATTTTGTTCGCCATAAATTCCTCTGTTCGGCTCATTAACATTTTCAGTTACTGGGATTTCCTCCCTCATATGATCGTCACCCCTATTTACATCACGATTACCTACAACCCTAGATCCTATTTGGGGTTGGGATAAAGAATCTTCATCCGAATCATCTAAAAAATTGGTGCGGGCTAAATCCCGGTCTAATTCATTGAGGGCATCGTCGGAATCCGACGAAAGAATGGCAAATGGTTGTCGAATTTGCCAGCGGGATCTTGAACCCGAGGCGTTCATCTCCGGCGCATTAGCACCACTACGGGTGATCGGACGGTAAGATGAGGAAGAGGAACTATGATGGTTTGACTCTATTGAAGCGGTAGAACTCGAACGAGAAGTCATAATTGGAATTAAAGAAGTGCGAAGTAATTACGGAAGAAATCTTTTCGCCAAAATAAAAGCGTGCTTTTGCCGGAAATTTTAGCGGGGACGGAATGTGAAGAAAAGAAAAAAGAGAGAATGAAGAGAAAGAAAAAGGGCTGAGGTGGCAAATTGGTTTTTATTTAGGTTCCAGATTTTTGAAAATTCAAAAAAAAAAAAAAAAGAGAGAGGTTTCTGATTGTGCACTAGTCCCGATACCTAACACAGAAGACGAGGCGACACTTACGAATACCCGCTCAATATAATCAACGATCGGGCCCCATTATGAATACAAAGTGACCGGACCTACCGGGGGTATTGTTGGAATCGATGTTTTTACCTCAATTTATTTGTCCACGTCGGAGGACACGTGTATCGATAAATTATTAAAATAACCACGTCCGATGGATTGATGTTCGCCTTTTGATAATGATTGTCAACCATACAAGCCAACCATACAAGTATGCTCGCCACCAACCATACAAGTATGCTCGCCCGCCAACCATACAAGTATGCTGCGCCTTGCGTCGTTTCGCCAAGTCCGGGCGATCATTATATTCATTCTTGTATACTCGTTAAGGACAATGTTCCGCACCAACGACATGGTCAAAGGGCAAGCAGAGAAATCGGTCGGGCAAAAGTTGATACAAAAAGGCATATGACATAAAAACCAAGTCACTAATCGAACCATCCGACGACAAGGAGAATGCTTTATGTTGGGTAAATCCAAAGGTCAACCAGGGAGACGAAGTTGAAAACGTGGCAAAGATCACATGAGTTCTCGTGAAGACACGAAATCTCCAAATTCATGTTTGTCAAACCAAAGACATGCTTGTCAAAGTACTATAAGTAGAATCAAAAGGAGCAAAAAGAGGGTGGGGTTCAGAAAAATTCCCAAGTACTCACACATATTCTTCAAATCACCATCTTTCATAGAAGGAAGTTTTCACCACGAGTAGTATTGTGTACTGTATACTTGAACCTCGCAATATAACATCCCTGGCTTGGAATGCCCCAGAGTAGTCATTTATTGATGAATTGGGTCAACAATTTCTTTGTTATTTACTGTAATATTGTACACATATTTATTTTGTTTGTGAGTTGTTTTAAAATTAGCCACATAGTATTTTCATTAAAAAAAAACGACTTGCAACAAAAAGATAATTGCTACAAATATTCTAATATAGTATTCCATTCTCTTCGTATCATTTTGTTTGTTATTTTTAAAATATTTTCCATGAATTAAGAGTGCCATTAAATAACAATAAATATACGTGTAATATATGATTTTTACTCTTTTATTTATTTTATATAGTCATTTAATGCATATTATCATAAAAATAAATATAAGAATAAACCTAATATATAGTAACATTTAATTTTTCTCTTACATTAGTGCAAAATAACAATTACTTTGGGACAAAATTTATTTTCTAAAAAGAAAAATAAAATAGAACAGAGGAAGTAATATGTGGCTTTGGTCCCCAGAGTTTTAATTTCTTTTTATGTTATTAATTCAATATATTATTTATAAAATTAATTTCATTTCATACCTCATAAATCCGAACATCAATATTATATTAAAACATATTGAAAGTCAACTTTTACTAATATTGTTTCAACAATATTCTATGAAATGAAATCTAATACTCTATCAGTCTAAAAATGATAGTCCACTATTTATTTTATAGTCAATCTTCCTTTAAGAAGGTGTATTTTGTTTAAAATGCTCATATTTAACCATGTATATTGAAATTAAGACCTTTTCGTATACGTAAAATTTAGAATTTCAACCACAATAAATAATATTTTATTGGTCTATATAAAAATTGAAAGTGGACTGTACTTTTTAGACGGGGCGAGTACATATTACTTTCTATACAAACTCTCCAATAAAATTTATTCATACTATAAAATTGATATATATATATATATATATAACAACATAAAGTAATACCTATAATATTTAATATCATGACTCAACTTAATTAAAAATGTAATAGATATTATAATATTAATTTATAAATATAATGATATAAATTTCATGCTATGAACAAATTTAATTGGAGATCTACTATATTTTCCATTGACCCCTGATGATAATTCCAGACCCTACCACTGATTATAATATTATAGAAATTCAGAAAAACCGAATCCTACTCATTCAAAAAGAGGAACAAAATAGTCAATTATCAAAATGAGATTGCCCCTTTAAAATTAAATCAAATGGTAATAAGCCGAGGAGCGCATTATAATAATTGGATGCAATTAATTCAATGTCAAGAAACACACACCCCACTATAAAAGCTGCACTTATTTTTACATCAAAATCTTGAAAGCCATTTCGGCATGAAAAGGACAAAATGATATCATAAGTTCATCCTCATGATTTTGTTTGTGATATTGAAAGGCCAAAAATTTCAGACATTATAACATGTCTATGATTAAATGCCCCTATCCTCAAATTTATGTGTCTGGGCTTTAAACTCGCCAATCTTCTGCCCTTTTTCAGTCCCAAACTCAATATAACAATTCATCATTTATTACATCTGCACCAAACAACCCCTTATCTCTTTTCTTACACGCACCAAAAAGCCCCACATTTTCAACTCCAAATTCCAAAAACTTATCATAAACAAAACCATGCCAACATTGCTTGTGGAATTTCTCAAGGAGCAACAAGAACCATTTTGCTTAGATGTTTATCTTCTTGAAAGAGGGTATAATTCGAGCAAAAATATGCGTCGTTTCTTGAAGAAACGGGGCGCAATTAGTAAGTATTCGAAGATTGTTAAGGCCGTGTTTGGTAGACTTGTGTTGCATAATGATGAGAGAACCAAGAATTGTGGGAATGAAGATTATGAAGATGTGTTTTCTTCAGAAATTGGTACCACCATGTACAATTCTTGCTCGGAAAGTGATGTGGAAGATTATGCACATTTTTCAGAGGTAGGATTTTATTTTTTTGATGAACATAAGTTGTTGTTTTTAACTCAATTTGTCACAAATTTTCTTCCAACTCACATGAAAATTTGGACTCAATTAAATTGCCATTTTTTAATAGTAGGGACACAAATTTGGCACCTACTATTCATCAATGCGAATGTGCTTTCCTTTTCCTTTTTATTATTTTTTTGTTTAATCTCAAAGGACTTTTTGAGTTTTTTTTTTCTTTTTAAATTAATTAATTATTTTTGTTTCTTTTTTCTTAATGCAGCAACATAAAATTTGATTTTTTTACTTTAATTTTAGGTTATTTTGTTTAGTATTTCAATACATATTGTTATACTGTAATTTTCTACTTAATATTCTGAGAAAATATTAGATAAAATAGAAAATAAAAGAATCAGGGGTATTCTGAGAATATTCCTGTATAAGCGAATTTTAAGTTCAGTGGATGGAGTTGATGATTTTACTATTTGTCTTAAATTTGATGGTAAAACGATAATTTTGAACTAATAATTCGCCATTAAGACTAGGATGCCCTTATAAGTTATATAGTTTGTGATATGATTTTAATTAATTTACATTTCTTTAGAGTACCAAAAATAAAAAAAGATCATGATCACATTTCGTACATTGAAAAAATCCGTTTGGTTATTTGTCGAAATTTTATTTATTTAAGGGAGAAAAACATTTCATTACAAAGTCACCAAAAAACTTACAATCAGATACAAAATGCAGAAAATTTCTGCACTTTAGTTTAAATTTGAACTAAAGTGCCATTTATTTTAGTTCAAATTTCTGCACTTTTTATTTGGTTGTAATGGTTTACTCAATCTTGTATCTAGTTGTAATTTTTTCTTTATTTAAGGACTAGAATTAAGCGCGAAGTATACATAACAAAAAAAATAATTTATTTGTGTCAAGTTTGTGGATTGATGATTGCATTTCGACTTTGATGAAAAACCAACAGGTTGATGCAGAGAGGGATTTAAAATGGAGATCAATTGAAAATGATAATAATGAACAGCTCAGCCCCATTTCAGTTCTTGAAGAAACTGATCAAATAGATGAAGGATCATCACCATTTCATCAAAGTAAGTACAATTAATTTCATCATTTTTTAAACAAAAACTAATTTCTACATATATTATCAGAAGGTAAATACTTCAATGCACTAATTGTATCGTGCAATTCAAGTATACTTTTAAAAGTTATTAGTTGTTTTACTAAAAGGTATTAGTTGATCAGCTGGTCATCATTAGTTGTTTTCACTGAATTGATCAGTATTAGTTGTTTTACTAAAAGGTATTACTATTTAGTATTAGTTTTTACTTATTTACTAATAGGTATTAGTTGGTTAATTATTTACTTATTTACTAATTACTAATAGGTATTAGCTGGTCACCTTTCAAAAAATAGGTATTAGTTGGTCAGTATTAATTATTTTATTAAAATGTATTAGTTGTTTTATTAGTTGGTCAACATCAGTTATTTTCATTGAATATTATTAATTCTTTTCACTGAATAATATTAGTTCTTTTCGTTGAACAGTAAATAAACTAAAACCGTCTTACTCGATTGTGAACAACCTTTCCACAGAGCAACACAATTCAAAAATAACACAAGAATACGAAGACTCGAATTCTTATCCTCAATACATTATAAACAAGAGGGCGATGCAGCAATCGAAGAAGCTCCTAGTCGATTGCGTGAGAGAAGTGATCGAAAACCAACGACGAAATGACGATAAAAACGGAGAGCAATTGAAGAAGATTTTGGGGAGTGATGAGCTTTGGAAGCTTGTTTGTGAAAATGTATGGGCATGGAGCCAAGACTCCATTCATAAAACCAACATACCTCAATTGCTTCACTATGATTTCATGAATTCTGAGAAACAGTGGAGTTCTGCTTTTGAGGAACAGAGGAATGAGGTTTGTAATAAGATTGGAGATGCTATTTTGGAGGATATTGTAAATGAGATTGTTACAAGCTAGAAAGATTTTGTGTAATAAGAATTTGTAGGTTAAGATTAATAAGAATTTGTAGGTCAAGATTAAAGGTTGAACAGATAATATTAATCTCATTTTTTTTTATTAAATACTAGTAATAACAAAGTGAATTGTCAAGGTGGATAACTCAAGTGGTTAGAGCTCCACTACGTAAGATTTCGATGTCTGGGTTCGAGACACAGAGAGAAAAATTTTATTCTCTTTTGTTGGTTCCCTTTGTGATGGACTAGTGGCCCCCCTCTTGTGGTGGTTGCGGTTTCGGATTGCAGTTCCTGGTGATCCCCTTTTATGGTGTTTACGGTTCGGGTAGGATGGTGGTCCCCCTCTTGTGGTGGTTATGGTTTCGGATTGTAATTTGGGTGGTCCTCCTTGTTGGGAAATTAGGGTGCCCGGATCTATTCGAGATTATTTTTAAATACATATTTAAATTAAATAAATAATTACCAACATGAATTAATCCTAAATTAATTCAACATAATAATTAAACAACATGCGTACACATAATTCACGTAAATTCTAAACATGCGGAACTAGGAGTTATGAAATTACTAACCTCTTGTAGAGGCAAGCTTTGAGACGATGGATCAACCCAAGAGCCTTCCCAAATATATCCCAAAGTCCACGAACGTAACCCGGTGGGAGGATTCGCACGAACGATTTTAATGAGAGAAAAAAAAATATTTTGTCACCATCCTTTGTGGATTTATAATATTTCCAACACATGGAATTGCACTTGGGAATGAAGAGTTCATCCCCTATAATTAGGGAGGAGGGGGTCGAAAATTTAGGTCAAGAAAATAAGGAAGAAAATCTTTTCTTGGTCCCCAAGAAATCTTGAATATATCTTCTATATTCTTTTCTCCTTAATTAAATTTTCCATAAAAATCTCTTCTTCTCTTCTACCCATTATTTTCAAAAATTACAAGGCAAAAGGAGTCAAGATTTGACTTCTTGAATTTATGGGATAATTATGTATTCCTACAATAATTATCTCTTTCCATAAAATATTTACAAGAAAATCAAGACAATCTTTTCTTCACTTTTTATCTACAAATTTTTGAAAAATAGACATGGAAATATAGCAAGAATATTTTCTTATCTCTTTCATTAATTGGACTTTATTTTTGGGCTATTTGAGGGGCCTTTAGGAGAATTAAGATTGGACCTTCAATGGACTATGAAGATTTAATATTGGGCCAAATATTATTCAAGTCCATTAATATTAATTTACTCCACTATAAAATTAATATTGAACTATCCATCTTAACCCATATTACGATTACACATATAATATGGCTCCGGTCATTATTTAAGCGTTTAAGATTATATTAGTCCATTAATTAATTAAGCCATTTGAACAAGCTTTATATTAATTAACATATTTGTCCTTGGGTAAAAACATTTCAACATTATTATCCATACCGAAATAAATTTCCACTTGCAAGATTTGGTATGATAAAGGTTCCGATACTGAGGGACAAAAAGATTATTGAGACGCAATTCTCTTATTAAAAATGTCAAAGAATCGTCATGTAATCAATAATATTACCCAAGATATAAGGTATCGAATCACATTGACTCTCTTCCCATCATAAATCAAAAGCAATAGTTATCAATTTCAAATCCTATTTAAGGGAAGGATCCCGGAGATTAAGAAATAACGCACCATCGGAGGTCTAATTCTTGTATATTTAGTACCAAAGAGTTTGTCCTCCCCAGAGGGTCCTCATTCAACGCACCTAAATTAGTGTGATTCATGATGGTTCATTCATTTCCATTTGGGTTGTGAATTTGTACTTAATTACGAGGGTCATTAATTTGATTCGGGTATCACCAAATTAATTAACGTAATACGTATTGTCTTATTGAAGCGGGTTTGCAATAAACATATATAACATTCATTCATATTTAATGCAATTTGATTAAATAATTTATTTGAAAAATAAATAAGAAACTTGGTTTGGTTATACAAGCATACTTTTAAAGATAATTATTATGGTGATTACAATTTTCAGGTCTATAACGAGCGAAAAAAAATATGTCATGAGCCCGATAGAATGAATTATTATAATTGATTAACTTTCTTAAAAAAAAAAAATGTATGTTGGTCGATTTGAAATTAGTCTTAACGTGTATGGGGGAATACACGTGTTGATGTGTTTTTAAAACTTTTTTTATCGAGGTATTCAAGGTTGTTCGAAGATTTGGTCCCGAGAAGCACAAATCACTCGAGTCAAAATCTCATCACTAAAGATAATCCCAACAGTCCCGAGTTTTGAGATTGAGTTGCTTGGATCGGATCTAACTAATTGAACCCTCGAACCCTCGTAAGAGTAAGTTCGGTTTGGTAATTCTAGCTACTCGGATGGAATGGTTGGCCCTTTAGTTTATACTCGTTTTAAGCTTTCTTTGAAAACCTTCCTTTGAATGGAATAGTGATTAGGCCGTGATTCAATTATATGCAACTTCCGATTGGATTGATTCGGTGAAATGTCGATGAAAATATGCTTTTTTGATTTAAGTCAATGCAAAAGTTAAGCATGGATAAAGAAAGATAAACAACACAACGGCAATTTATAGTGGTTCAGACTCAAGCTCCTACATCCCTCTCTCCGATCTCTTCAAGAAATTCACTAATCAAATTTCGACTACCTCGCCAGAGTTTACTTACTCAACTTCGACCAGAGCTTTTTGACTACTCCAAGTTTTTACTTAATCAACCTTGAGCTTTAGCGACTATCTAGTTTACTTACTCAAACACAAACAAGCTTTAACTATCTTACTAAACCTCTAGAACTACTCGCGTGGTTTTAACTCTTTACAACTCTTCTTCACCAACAATCACCTCAAACTACCTTCTAAAGGGTTTGGGGTTTCTTGGTTGGTTTCAACTAGGATGAGATATTAAAGTACAATGCAAAGGCTAGGATATCTCGACTAAGCTTTGGATATATCTTATCAAGCTAGGCTTAGTGGAATGAGCTCTCTTCGATTTAAAAGCACTTGAGAAATTCTAAGTTTTCGAAAGTACTTTAACTTTGGCGATAATAAGTTTGAGCTCTTGAGTTGCTTACAAATTTCGTAACCTTACAATGTAGAGGTCACAAGTATTTATAGGCATACACCAAGGTCACTCTTGAAAAACTATCCGTTGTAGAGATAAGCCGTGAGTTTCCTCTTATGGTGTGTGAGGAAGCGGCTATATTTAGGGTTTGAAACTCCCTAACACGCGTTTTTAGGCAATAGCCTTTCATGTAGCCGGTTTTCACTTTTTTGCGATCTGGAACTTTGTACTTGACATCTTTTTCAATCCTTTGTTGATGAATGTTGTCTTCCTCTTTTTGACTTTTTGTCTCGGTTAAAGGTAGACACCTTCAACTCTTTTTGGTTACAAACTCGAGTTGATATAACCTTAACAACACTCGACTTTGTTCCTTTTTGCGCAATTTGAATGTCTTGGCAAATATCTATTTTTCTAAGGATAATTTATCATGATTGCTTCCTAGATAGATATTCTCGATTGCCTCGGAACATTGAGGTTTATATTGAGCATTCAGTACATTCTTGAGTAAACATAATCATATTAATATCCATATTCTTGAATTCTTTCTTATTTCTTCTGCGTCTTGAGTCTTGAGGTCTTGTCTTAAATAATTTATTTCAAGAATAAATAAATAAAAAGTCTTCATGTTGAGTGTTGATTTCGGTTTACAATATCTCGATTTCACCTTGAGTCTTGATATCTTAGTTTTCAAAGTCTTGATATCTCAACAATCGAGTCTTGATTCTCGATTTCTTCTTGAAAACTTTATGAAATGGTGATTACAATTTGAGTTCTTATAACTAGATCTATATCTGCGACTATAAAAATATATCATGTCTAAAACCGAATCGACTCAACTATAGATTAATGAATTATTATAATTGATTAATTTTCTTAAAATAAAAAAATGTAATAACAAAGTGAGTTGCTGATATAATAATATATAATAATGTAGAAACTTTTTATCTAGTTTTTTGAGAACTGGGTCTTAATAAGTGATACTAAAGCAAGTGGCTTGACCTCCCAAACTAGTTATTTCACACGAATTTAAAAAATAAAAAAAAAAATAGTAAGTACTCCTATATGTGAAATTTGTAATTTTTACCCTTTTATTTATCTATATGATCATTTAATGTACATTATTATAAAACTAAATATAAAGGTAATATTGGTATGTGACATTTAATTCTCCTACATTTGTGCAAATGACAATTATTGTGGAACTATATTTTTTCTCTAGAAAGACAAACCAAATGAGTTTGTTGGCATATCTGTCAGCACAATTTTTCAATGAATCATTCAGCATGCCTCTAGTCAAAATCATCAAAATGAATTTGGCGCAAAACTCCACCCACGCCATCTAGGGATTGAAAAAAATAACAAAAATTTCGATATACCATACTTATTAAATAAAAAAAATTCAAATAATACTGAACCAATAAAATTTAAAAATATAGAGTTTGGAATGGAGGGAGTTTGAGACAAAAAGTGATAAAGTGGTGGGTTTAGTTGTTTAAAGTATTTTTAATATAAAGTAATAAACTTATAATGAGATCTAAACTGATGTTTATTAAATTTTTTGTCGTTTGGATGACATTTTGATTGTCACTTGAGTTTTTATTTATCTTAAAGTTTGGAATGTATATATATATATATATATATATATATATATATATTTATATATTTATATATATATGGTTGTCACTTGAGTTTTTATTTATCTTGCATTTCTCATAAATGATATATAGGAATAAATATATATATATATATATATATATATATATATATATATATCACTTGTATATCGTCCCAAACTTAATTTTCACATTTATATTTCAGGTTTCTGTATTTGATTTCCATTTTTTTAAATAAAAATATATACTTTATCATTTTATTATTTTATCACATAAAATATTAATAAATAACTACTTTTTGATCCCAACTACTCATTATTTTATCATTTTATCAAATAAAATATTAATAAATAATTTTTACGTCCCAACACTTTATCATTTTTTCTTAAAACCCAAACACACAGTAAATCGGACTATGGGACGGAGGGAGGGAGTAGTTAATGATTATAATAGAAAACATCTGAATTCCCTTAATAACACGTCAGATGTGCTACAATGCATACTTGTTTGGCCATGAAAATTAAATGGATGATGATGATGTTTCAACTGCTCAAAACTTGTGCTCTGCATATATTGAATTATTAAAATATAGAAATTTAGGATGTGAATATTATTATATTAAAGTCAATGCATATATATATTGCCCTAAGACCTTAATAAACAAATTAGACATGATTCAAGCTCAACCAATTTATAAAATTGAAAGAGAAATTGCTAATAATGCAATTTCGATTAATTTATTGTATTCAGAGCCCGGCCCTGAAAGTGCATGTCAAGATGGGCATTTTCCATGGCCTTAATTTCTTTTCTTCAAAGGAGTATATATTATTTACACTATTTGAGACGAAAAGTGATTCCAAAATAATTTCTTTTCTAACGCAATCGTAATACCAAAAGTGACAAATTATCAAACATATTATGTACAATTTTTTTTATTACGCTTTAAAATGTAATGCTTTTATTTGAAGTTTTTTTAATTAAATTGTTTTAGAATTTTATTTTTATAAAAATTAGCCAGTTGTTTCCTTCTATGGAGCCCCTTTGGGCATTTTTGTCATGGGCCCTTCAAACGTCAGAAACACCCTGATTATATTTACATGGATTGTTGGATTACATTGGGCCAAAGTTTGTCATTTATCAAACAAACATTGGACTACAATCAGCCCAATTCATTCAAGACAAACTAGTCGTTAATTATAATTGTATTTCCACATTATAGTTGTATTTAAAAATACAAATAGTTTTAACTTTTAACATGAGATGAGATAAAAAAAAATTACATGAGATGAGTCATAATAAAAATCTATAAAATTGAATCAAGTGATCACCATCTATTCTGGATACAGATTACGTGCCTCTGTTGATTTCTTTGAGTCAGCATATCTGCTGGACTTGTTTAATTTGTTATATATCAACATTCAACATTAATGATGTAGATGATAATAAAAACGATTAAGAGAGAGATTAGTTAGCTTGATCCCTCTCATGAGTCATGCATCACTACTACACATTTAAGTTTCAGACAACAAGACTTGGACAACTATTTTTTTCAAAGCAGGTTTTCAAAGCTACGAACGTGAAGAAACGGTTTTAATTAAAAAAAAAAAAAAAAAATAGACAGCGGTTCAAAACCATTTGTCCAAATCTAACACTTAGAAAGCGGTTTAGAACCGTTGTACAATGTTTTAGATAAAGCGGTTTTGAACCATTGTTCAAAATGAAGATAGTTTGGACAAATGTCGGTTTGTCCAAGAAGTCGGATAATTAATATATATACACCCAAATCGCGAACCAAATGAAATTTTCCCCAAATCGTGAATTAAACCAGCTGATATCGAAGTCCGGCCTCCTTTCTCTACCCCAAATCGAACTCCCCCCTCGTTTCTCTACCCCAAATCGAAGCTCCAAATCACAATCAGAAGCCCTAGCATCCCCTTCCCTCCCCCAAATCGAACCATCATTTGCGTCCTCCTCCCCGCCGCCGCCCGTCGCCTTGTTGCTAAGATCCCGCCGCCGAAAAGCTTTCTCCTTCCATAGGTAATTTTTCTTTTCTGTATATATATATATGTATGTATATAATGTTAGTATATATATATATATATTGAATTAATATTGTGTATATGTATATATATGTTAGTATGTATATATATATTAGGATTAAATGTTTATATAATTGTGTTTGGTTTGATTAATTAGCTAATTTGTTAGGATTAATTGTTGTTAGATGAACAATTGATGTTTGGTTTATATATTGTTAATTGTTTATATATATATATTGTGTGACTTTGTTTAATTGTTGTTAGTGGCTTTGTTTAATTGTATGTATGGTGTATGTATATTGGTGTATATATGTATATCATGTATATTGGTGTATATATGTATATTGGTGTATATATATCATGTTGTATGTATTGGTGTATGTATATTGTTGTATATATATTGATGTTTGATGCACTCAAGGTGTTTGATAATATGCTTGTGTGAGGATTTAAACATAAATTAGTGTTAATTTATTAGGATTAATGTTGTTAGTGTTAGAGATGAACAACTTGTTAAATGAATACATACTTGGCTTGATTTTTTAAATTTAGATATGAACAATTGATATCAAGGTGTTTGATAATACTTGTGTAGGATTTAAGCATAGTTTTGAATATTGTTTGTTTTTTATTTATTAAATGTTGTTTCTTCATTTTTTAATGATCAAATATTGCCATATCCGGAGATGATGGAGATGATGATGGATAGAATTTGGAGACTTGGCATATGATCATGGTGCATATGATCGACAACATCCGATGACTTGAGAGAGTGTGACACGATGCTCCCACCACCACTCGACTCCGGAGAAGCGCACTCGGGTATAGTCACCATGTCATCTATTATGGAGAGCTCGTAGCAAGGAAAAACACCGTGTAATTTTATTACAATTGAGGTTTGAAATCGATAAATATATTGATTTCGTTGAACCTAATTAAATACTATGTTAAGGATGATTCAATGAGTTTAAAATTGAAATCAATGTCATTTCCTTCACATTTCTAATGCGTGATCCTATCGTCTTTGCCGACCAAGGGGTAGCGTTTTCAAACCGACTCCTTTGAAGGAAAGATTATCATAATGTTAATTATATATTTATTGAAATTGTAGTAATAAAAAAATTGTTATGTTATATACGATAGATTACCGAGAGGTCTTGACCGATGGAGTAATGACCAAGAATTTTGGACTTGGATCGAACAAAGGTTATGCATGAATAAGAGAAAATATGGCGAGCTATGAAGGATGATCAAAATTGATCAACTTTTTTTTATTTATATTCACTTTTAATATATCTTTTGTAGCTAATAATAAAAACGATCAAGCCAAGTCATGGAGCGCGATATCGTGGATCGAACAAAGGTTATGCATGAAATAAGAAAATATGGAGAGAGATCAAAATCCTAATTTTTTTTTTATATATTCACTTTTAATATATATTAAAGGGACACGTTCATCATTATCGTAGAAAGAAAGAAAAGGGCGGAGAGAGTGTCGAGAGGCGGGAATATTCACGATTCCGGTTACAGCCGCATCATCGAAGAAGTGGTAATCTATCCATTAATTTATCTTTCAATTACAAACTATTATTTATAAACAAATAATTAAATAATAATCTTTTGTTTTTGTGATTCAGGAGCGTCTATCTCAGACCATGACGCCCGACGACATCCGCATTATCGGCCCCGATGATCTATTTGGACGGGCTATAGATCGCCAGGAGCATCCCGGCCGCTTACGGAGTGTCGGATATGGCGTGACGAAGACATCGTTAGCAATGGCACATGGTCTTCAAGCCATGAATATGGTGGGTATACTAACGGAACAGGTTGTCAAGTTGTCTAAAGATGTGGAACGTTTGAGGTCCGAGAGAATAACGAGCCACGGAATGTCGTCGAGTGGAGCAAGCTGTGAACATAGTGTCGCTAATGCTATGTTCTCAGCTAACCCTAGGGACGACTTTATTGAGGCACTTCAAAACGTCTCTCAGGTATCAGATATGCATGTCTCACATTTGTTTTAATTAAAGACTAGTGTATTAAAATTTTCTAACTAAATATCTTATTCGAACAGCCAACGACCTTTTGCTACCTTTATTTGGAGGATCCCGATCGGTTGGTAGCCCGTGAACGTTACCGCGGCTCCCATGGAATGATTCATGGTCATCCCATCACTCCTGGTTTCGTGAGGGTCACACTCGATGTACCCGTAATCGAACAAGAGGATTCAGCGGTGCCAAAACCAATCGATGAAGTCGTCACAGTCGGAACAACGGTCGGGCACTTCATCGAATGGCCGAGAAACTTGGTCTCTAGCACCATGAGGGTAAAATATATGTTATTAAAGTTCATTATCTTATTTGTGGTTCTAAATAATATTACAAATTAATTGTAGAATCTGCTGACACCACAAATGCCTCGGAAGAAATCACCACAAAAGGCTAAAAAGAGAAATCGAGGGGGTGTCGTAGGCAGTCGAGAGGGGAGAACGAGGACTCCATCGCTCGAGAATTGGTTATCCCATGACCGGAGATTTAGATCACGATGATTATGTACGATCTAGGGTGCACCGGATGGTATCGTCTAATGCTTTCGAGATAATCCACAGTTCCCATGCTTGCTCACTTTCATCGAGAATATTTTCCAAGAATTAAATCAAATGAGGAACATGTCGTGAAGTCTTGAATGACGAGTGGTTGAGTGCAACCACCATAGCCCTTTTACCTCGGTATGTGTTTACTAATTCTCAATATTCATTTTTCAGATAGTTTATTTTTCTTTTTAAATATTAATTAGCGTATATATGTTGGTTAAAGATATTTGGGTGAGGTATATCTCTCCGAGAGATGTCCGAGCAAGTGGAATATATTCTTCGTCTCCCCCCGTGTGTCTTGCATATTGGGTGATAAGTCTGCATGCACCATGGATGGGTTAGTTAATCATATCTTTGAATCAAATGGGAGCGATCATCTCATTTTTTGGCCAACAAATGTGGGGTGAGTGATAAACATTTCGTTAAAATTTGTATTCATGTTTATAATATTTGCACATATATATGCTAAATTTGCAGTTAATTTTAATATTTTCAATATAATATAGGAACCATTGGGTCTTTGGGGTCGCCATACACATGAATACATTAAGTGTGTATTTTATGGACCCAAATTTCGATTGTGGAGTTTATTCAAATCGCATACGATCTCGTTTCATATATGGGCGTAAATTCATTTTTAATATTCTATTCAATGATTTGTTTTACTTTTAAAATTATGCATATTTAATCTATTTTTATTTTTTAATTATAATAATAATAGTGTGATGACGATATATCGGAGTCGCCTTCAGAGTCAAGGTTCAAGATCTAAGTTAAATAAAGTGAACTGGATTAACATTAAGGTAAATTTAATTTAGTAAATTATCAAATTAATATAAAGAAATCATAATTGTAATACGTGATTATAATTGTTAATCAACAGGTTCCGAGGCAACGAGATGATGAACATTGTGGACATTTTGTGTGTTGCTTTATTGAAGATATAATCCGCGCTTCTCTAACGAACATTCCTCTCAATGTAAGTCAATTTATCGATTTATTTAAATTATTATTGATGGAATAAAAATTCATACTATATTGATTGATTCGTTGTTTGCAGTTTGTCTATGAACGTGAGCTCAAGTCTTACTCTAAGAAAAGACTGGAGAAATGGAAAAACAATTGGACGGGGTACCTTTACAATCGATTCTTATATTCATACGATATTGAGTGATTGTTGTTTGAAATTTTTGTAGCATGTAATTAAATTATATATTTGTGATGATATATATTTCATGTTTTTGGTGTATTGGACGTATGTTTATGATTGTATGTTTATTTATTTCATGATGTGTATGTTTATTTATTTGATGTTTTGGTATATATATATGTTGTATAAGTTTTGGTTTATGGTTTTATTATAGGATTTTTGGTTTATGATTTATGGTATTGAACGTATATATAAGTTTTGGTTTATAGTTTTATTATAGGATTTTTAAAATATAAATTAATAATTAAAAAAAAAGATATTGGACAGCGGTTAATAACCGCTGTCTATCTAACATAATAAACGAAATTATAAAAAAATTTATGTTAGACAACGGTTATTAATCGTTGTCCAAGACTCCTCTTGCAATGCGGTTGAAAACCGCTGTCCAAGTGCGATTTCTTGGACATCGGTTTTTTATCAGCTATCCAAATTTGGACAGCTGTTACTTGGAGAGCGGATTATAACCGCTCTCCAAGGTCATTTTTCACAACTGTGCAAGCCCAAATGTGTATTAGTGAATAACTTGTCTAAACAAGTATTTATTGAAGCACATAATAGGCAACAAGTAAATGATAAGTCTTAGGCCAAATGAATACGATATTAAAAGAATATGTATTATAGTTAGCAATTTATATGGGCCTTTTCAATTTAGGTTTTCTAATAGAATGGTTTGGCTAATTAACACCCACTAACCAAGGTCCAAGGTCCACTTAGTATGAGATTAATAATGAGTATCATTACGAGGTTAATCACTATAAAATTATTGATTGCATAGTTATTAATGTTTGGTTAGAAAACTTAATGACTTTTCACTCTTGAAATTAGGTAATGATTCTCATTAGTCACGCTCATTACCTCCAACCCAGCGGACCCTAAATATGATTATCGCCGGAATTTCTATGCACTTGTAAAAAAAATACTGGAAATTAAAATTAATGTAGCATTTGTAACCTGTCAAATAATGTTTTCAAAATTTGTAAATTTAGGACAATCTTGTCACTCACGTGACATTTCAGCTCGATTTGAGTGTATTCGCGCGGGCTCGATTGTTCTACATTAACAGATTCTAAAACATATTGTTCTAGGTTTCAAAAAAAAATATATATATATATATTTTTTTCTATATTTATAAATTTTAAAACATATTGTTATATATTTCCAAAGCCATATTATTATTATCCCTAAAACCCAACTCCTAAATTACGTGCCCAAAAAATATTTTTCCTGATTTTTGCTTAAGATGAGAAAGGGGATTTTGATTTGTTGCTTAGATCATATGTTAACAGAAAGGCAGCGCTAGCTTTTATTGTTGTCTATAACTTTTTCTTAATGACATCGATTTTACTATTTTCAGCAACCACCAAAGCTCAGATCTTGTTACTCTCAGATTTCTGGAAAAATTAACTGATCATTTTCTCCTTTAAATTTTTTATTTTAGTTAAGAAACATCCAAAAAAAATAATTTCATCTTTAACTAGTGAAGTTTATTATTGATATTGCCTATAGAATTTTGTAATCATGTAGGAATCTTCGTCTCCCAAATTATCTAGTTACAAACAAACTTCCTATGAAAATTATCTTCATTCCTTAACTATATAGGACATGATTTTACGTATTATAATTATTTTTCATTTTTAAAATTTACCTTTCGCTATAACATGGTCATATTTAATTTTTCTTTTTTATTTAATTTGATCAAACTCTCATTTTCATAACAAAATCCCAAATAAACACGACACATGACATAGTTTAATTAGGCATGCTTACTTGAAATAAAGTCTGAGCCGCAAGTTAACGTTTCTGCCGGCTACACCAAGTCCATCGAGGTTTTACTTTTTTATTCTTTTTTAGGCTCTTTTAATTTATTTGATAATTGATCATAACCACATTTTACTTTAATAAATTTGTAAGAATTGAGGTGATTCACACGCACTTGGCACTTCCTACACCCACAAAAAAGTTGTAGTAATTGATTTTATTAGCAGTTTAAGGTCAACTTCAATTGCTTAATCAAAAGTTATTTTCCTCCTGTACGTATGACAATCATTCCAAATATTGTCACTCACAAATTAGTTAGGAAAAATTTTAAAATAAAAAATGGCATTCTTTTAAACGGATTTGGATTATTTATTGTACATCACCGTAACGTGCGGTAGATCCGATCGAGTTTATAGTGTATTTAAATTTAGTATTTTGTGTTATTCAATTACAAAAACACACTAGAAACCCACGCGAGAGTATACTGCACAGCACGATGTTGTACATCGCATGATCCAAATCCCTTTTATACCATGGTGCTGGAGCAAATATTACTCATATTTTACATTTTTTGAAAAAGGGAAAAAGGTAATATAAATCAAGGTAGCACAAGATTACTCGTCATTTACATGAAAATATTATTAGAGATTTCTGGTATCTCCGATTATGAACGTCTCAAATACGATATTGATACAATGTCTATTATCAATAAGCAATACTATAGCTACCATGCCAATTGTCAAGAAATGATATTATGGCTACTTAATTTTTATTGATTGACCGGTACAATATACATACAAGAGGATTTTATTATCTAATGAAAATCATATTGATGTAAATTACATGAATTACAAATAATATATCTATAAATTAGAAAACAAAACAATTTACAATAAAATAAAATCTAGTGATATATGTACCAATCCCAAAAGCCGAAGATATATACTATACTGGAAGAATTCCTCTTTAATTGGACATATAGTCAAAGCCGAGTGAAACATGAACTACTCAATTTTGTCTTACCTTCATCAATTACAGAATTTGATTGTAAATTAAAGTTTTTTCATGTATGAAAATTTTCATACTAGACTTTGTCCTTTTTTATATATATTTTGTCTGATTTTGTGTGACACCGCTTCACATGTCTCATTTGTTAGATGAATTAGAAATATTTAATGTAAATGAAATTTGCATGACCGGTTCAATTGAGTGGTTTAAACTCGTGTCATTTGATCACTTATTGCATCAGTTTATACACATGGACCAATTAATATTTTCAGAATTGTCAAACTGAAAACTTTCGTAGTCTATTTTTGGGGATTTCCAAAAACATTTTCTAGCTATTTCGAAATTATGTGTACTTATATATTCAATATAGAGCTGTAGCTGGATTTTGAATCTCTGATAGATTGATATATTAATTAAACCACACAGATAACATAATTAAATATATAATCATTATTCATTCTTGCGATATAATATTCATTATTCATTAAACATCAATTGTATGATATAATATAGTATATATCCATGGTCTCAAATTAATTTCATGACCATAAAACTAAAGAATTATAAACATTTAATCCAAGAATTGAATTTGTTCAATCTCTATTTGATCTTGAAATTGGGAGATTTCTAGCTCTAACAACACTATCTTCCACCACACTACAAGAATATGGATTTTTACAAGAAAAGATGGACATGTTCTTCGACGTCGTTTTATCACTATAATTATTCTTACCCTTTAATTTGGTGCTCTTTGTGACCTCTTTGTAAGCAATCAAGAAAGGATCATCCTTCTTCGAACAACTTCTTGACGGCGCTTGAAACGCACACGGCGGAAGAGGGATTTGCAAGGAAACCCTAGCGTTTTCCGGCGGACACGGTGGTGGCGGCAGCGGAAGGTGGTGGTGGTCTTGCGGTGGCGCCGCCTTGCTCATGCCGGGTTTGTTTTCCCAAGAGAAAGGGATGTTGTTTTTTTGTGAATGAACTTTGCTACTCATCATTTTTGGTTGTTAGATTTGTGGGGTTATGTGGGGGTGTACTTATTTATGCACATATATATACTAATTAAGGATGTGTTTTTTGTTTGGATTTAATTATTGATTTTTTTTATTCATGTATTTTATATTCTTCTACGGCAAATCTAGCATGAGGTCAAATGAATAGAAAGTGATATGGTGGTGGTTTTATTCACCGAGTCATCTGTTTTAGTATTTCTTTTTGTGTTCCACTTTTTTATTAAATTGTGTGCGTACATTAAATTAATACAGATGCACATTTTGTAAAAATACAAATGTGAAAAATATATAATGTAAAGCGAAAAGTTAAATAAATGATCTGGTTTGGTGTTTTTTACTATCTTCGTTTCTTATTATTTATCTCATTTTATCCGAAAAAATTAATTTTCACATTAATTAATTATGGTGTCAAAAGACTCTTATATCCTTATTTATTTGCATAAACCACAATATTTATTCGAATAGTATTTATTAGGGTAAATGGTGGAAGAAAATGAATAGATTTGTATTGATTTTAAGCTATTAACAAAGTGATAGATAAATAGAAACATCTTCTTGAATAAAATTGGATAATTAGTAAGAGAATACACCACTCATACTATTGCTTGTAAAAACTAATACTATAGTTCTTTATAATATTAGTTTTATATATGATAGTAAGATGAAAGCCACAGAAATGAAACCAGGTTTCATATGAAACTTTGCCCAATTAGTAAAACCCGGTTTTAGTGTAACAAAACTAAATAATTACATGTAGATTATGAAGATTAATGGGGTAAAGAACTCATGATACTAAGAAATATTTGAGGTCTACATCATGGAAATTGTTGAAGTGCAGAAAAGTGTGCAAAGTAGTTAGGGAGAAGATGACAAATATGGAATAGTTGACTGAGTTTGATATATGCCTTGAAAAGGTTTTCAATTTGCAACTAATCTTCTTGTCTTGTACTCTTCTTCTTCTTTTTTCTTTTTTTTTTAAAGAAAAAACAAGTAACACTAGAGAAGAGTCAATAAATCAGCCTCTACAGCCAATAACCATACATAGTGTCCGGAACATAGATTGAAAAGAAAACAGAATTACTTGAAAAAAAGCATAAAAAGCTAAAGAATGTGCCGTCATGTGACAATTTCATTCTTTATTATGATCATAATCTTCCATTTATTAGAAATTATAATTAAGCATGTCCAAATGTTATGTTTGACTAATTTATTACACTAGCTAGTGCACGTTAATTAATAATATCGAGAATTTGTATATTAATTGAGCAGGTGAAAATGAAATGGAATATATATTCCCCTTCGTACCAAAATTATTTACCCCTTTATTTTTTTGTATGAGTTTTAATGTGGGAGTTGATTAAAGTGATAAAGTAATTTTTGATTGAGAGAGTATTGTAGTCTTTTTTACTTTATTATTATTATTATTAAAGTGGATAATTTTTTTTGTGGATAAAAATAATGGTATGAGATGTAATTTTAAAATGTTGAAAAGAGTGTAGCCGTGTAGTTAAGTTTATTGTCTTTTATAGATAAATAACTTTGGAAGGGAGGAGGGAGTATAATTTATAAATTCTAAGATATAGTGAATTCTAGTTCCTCGCAAAATAAATGAATCCAGAGTTAAATATAAACAACGGCGGAAAGAGGATTTCAAAGAAATTTTATATAACAAAAACTTACTTTTTTTTTTCGAAAAAAACAAAAAGCGACTAATCGCACAAAAGGCAGACGTCAAGAAGGTCATCCACAATGTTTGGAGGCTCGACCCAATAGGACGGAAACTTACTTGAATATTGCACAGATAATATCTCTTAAATTAAAAAAAATATTATGCAAGTCAAAATTGCACTGGATCGGATGATAGAAATAGCATTATTACTGTACACTTTAAAATTACAATTTATTAACATGTACAAAATGATTATTCAAAATTGAGCTTTCATTTTACACTAAATTAATTAACCACACCCATTCTTTAATTCATCACATGTGAAAATAGTCTTCTGATAAAATTGTGGGTTGTATTTATAATTCATAAATTAAACGTTTTCTTGTGAGATTGTTCTTACGTACGATGGATTAGAAATTATTAATAAGTCAGAAAAAATTAAACTAAATTAATGTGCAAATGAAATAAAGCTTTATATAATTTGGAACGGTTTTACTCATGCATTTTTCAATTAAAAAAAAGGTGATACATACAAGAAGGGTGGATACGTATGATCCACTCCAAATACGCCTAGCAGCCACAATTTTACTTGACTTGGTATGCTGTGAAACTTCTTCATCGTGAAATTGATTTTTTTTTTTTACAGACATACACTTTAGTAATATAAGTCACACACTTCAGTTATCACTACGACACTATTTGCTATAATATAAGTCACACCCTTCACTTGTATGAGTAGTATTTCTTTATAATAAAAAGTCACACACTTTAGTAATATAAGTCACACTCCTTAACCAGTTTCACCGTAAAACTTGTTCACACTACACTTTGCCATTTTACTTTGGTATTTTCACAATTATTAGCCTTTTTTGTATAATTCCGTAAGAGCAACAAATCTTTTATAATTATTATAAAGTCTCAATTTATTATTTCGAAATTATAAATATATTATCCTTTAGCATCTCCTTATGACTATGTATTACATATACCCTTTAATTAATTAGAAGGTGCGACACGTAAGTAAAGGGAAGGTATACATACATATCACATACTCCGTCTATTTATACAATGATCCAATTAAGTACGTTAGAAGTTTTGTCAAAAAAATAAATTAATTAAGTACGTTGGATGTAAAATACTAAAACTTAAATACACATTTTAACTCTTAATTAATTTATACGTTCATTATATAAACATTTCAGATAAACCATTTGTTTAATTTTTCAATTGAAGTCGTGCAGGAAGCCAATAATATCTGAAAAATAGGATAGTACACATCGGGTTTTAAGTTCAAGTAAGTAAGATATTAATGATGCTAAATACATCACAGTTGTATGCAGAGAGTTGCACACATAGAATTGCGAATGGTTTATAAAGGCTAGTGAACATAATTACAAAGCAATTTAAGATGATGAAAGCCAATCTACTACATACTTGCGTTGGTCAGTTGGTAACAAGGAAGAAAAATAGGATGACATTGGCATAATTGAAAAAATATATATTATACTTTCATAAGATTAATTATATGATATAATATATATGTTCATGGTCTCAAATTTCATGACAATAAAACTAGAATTAAAAACATTTTATCCAAGTATTAATATTGCTCAATCTCTATGTGATCTTGAAATCAAGAGGTTTCTAGCTAATTCTTACAACACTATCTTCCACCACATTACAAGAATATGGTTGTTTACACGAAAAGATCGACATATTTTTCGACGTCGTTTTATCACTATAATTAGGCTTATAACTCTTTAATTTGGTTCCTTTTGTGACCTTTTTGTAAGCAATGAAAAAAGGATCGTCCTTCTTCGAACAACTTTTCGACGGAGCTTGAAATGCGCACGGTGGAAAAGGGATTTGCAAGTCGTGATGATAGGAAATCGTAGTTGTTCTCGACGGACACGGTGGAGACGGCAGTGGGAGATGGCATTGGTGGTGGTCTTGCGGTGGCGCCGCCTTGCTCACGTCGGACTTGTTTTCCAAAGGCATGTCATTTCTTTGTGAATGAACTTTGTTACTTGTCATTTTTTATTTTTTTTGGTTGTGATTAGAAGTGGGGTTATGTGGGAGTGTATTTATATATATGGTAAAGGATGCATATTTTTTTTTATTTAATTATTGATTTTTTTATCACGTATTTTACATTCTTCAATGGAAAATCTAGCATGAGGTCAAGTGAATAGGACGTGAGATGGTGTGGGTTATATTCACTGAATCATATGTTTTGGTATTTCTTTTCGTGTTCCATTTTATCATTACGTTGTACGGGGTACGTTAAAACATTCATTTTTAATGAATACCTTTCCTAATGAACGAAAAAAGTTGTGTGCATGCACGATATATAAGTGTAATGTATTAAATTAATACAAACACACATTTGGTAAAAATACAATTAGTGAAAAATATATATAATGGAAAGCGAAAAGTAAAATAGATGATTTGATATGGTATTTCTTACTGCTTTCATTCTTTATTATCTACTCCATCTCATTTTATCTATTCGCAAAAATTAATTTTCTCAATAATTAGGGTATCAAGAAACTCGTATAACCTAATTTATTCATATGGACTACAATTAATATTTATCCTATTAATATTTAGGACAAATTTAAAAAATAGGACTTATTGTTGCCACTTATTGCACTTTGAGTACTCAACTTTTAACTTTTCCAGGGTAAGTATCGAACTATAAATTTATTGTAAAAAAAGGACTCTGAAAATTTTAAAGTCAAAACAAGGGGTATTTTCGTCAATTTAATTATGGGAGACTTACTAATAGGTACATTTCAGGATTACAACTTACTAATAGGTACAAAATTATTACATATATGTATGTATATTTGCACTTTCGAGTGCAACTTTGACTATATGTGCAATTCATTTTGTACCTATTAGTAAGTTCATCCCAAATTTTATACCTATTAGTAATTTTTTCTTTAATTATATACCATGTGAAGAGAAATTTTATTCAACTTGAATTTCTATGTTGTACATTGACAATATATATACAAGAGTGTACATAAATCAAATCTCCTAATCTAGAAAAATTATCAATCTATAATTAATTTAGATACAAAGTCAAAGTTATGTACTTGGTGAATAAGTAAGAGATAAATAGTATAATTTATCTCTTATCATACCACTTTACAAAATAATAAATACTAAGCAATGTGAAGGACTCGAACAATTTTAAAGTCAAAATAAGGAAAAATAAATATTTATTAAATGTAACTAGTACTAGTACTCAAACAATTACATATATGAACTTATAAAATAAGCATATGAAGAATGAAGAATTACAAAGAAAAACTAACTAATAATGACATTAATGGTTCATGCTTTGAACTCGGTTATTTAAGTATCATTGTTATGAACAAAAATAATCACTGTTTATAAAATATTTTATATTTTTAAACAGTGAATGTTTAGAAAATATTTTATATTTTTAAACAGTGAATGTTTTTGTGCATAACAGTGATAGTTTTTACACATAACAGTGATAGAGTTCATGTGTTACTCATTAATAATTAAGTGCTTTTGGATTGGACAAATGGAGGAAAATTAAATTTACTAACTTTAAAACAAGGATTGTAATTTTAAAAAGTAGCAGTTCTAGATCAAATTATTCTGAATGACTCTAATTTGAGCCCGAAATTAAGTTATTTGGCCTGAAATTACTACTTTTAAAAATTACGGTCTTTTTTTTGTCAGCCTAAAAAGTTACAGTCCTTATTTTGCCACTTTTAAAGTTATGTTTTAAATAGTCTTATTGCCTACGATTTTCTACAAAACTTTCCAATCATATAGACATTTTCATTCATAGGTAAATTTGACTATGAAATGTAATTCCTAAGCAAATTTGTTTGTAGGCCATTTTTAAATTACCATTATAATTTCCTACGGAAATATAAATTGCCTAGAAAATTATTTGTGTAGGTAATTTATTTGACTACGGAAATTACAAATATGTAGGCAGTTTGCTCGTAAGTAATTTATTTGCCTAGGGAATTATTTGTGTAGGTAAATTTTTCATAGATTATTCTAAAAATTCGTAGGCAAGTGATAAACAATCCTCACTTTTTAAGGTCCATCGAAACCATTTGAAAATTTTTGTGGGGCAATTAATCTTCCTTTTTTTTTGGTTGTGTAATTACAATAGAGATAATATATATTCTGCACAAATTCTCCTATAAAACTTGTTCATAGTATGAAATTGATATCACAACACTTATCAAGTAATACATACCAGTACAACTAGTATCAATTAATAAATATTATTATATTAGTTTATAAGTGCAATAGTGTAAATTACATAGTATAAATAAATTTTATCATAGATTTACTAATCAATGTATACAATTAAATTATTAATTAATACCAAATTTTACGCAGAGTTTCAAGAGAATTTATTTGACAATTGACCATAAGCACATTCTAATTAAACCTTGACATGATTTTAAGTTTTTTTTTTTAAGGAGAAATTATTTTAAGTTTAATTAAGGACAAAAACTTGTGTGAATCCGAGTTCACGGTGAACTCAATTTTTTAAGTATCAATATTATGTATAAAAATTGTCACTGTTATGCATAAAAACTTTGATTATTATGTACAAAAACTATCGCTGATAGAAAATGTTTATATTTTTAAACAGTGAAAGTTTTTGTGCATAACAGTGATAGTTTTTACACGTAATAATGATAGAGTTCATGTGTAGACCTAGTTCATAGGAGTGTTACTTTTAATTAAGCTATATTTTGTGACAAGAGGTTTTGTGCGACACCGCTTCACGAATCCCATTCGTGTGATGAATTAGAAACATTTAACTCATTTGATGTAAATAAAAAACAAGTTAGTGTAGTAAAAAAAACATTTTCAATTTCGAAATTGCGCACTACTACACATTTAAGCTTGCACAACTGCACTTGGACAATCCTTTTTTCAAACAGCTCTCCAAGCTACAACTTGGAGAGCGGTTTTAATTAAAAAAAAAATAGACAGCGGTTCAAAACCGTTGTCCAAGTACAACACTTAGAAAGTGGTTTAGAACCGCTGTGCAAATGTTTTAGACAGCGGTTTTGAACCGCTGTCCAAGAGGTCGGATAATTAATATATATACACCCAAATCGCGAACCAAAGGAAATTTTCCCCAAATCGTGAATTAAACCTGCAGCTGATATCGAAGCCGGTCTCCTTCCTCTACCCTAAATCGAATTTCGCCGCGCGTTCTCCCCTTCCACCGCCGACATCACCTTCCCATTAGCTCCAAATCGCGAACCAGAAGCCCTAGCCTCCTCCTCCCTCTCCCCCAAATCGAACCATCCGCCGTGCGTCCTCCCCTACCACCGTCGCCTTGTTGCCAAGCTCCCCTACCGCCCCGCCGCCTAGCTTTCTCCTTCCATAGGTAATTTTTCTTTTCTATATATATATATATATATATATATATATATATATATATATATGTATGTATATATATGTTAGTATATATATATATATATATATTGAATTAATATTGTGTATATATATATATGTTAGTATGTATATATATATTAGGATTAAATGTTTATATAATTGTGTTTGGTTTGATTAATTAGCTAATTTGTTATGATTAATTGTTGTTAGATGAACAATTGATGCTTGGTTTATATATTGTTAATTGTTTATATATATATATATATATATATATATATATATATATATATATATATATATTTGTTTAATTGTATGTATGGTGTATGTATATTGGTGTATATATGTTTATCATGTATATTGGTGTATATATGTATATTGGTGTATATATATCATGTTGTATGTATATTGTTGTATATATATTGGTGTTTGATGCACTCAAGGTGTTTGATAATATGCTTGTGTGATGATTTAAACAAAAATTAGTGTTAATTTATTAGGATTAATGTTGTTAGTGTTAGAGATGAACAACTTGTTAGAGATGAATATATATTGTGTGGTTTGGCTTGATTTTTTATGCTAATTTAAATATGAACAATTGATGCACTCAATGTGTTTGATAATATGCTTGTGTGAGGATTTAAGCATAGTTTTGAATATTGTTTGTTTTTTGTTTATTAAATGATGATGATGTATCGGAGTATCGGAGTCGCCTTCAGAGTCAAGGTTCAAGATCTAAGTTAAATAAAGTGAACTGGATTAACATTAAGGTAGATTTAATTTAGTAAATTATCAAATTAATAAAAAAAAACATAATTGTAATACGTGATTATAATTGTTAATGAACAGGTTCCGAGGCAACGAGATAATGAACATTTTGGACATTTTGTGTGTTGCTTCCTCTCAATGTAAGTCAATTTATCGATTTATTTAAATTATTATTGATTGAATAAAAATTCATACTATATTGATGCAGTTTGTCTATGAACGTGAGCTCAAGACTTATTCTAAGAAAAGACTAGAGAAATGGAAAAACAATTGGACGGGGTACCTTTACAATCGATTCTTATATTCTTACGATATTGAGTGATTGTTGTTTGAAATTTTGGTAGCATGTAATTAAATTATATATTTGTGTTGATATATATTTCATATTTTTGGTGTATTGGATGTATGTTTATGATTGTATGTTTATTTATTTCATGACGTGTATATTTATTTATTTGATGTTTTGGTATATATATATATATATATATATATATATATATATATATATATATGTAGTATAAGTTTTGGTTTATGGTTTATGGTATTTGACGTATATATAAGTTTTGGTTTATAGTTTTATTATAGGATTTTTAAAATATAAATTAATAATTTAAAAAAAAGATATTGGACAGCGGTTAATAACCGTTGTCTATCTAACATAATAAACGAAATTATAAAAAAAAAAAAGTTAGACAGCGGTTAATAACCGCTATCCAAGCCCCCCTCTTACAATGCGGTTGAAAACAAGCTTGACGGTTGTTACTTGGACAGCTGTTATAACAGCTATCTAAGGGCTTTTTTAACAGCTGTCCAAGCCCAAATGTATATTAGTGGCGTGATTTTTTACAAGCAATTATATATTCAATATATAGACCTGTAGTTGGAATTTGAATCTCTAAAAATTGATTAAACAATACATAAAATCAATAATATTGATTATTGTAATATAATAAAAAAATTACATTATACTTTAATAACATTAATTGTATATGATATATCCATGGTGGAAAATTTCATGATCCAAGTATTAATTTGTTGAATCTCTATGTGATGTTGAAATTGGGAGGTTTGCAGCTCTAACAACACTATCTTCCACCACACAACAAGAACATGGTGGTTTAGACGAAAAGATGGACATGTTTTTCGACGTCGTTTTATCACTATAATTATGCTTACCCTTTAATCTGGTGCTCTTTGTAACCTCTTTGTAAGCAATCAAAAAAGGATCATCCTTCTTCGAAAAATTTCTCGACGGTTTGAAACGCGCACGGCGGAAGAGGGATTTGCAAGGAAACCCTAGTATTTTCCGGCGGACACGGTGGTGGTGGTAGTGGAAGATGGCCGGGGTAGTGATCTTGCGGTGGCGCCGCCTTGCTTACGCCGGGCTTGTTTTCCCAAGAGAAGGGGATGCTATTTCTTTGTGAATGAACTAATTTGCTACTCATCTTTTTTTTGGTTGTGATTAATTAGAGATAAGTGGGGTTATATAGGGGGTGTTTGCAAAAATTTATGGTTTTAAAGAGGTGATTAAAATTAGTGATTATGAGAAAAGTGATTAATAGTAAAAGTCGGTAGTGTTTGTAAAAAAAATTAAAAAAAATGTTGATAGTGTTTGTAAAAAAAGTTAAAAGATATTTTAAAAAAATTAATAAGCTACTAAAAGCACATTTTTTTAAGTTTATATAGCTTATAGCTTATGAGAGCTTATTTAAGTCACATAAAGAAAAATAAAACACTCTTAATTATTTCTGCACACAATTCTAAGTGACTATAATCACTTTTAAATTTTTACAAACACTCTCATATACACGTATAATAAGAATGTGTTTGTTTTAATTTAATTATTGATTTTTCTTACTTTCACGTATTTTAACGCGGCAAATCTAACATTTTTTTTCTTACTTATGCAAATAATTGATAGGGAGAATAGTTGACAGAGTATGATGCTTTGGAAATGTCTTATTTTTTTTTGCCATTGAATTTGCAACTAATTAATCTTCTTGTCTTGTACTCTTTTAATTAATTAATTGTACCAATTAATTACCTAGCTTATGATCATAATCTTCCATTTCTTATTAAGTATAATTAAGCATGTCCAAATGTTATATTAATTAACTAATTTATTACAATAGCTAGTGTACATTAATTAATAAAATATTGGAGTATTGTATAATTAACATGAGCAGGTGAAATGGAATATAATAAATTAGAGTAAGAAGTAGTGAATTCTAGTTCCTTAAAAATAAGGCGGGGTATTGTATGCACCCAGGTGCACCGTGAACTCATAGTGCATTTTAGAAAAATGCAACTTATTATGCTGAAAAATGCAACTTATTTACACAGAAAAATGCAACTGTTAATATGAGAACATAGTTGCATGCTTCTTTTTGGAATAGTTGCACGTTTCTATTTTATATAATTGCACGCTTTTAAAATGCACTATGAGTGCACGGTGCACCCGGGTGCACATTTGACCCACTCTAAAAATAAATGTATAAACAATGTCGGAATTAAGAGAATTAATTCTACGAAAATTACCTTCAATATATATTGCACACACAATATCTCTTAAATTAGAAACAAAATTCCCGCGGGTCAAAGTCGCGCGCATTGAATTAAATCATGGAGATTGCATTATTGGTTTACCTAATTATCAGTGTTGCTTGAATATATACTCATATAATATTACACCAAATATAGTAACAAAATACAAGGTTTGCAAATTGTGAGATTGTTTTCTCGTATGATGGATACTAATTAATACAAGGATAATTCGTGGTGGGTAGATTCTGTGCGGGATAGAAAATACTATTTTAAACTTGGAGTACTTGATTGAGGGCAGAATTTTTGGGTGGACTTGATTGAGGGCAAAGACTTTTTAATAATTCTGTCTGAGGAGAATCTGCCCATTTAGCATCTCCCTTAATATAAATCACTGTGCAGGTGAATAAAATAATATAGTATTCCCTCCATCCCAAAGAAACGTGCACGTTTACTGTTTTCACGTGTTTTTGCAAGCGAGTTTTTTATTAGGATTTGAAATGATAAAATATTTTTTAAAGATACATACAATAAATGAGATGTAGGTTTATAATACCCCTCTTTAAAAATCAATTTATCATTTGAAATACTAATAAACAACACGTTCATAAAAACTCAATAATAAAGGTGGTGTGCACGTTTTTCTAGGACAGAAGTATATTTAATTTGAGAGTTGGTCTTTTATTAACTAGCTTTATACAAATTTTGTCTGAATTTAAAACGGCTTCATTCATGAATTTTTCAATTTAAATAAATGTGAAACATATAAGAAGGATGCATACGCATGCATCTTCTACAAAAATACGTGTAGCAACCGCAATTTTACTTGTGTATTTCACAATTATTACTAGAATTATTTATATAAATACGTATAAGCAACAAATCATTAATTATTATCAAGTTTCAAACTTTTAGTTTAATATTATATATTTGTTACCCTTTGAAATAGCTAAATTTGGTATGCATCAGGTGTACGGTGTACCCCATAATGTATTTTAAAATTATGCAACTTGTTGCACTTAAATATGTAACTTATTTACACTAAATCGTGTAACTATTAATGTGAGAAACAAGGTGCAAAGTTCAGTGTAAACAACTTGCATGTTTTAGTGCAACAAATTGCATGATTTTAAAATACACTTTGAAGTACACCACACACTTGATGGAGTTTGAATCATAAATGATCCCATAATTTTGGCCTAAAATAGATTTTTAACATCTTATAAGTTGTTTTGAGAGTCCCATAAGTTTTTTTGTCGCTGATTTATTCTCAATAACTTTAACAATGTTCAATTTTAGTCTCAATAGGGATGGCAATTTGTCCCGGCCCCGCGGTGATCCGCCCCGGCCCCGCCCAGATCGGGGCAGTTATTTTGAATATTTTCGGGTTTTGGTTCGATTTCGGGAAAAACCGATAAAATTTAAATCGGGGACGGGGCGGGGATAGACTTTCATTTTAGAAACATTTCAGATAAAATAATTTTCTTTTTTCATTTATAAAAGTTATGCAGGATGACAATAAATTAAAAATAGAGGTGTATCTCATTTTCTATTATCGTGTTGTATCAATTGAATTGAAAATATAATCACCAAGCCTTGAATTGAGGGGAATCGGATCTTGATTCGAGGGAGTAATATATTAATGTTTATAATTTAAAACCTAAATCGATTAAACTTAAAAATTGGGCCTTGTTCTAACATTAATCATTAAACAAAATACCTTATAACTTTCAAAAAAAAAAAATTTAACCAATTCTGAAAGACTGAAACACATTCGTTATGCAACGTTTTTCAACTGGCCCTTGATTGTTTGATTGATTTGTGTGCTAGAAAATATATATATTATATAAATTAACTAAAGAAAAATCCAAATTGGGAAATCTTTTCTAGTTTTTCTGCGCATAATTTTAAAAACATTAACATCAATTTCTTACATGCAGTTAGCAGCCAGTTCCTTGTCACGTCATTAAACAAACAATATATTATATATATATTTATTTATTTATTTATTTATTTATGTATGTATATGAAATCAAACAATGCAATAAATAAACAACAAACTCGAACTGTTTGAAAAATAAAAAATAACAAATTGGAATTTAATATACAGAGAGAAAATTGTTGTTAGAAACAGAATGTTGAATTCTGATTAGCCATCTTTGTCTGACATGTTAATTTTCTTGTAACGCAAAAACTTGTATACAATATTACATACAAGTAATTTGTGCAATTAGCTCAAATTAGGGTTTTTTTTATTTTTTGCGGGTCAGGCCCATCTTATTTCGGATCCGCGCTTGTTGTTTCTTCTTCCACACGATCTTCTTCTTCCTCGCGATCTTCTTCTTCCTTTGCGATCTACCAGATATTTACCGATAAGGCGCTCAGGCTTACCAGCGTTCTCTTGGTCGTCTCCGATATGAAGAAATGATGAAGGTTATGATCTGATTGTTAACAAAAAGTTGACGAAATTAGATATGTGTTTCTAATTAGTTTGTAGGGTTTGAATAAATTAGTATTGCTTCTGATATTTTGTTGTTGTTGTTGTATGAAATATGATTGAATAAACATTATCTTCTCACGCTGTTCTTTAAATCTGTAATTTTGGATTGAGGATTTTTTTCCGTGTTTGTACTGGTTTTTGTTCATGTAGTAACACTCGTTTGTTCATAGGGTAACACTCTTTTGTTCATGTAGTAACACATCAAGTTGTTCTCTAATTTTATATTTTTGGACTGAGGATTTCTTTTCGCGTTTGTACTGATTTTGTTCATGTGGTAACACGTTTTTCTTCATATGGTAACATTTTTTGTTCATGTAGTAACACATGTTTTTTAGTAATATGTAACATTGTACACATGTCGTCGTCATACTAAATGAATACTCATGTGTTACCATATGAACAACAATGTGTTACCATATGATAATATATATTTTTTTTAAATGATATATTTTTTTTAAAAATGATAATGTAATTTTTATTTCACGTAGTAACATATTTTGTTTCTATAAGTATCATATTTTTTTCATGTAGTAACACATAAAAAAAAACTTATTTTTTTCATGTAGTAACACATAAAAAATGAACAACAATGTGTTACCATATGATAATATATATTTTTTTAAAATGATAATGTAATTTTTATTTCACGTAATAACATATTTCGTTTCTATAAGTATCATATTTTTTTCATGTAATAACACATAAAAAAAAACTTATTTTTTTCATGTAGTAACACATAAAAAAAAAACTTTAACATATTTCGTTTCTATAAGTATCATATTTTTTTCATGTAATAACACATAAAAAAAAAACTTATTTTTTTCATGTAGTAACACATAAAAAAAACTTTGATTTGAACCTGCAACTGAATACATTAATAATATACATGAACCACTAGGCTACAACACATATTTGTTAAGGATATTATTTTATAAATATACATGTGTTCGCCCAACCCACAACCCACAGCTCTGCCCGCCCACGTCCGCCCTGCCCGACCCGACCCGCCATAGAATGCCCCGTGAATTTTAGGCTAATTTATCTTATTTGTGATGTATTGCACATATCACTATTGTGCAATATTTCACAAGATAACTATTTTTCTTGTAATTCAAACAAATGCAACTAGTTTTTAGGATTATAAAATATGTAAAAATGTCCAGCACGTAAAACACGCATCGATATATAATTTTCAATAATTAAATGTTTGATATTGATAGTTGTTTTATGAACTTGTGAGGTTTGTGATGTGGCTGGAAATAATTTCAACTATCAAATAAAGATATTTTACTCGAGCTATATTCTGAAGTGATAATTTTTTTTTCTTTTTTATTGACTGAGAATTCTCCTTTTAAGGTCAAAACCCCAAGACTTATTTATAGAACAATGGTCGTCTTGTTATCACTATAACATTTAATGTGATATTAATGATGTCAAGTGTATAATTAAGTGTAACTTAATTTAGCTAAAGTAAGATTTAATGACTAAAATTATATTTATCGATCAAACAAGTTAGATGACATGTATGTAAGTTTTCTATTGAAAATAAGATTGTATTTTTAATTATTTATTATTATTTATATTTTATAGTCAAGGGTTTTTCAAGGTTTTAGGACTTAATTTTTTTTTTATTGGATAAAATTAGTTGTTAGTACGTCAAGCACCCAAATGCTCCACGAAATCATCAATTCACCTTATAACTCCAATAACTCCAAATTCGTTTCCAAAGAGAATCGAATTTGGGTCTCCCTCTCGAATGAGGAGCTCAATGGTCATGTGGGCTAAACCACCTTGTTTTAGGACTTAAAATTGTATGTGTACCTGTATACAAAACTAATAAAATTATATTGGGATATTTATTCTTTTCGAAATCTATATTGAGATGTTAAAATAATTCATTTGATTTAAGATAAAGTATGAAAATATATCTTGAAACCATAAATTATCTCCAAGAAAAGGAATTCCACAATTCGAGCACCCAAGCATATTGAAGGGTAAATATAGATTGGGTTATGAAAATAATGGCTCAAAAGGACCGGGTTGGACTGACCCAATTTTTCTCGATGGTCTGATGAACACGGGCCAATCTGGCCCAATTTCTTTGGGCATTTTAATGTTATTTTATTACTTTTATCAATTTTGTGACTTTATTTTTTATAAATTTGTGTAATAATCGAAAGTTTTTGTCAGTTAAGATTATTAATTTGAAAATTTATATTTTCAAATGTAAATTGCCGATACGAGTATTTGACATATTTACTTCAAGAGCCACACTTGTATAAGACAGTCTCACGGTGAGGCGAAGTATAAACTAGGCATTGACGCTTTAACACTTTGAGAGGGGTGGGTGTAATTTGTAATAAATTGTATCCTGTCTTATATGAATTTTTGTCAACCTTAAATTATGTATTTCAATTCTTGGTTCGGATTCACCGAGAATTAGTGTTTTTGTACTTACTTTTTTTGTCTCTAAAAAGTGAATTTAACGCATAAATATTTATTACTTAAAAAAAGGTTAAGAGTTGGGTTGGGCTGGTGCGTTAGCCCGCTAGTCCGAATAAAATTGGACTAGACTATATTTTGTAGAGACAACAAAATAATAGGCCCAAATTGGTGGGGCGGGTTATATTGAGATGAGCGGCCCAAATTGCTTAGCTTTATCTGGACAGGATTGATATGAGCAGCCCAAATTGTCATCTTTACCCACTACTCGGCGAAAAAAAAAACCCGTCAACTCCTCAAAGGGAGATAAAATAATAAGTACTAATAAAGAGTGAGACAAAAAAACCATAACCAATATCAATCACTGTTTTCATAACCGAATCGACGACAAAACCGACCTGGGTATTGGTTGTCGGTCCAACCGGTTGGACCGGTTCAACCGGCGGTACAATCGTTAAAATGATTTATGCATATTTCTTTTATATTTTGTATGTTACATTAAAAAATAAATATTTATTTATAAAAAATTAAAATTATACTAATTTATAACTTATAAGTCTTATATTAAAATAAATACAATAGAGTTTGAAGACCATAGATGATGACGTGTGAATTAGTTCCACACATTGTGTGACGGCGGTAAAGAGATTAAATAAAGTTGATGACTTGTGAATGAATTTATGAGAGAGAAAATTATAATGGGATAATAAGATTTAGAAAACAAAAAGAATGAAAAAATCAAGAAAAGTGATTTAATAAATAATAAAACCGAATTAACCATTTTTAAGGAGTAATTGAACCGATGACATGAACGGTTCATGGTTCGAACCGGTTTTTAAAAACACTGATATCAAAGAAAAAGATGAAAATTTGAAACGGATGGTAAAATAGAAAGACTAATTCTTGTATGAGACGGATCGTCATATATTCTCACTCTCTTATCCATTTATCACTAACACGTACACATTTTTCCTCTTAATTATTTAATGAATTTATAATATTGTAAAATGTGAAACAATCTCGAAGAAAGGAGGGCACAACTTCAAGAAATAAGAATGCAACAACAAAGTTATTCTTACATATAAGCTTATAACAAAATACAAACATACTACCCTCCAAAACCACCTATGAAAAATGGTGGTGATCACACATCAAGAAAGGAGTGCACAACTTCAATAAACACCTACTATTCTTCTAAATTTACACTTACCATGAGACAAACAAACAACTCGTGTTAGAATTCAAGTAATGAAACATCAATCAAACGAAACAAGTAACACGCAAACTACACGAGAGACGGGATCTAACAAAACATCGTGAAGCATTAGAGTGCAGGCAAGGACGGAAGCGTCAGGCCCTGCCCGATGAGGCCATTGCAAAAGCCACCTCCATCGACCACCTTGCTGCTCTCCGCTCTTGGGCTATGATCCCAGTTCTCGATTAGGTTCAGAGCCTTTGAATTCTTGCACTCGCTCGTTGTATGCAGTGCCTCCCCAAGGGGCCCACCTACCGAAGGCTCCCACGAAATCGGGACCCACCTTTGGTTTTGCTCACTGGTGATAGCACCAACACTTAGTCCCATTCGGGTTGCTTCGTTTTCCCGCGACAATCTGAGAGGCGAGACGGGGAGTTGTTCATCGGTAGGGATGGAAATCGAGAGCTGAGTCCTGTCGGAGAGGAGACCAACGTCCGCCCAGGATGGAGGTAAGCGTGGTGAGTGGCTTTTGGGATAGACTTCCATGAACTGCCGAATCACATTCTGCGATTTGGTTTCAGAATTGTCGTAGTTTCTGTTGTTCACAAGTGAGGAGCTCCTGTTTAAAGGGTTGAGCAAAGAATCGGAGCATACTAAGCCGAACTCTGGGCGAGACGATTCTTTGAAACCACTCTGCTGGTTGTCTTCGAAGCCCGTCTTCGGAGACGACATAGAGTGAAATGACGAATACGCCCCAGTAGCAGTTTCCTTGTCTACACCACTTCTGAACAAAAGAAATGGTGTTTATTAGACCAACGAGTTAAAATGTTTGTCTTATAACTTGTTTACCATCCAATTTTGGCCCTAGAATTGCCAGAAAATTGAAAATTGTGTCGTTTTATGTCACACAAATATTACAGGAGAATTTAATTTGGGGCCTCGATTGGACAATAAGCAAGTAATGGGCCTAAAATTGGACATTCGTGTAACATAAAACGACACCATTTTCAAATTTTCAGCGATTTGGGGCCAAGATTGGATAAATATTTTAATATTGGACTAAATTGAAAAAGTTAATTTTTTTGGAAGTAAATAAGTTATGGAACCAATGTTAGACCAACTAACAAACAGATACTTTTACTGAATGTTAAAGCGGTTGTTAATTTACCTTTCAATAATGCCGGTTTTCATGGACTGGTGATCATTGGAAGGGGGAGGTGTGTTAGTTTGTTGGTGGTGAGGTGGTGCACCGCTGTCAGGGACTGCGGTGGTGGTGGTTCCTGGGCCAGGTTGGCCTTCCACAGGCTTTCTTGAACGATGGCGGCCTCTGTTGATATGCCGCTCACAGTATTTCTGGTCAGGTACCGCGTCTCTCGAGCACCGCCATTTCTTTCCATCGGTTCTTCGACACCTTCCAGGTTCAGGATCCATGTTGGAGAATCCCAGATGAAAACCGCCCCATCCCACTGTCCAATTCCCATTTAAGATAATCATGTCACTTTATACAACTAATACTTTTCAGTGAAAACAACTAATACTGTTCAGTGAAAACAACTAATACTATTTAAAATGCACTTTGCCTTAAATCTGATGACTAATTTGAAGTCATGAGGAAGAAGAGAGAGAGACTCACAAGCATTCGGTCTTAGGAGAGATAAGCAAGAGAAACCAGAAGACTCCACAGCTTTTCTGATGGGATTAAGAAGATATGAAGGTATAGGGACATTTGCAGTAAAATATTTGTAGATCAAAGCTTGGTGTTCTAGCTCCATCAACTGCAATGGAGTGAACAGACCTCTAAAGCCCGATTGCATGCTCGCCGAGTTCATGCCTCCAAAACCATAACCTAAACACGTTTTAAGGAAATGAGCATAGTAATAATCAAACATCCCAATTTAATAAATTCTCACAAACGAAACTCATAAAACCAGAGTACGGCATTTCCAGAAACAATACGAAACAAGAATATATATGAAATAAGAATAACACTTGATTGCACAAAACTAACACTGTTAAATGAAACGACTAATATTGTTCACTGAAAACAACTAATACCTTTTATTAAAACAAGTAATACCACATAAAAATGCACTTGAATTGCAGGGTGACTTAGAAGTATTTGCCATGGAATAAAGAGAGGTAAACAAATGAATAGTTACAGAGCCAAAAGCCACATTTATTTCTTAGTTGAAACTTGAAAGGACAAGATTTGAACAAATGTTATGTGACAAGACTATCTAACTATTAGCAGCAAAGCAGAACCCACATCAGAAAATAACTAATCTTAACAAACACATTCACAGCCACTTGCCAAAAGCTACAGCTTTTTTACACCATTAATACCTTGCACATCTATTATGAGAAAACTACTACACACTTTTGGTATTTCAATAGTTTTACGCCATTATTATAACCACAAGAATAGCAGGATGTGCATTGAAGACAAAATAATAAATAAATAGATAAATAATACAGATATGCAACTTCAATCAAAAAGGATATTCTTATCATAGATTTCCCAAATTGTCACAAATTTGAAATCCAACCATTAGTTTCACTATTTTGATTCAAGACAACGAACTCCAAGGCCATGAATACAGATATTGAAATATAAGGTAAAATAAAAAAATATATACTGTGCAACTCAGTTATATTTTTTAAACATGCAATTAGTTTCATTAAAACATGCAACTTATTTATAATGAAACATGTAACTTGTACTTATTAATATAAGTAGTAGCATGTTTCAGTGTAAACAAGTTGTACTTACCGAAAATTGATTTTTTTTTTTTTGCAAAAGACAAAAATGTGGCCGTAGATTCTGTTAAACGACGACGGATCCGACGGCGGCGCAAATCCCTATAAACACTCTCTTCTCTCAAAACAGAATAAGACGCTACACGATAGATATGTATGTAGCGTTAAAGTAAGAAAGCAACAAGCACAAACGCTAACCTGCGCCTCTGCTAAGGGCACCCGTTGCGCCGTTAGAAAACGGAAACGGCAGAGACGGCGACGAGAAGCAGAACATTTGCGACGAATTGGTCTTCGCCAGTTTGAACGCCCTCAGCTCATCTTCATCCTGCTTGAGAAATCCAGATCCGTACAATCTGCGCTTGGTGACGTCATCGCCGGTTTCCGAATCCCCGCCATTGTTGGTTGCAGGGTTCGAGCGGAGCAGAGTATCAAAACCCACCGCACCAAAATCCATCGCGGCTAAGATTGGAGAAACGAGTCATTGCGCAAGGAGAGAAACGTAATTTCACGGTGCATCTTAAATCTATGTTTGGTTAAGCAGAATTGAAAGGGGGAAATTGCACTGGTTTTTTTGGTTAGAGGGAAAATAATTGGAGAGAGAGAAAATTGGAGGATTGGATTTGCAATTGCTACTTCCTTCAAGTGTGCTTACATTTATATACATGTATATTTGAGGAAAAAGGAAAAGCTATTTTAATTAATTATCAATTTATCATAGATGTTTATGTATCTTGTTATTTAGAATGTGTTTCTGAAAGTAATTATTATTATAATAATTAATTTATATTAATTATTATATAATAATAATATTATTCACACATGTAAATGGATAAGTTAGAGAGGTTAACTTCCAGGAGAAAAGAAGGGATAAAAAAATGTGATTCTTTTCTCTCAAAACGGACGTAATGTGAATTTTGAGAATTCTCTATGCTCTCATTTTTCGTTCAAGATCAAAAAGACAGAACACGGAAATGTAAAAATATGTATTCCGTAAAAACACATCATGTACATACTCAAATCACTAAGGGCTCTTAAATTATGAATAATAGAAGCAATCTGTGAAGCAAATCTTGTGGTTGTGTTTCGGACTAAGAGAGTTCAGTAATACGTAAAATTCAACTGGTTCGATATTTCTTCCGCTGTAATTTCTGGAATAAAGGTTAGTGATTTTCTAACCCTATATTCCAACAGTTTCATAATAGTAATACATATTTATTGGCATATAAGTACTAATGATGTACTTTCGAATTTGGGTGGTGGAGCATGGGTTTGTCATTGCAAATTTGGCGTCACTCCAAATTTTTCACTTTTATTTTCTTATTTCTAGTAATACCATAACATTTTATGATATTACTTCCTAAGATACGAGTGTAATGTTGATGTTGAACGAATATTATGATATTATTGAATGAATGAAATTGTATTACTGAATGAAATTCGTATAATAAAACTTGTTCTTTTTAGTGCTTTTATTTTCTTAAAATTGCTTTGTTTTTTAAATCAACAACTTTAAGAAATTACAACAGCCAAGAGAAGTTATGTGTGAGGTTATTTTCAATGGGATTTGACTCCACAGCATGAATATGAGCTAAAAATTTTAATTTCATAAAAAAATATCATCCTATTTAAAAATTTTAATTTGTAAAAAACGTGTGAAATCTATTCTTTTATTTTCAACAAGATGAAATTTTAGTTTGTGTTATGAAAAGACATGCTTAAAATTAAGTTGTTATATGTTGAAAATTTAGTACATGCAGCATTTTACAAAATAATTGATTATGGGAGGGGCAGTTATACAATCGTGCAAACAGTTCACATATTTCTGGAGGAATGGAGACATGTCCAACTTCCTGTTCGATTTAATCCAACGAAAGTGCAGTGTAATAGATGGCACAAATCAGAGTTGAGATATGTAAATATCAACGTCGATGCAAGTTTTTTTAAAGATTATATAGAAACGGGGTTTGGGATGGCTTCGAGATGATGAGGGAGTATGCGTAGCGCTCAGGACCATGGCACATTTAGGCTTGATGAGAGTTGACGAGGGAGAAGCTTGGGGAGTTGTGGAGGCTACATCTTAGGCAATAAAACCGACCAAAAAGTGGTGATTGAAATGGACTCGAAGCGAGTGGTCAATGCTTTGTACTCACATGAGGTAGACGATACACCTAATTTTGGTGATTATACAGCCGCCGTGAAGGAGATTTTAAAGAATATCAAAATATTTTGGCAAGTTGAGTTCGTAGAAATGTCGATATTGTGGAACATGTTCTTGTTACGGTTTTTCTTGATTGCGATATTCCTCATTGTTGGATCTAGCCTCCAAACATTGTGGATAATCTTCTTAACATGTGCACTAATTGTATGTAACTCTTCTATTTGAAAAAAACATTAATAATAAAAAATGTTCACTAAATATTTCATATTTTAATCATGCTATAACACTTTTTGACCCCATAAATCCTATTCTCCAAATAACTAAATAAGTCAAATAGATAAAAAAAATAATGTGTTCCGTACATACATCCAGCTATACGTAATAGTGTGCATAATATTGGCGGTGTTATCCTTATAACTCATACACATTGAACTCCACTTGGGGTATGGGAATAATTATGCAGTTTTGTGCGACGTGTAATGCGTCACATAAATAAAGATATTAAAAGGATTATTGTGGGATTGGATCGTTTTCCTTTAAAAAAAAACGAATTGGATCGTTTAAATCGAAAAAATAAAATTAAAAGTTAGGGTTAGCTCTTTTTAACCTAATTAATTTTGAATATTTAGCCCGAATCCTTATAAAGTTGGAGTTATGGTATTTAATCTAATTTTAATATAGTTATATAATAATTTTATTAACAATTTTTATTACTATACATATTTCAAGTTAAATAAAACAAGGAAGTACTTAACAAAAGGAAATTTTATATGACACGACCTCATAAATGAGACGGGTCTTTAATGTAGTATTTCAATCATAGTTATCTTTAAAATATGATTAGGACGGACATCCATAAGCCCACATATTACAAAATGCGAATGAATTGAATTCTTCCTTTTGCATGAGACTATCTACTATAAATTTTATTAGCTTTTGTGTGAGACTATCTACTTTAAATTTTATTAGCTTTTGTGTGCATTAGATGCATTATGTATTTTATTATATATTTTTTAAATATATAATTTATTGTATTAAAATATACAATTTATTTATATTGAATCGTGAAATTTATACGTTCGTAACATGGGGTAATTAATATTGATTGAAGGGGATATCGCTTCCTCTTTGCCGACAAGTAATGGGTTCATAAATTGGGACCCTATCCATCCTTTTATTGCCTTATCTTGCCCCACTTTCAACCCGTTGCTTTTAATTATTTTTGTACCCATCCTTTGAAACCCTTTATTCAAACCTAGTTTTACCCATTGTGGGGTCATTCAGTTGGTTATTGAATATTTAAGTAACGATTAAATTGTGAAATGTCAAGTGCCATTATCTATTTTGGGAAGAAAAAAAAACAATTGAATTTTTTTATGTAACTTTCATTTTTCTTCTTTTTTCACTTTTCACCTCAATATCTTGTTAGGTTTGATTCTAAAGTGCAAATTCTCATGTGCATCACATGCACCAATAAAATTGATGTAACTTAATTTTATAAGTTCTTTTTTTAATTTTTTTTAGCTTTAGTTTTTTTTTTTCAATTTCAATTTTCTTTCAACTTTAATTTTAAGTTTAGGTTTTTTTTTCTCGACTCGGACCCAAACCCAACCCGAGTGGTTTATGGTTCACTCGATCCAAGTGGTTCATGGTTTTTTCGATCCGAATGGTCCATATATGATTTATAGTTCATTGTTTAGGCATTAGGGTTTAGAGTGCATAGTTCATCCAAATTAAAATTAAATTCAATTACATCAATTATACAAGGTGGAATTGTGTAGAGGAGAGTAACTCATTCTAAAATTGCAATCCTTTATTAAATTTGGTCATTCGGACTTAATCAGTGACTAATGAAATAAAATAGTATGATGAATATTAAAAAAAGATTCACCACAAACAATTCAAAGTATGAGTAAAAATGAGAAGCATAATGAAAAAATGAAAAATAACTAATATTAAAAAAATACTACATTTAAATTTAAATTGTGCAATAACAAAAAATATCCAATATTGAAGCAAACGGGAATGGGGATTGTTTCTCCGCCCCACCCACTTGACGTCCCTATACAAGGGCACTTTTAATAAGTTTGATGGATTTCCTTTCAAAAAAAAAAAAAAAAAAAAGTTTGATAGACTAAATCTTTACTATGAAATAGCACACTATTTTAGGCTAAAAAAAACTTTCAACGAATTCAGAATTAAATTTTTTTTATTTTGTGCCCCTGTCTTAAAAAAATTATGGATCCGTCCTTGAATGAGATAGTTCTATATATCAATAACACATCCAAGTGTTTGTTGTTGCCTCCTCTGACATTATTTTTAGTAACGTAAGATATAATGAAATTTCATATTGAACACTTATTCAGATTGAAAATCATGGAATAAATTTTTCGTCAAATTTTAAATCAGTCTCATATAGATATAATTGATCAATATATTTTAGTATTAAATATAAATTTTTTTAGTCATCTCGCGTAATACGCGAGTATGTATACGCGGGTCTGCATACTAGTATTCAATATTGAAGCAAACGGGAATGGGGATTGTTTCTCCGCTCCGACCACTTGACATCCCTATACAAGGGCACTTTTAATAAGTTTGATGGATTTCCTTTCAAAGAAAAAAAAGGTTTGCATATTGATAGACTAAATCATATAGATAAAAATAGTGTACTATTTCATAGTAAATCAATTTTAAAAAATAAATTGAGGGAGACATTCATTTGATTATATTTGTTCCAAGCAGGAAGCAGATCTATGTGGGCTAAAAAAATGAATCGAGCAATTATTTTGTTAGGTAAGTAATAATAGTGCCTTATCAACTTTCCATCTTAAAAGGACATTTCAATTTAATAAAGATCTCCCAAAATATTGACCAGCTACACTCAAATAATTGAGTCTTCACATGTGACATTTGTATAAATTGCATAATTTTACATTGAAAGGAAATAGTTACAAGATAATTATTACATTTACATAATGAACAATTTAATCAATTTTCGCAAAATCAATAATATTATGCTTATATATTATTCAATGATTTTAAATATAGATTCTTTAAAAACTCAAGTTTACAGTCTTATGTAAATCTAACAAATAAAGAATTATTGTGCAATCATCCTTTTTTAACAATTGTTACTGACTCAATTTAATATTACACTCAATAGTTTTGGATAACATCGTCAGCTTCTTGCCAAAATTATTATTTAATCTTGAGTTATAATATTTCATAATTACATAAATTTTTACCAATTTTTATGTCATTTTCACGTCATTTCATCAAAAAAAAGTTGTCATATTTTATTAATTGAATTTTTTTTCTTCCCTAGGGAAACCGACAACTTTTAATTTGCATAATACTCAAGTTGGTCTGCTTTATTCATTTTAAAGCTGCAAACTCCTGTTAATTAATTAGGTATTAATAAGCAATAAATAAATAGGTGTATATGGAGTAAATTAATTGAGTTCCAGTAGTACTGATTCTGAAGAAAGGTATCATATGATTTTGTTGCACCATGGGGAACCAAATTGAATTCAAATATTAATCACAAATTCAAGCTAGCACATTTCTGATTTTATATACACGTGTAATTCACCCACTGATACAGTAAGTCAGTACTGCATGACTCTATATAATAATTGTTTTCATTTACTTCTCAAAATGGGTGTTTCAAATTTGTTTTTATCCAAACTTTCGTCATTAATATTGTATTGACTCAATTTGTAGATCTATAGACCTTTTCTACAATAAATACGTAATTGTGGTGAAAAAGTAAAATGTAATGCTTTTTTTACTACAGCTGCATCACAAACATATTTTATAGAGTAGGTCTTTTCTGAATTTGGATTTATGTAAAAAAAAAAACTAATATTATTATTATGTATGAATATTATCATTTTATGTATATATAATATATATTATTATTATTATTAAAATTAAATATTTTTTTAATAGTGATAATATTTATGTATAACAATAATAATATATATGCATAACAGTTGATTGGGGCTACTTGAAGCTAATAATGGACAGCTTTGGTTTCCACGAAAAATGGATCAAATGGATTATGGAATGTGTGTCCTCGGCAAAGGCCTCAAGGTATGTTTGTTTTGGACTCACCCGGATGGACTTAGAACTTTGCAATCCAAGTCACATTCTAGTTGGGGATTTCAAAATCCAGTTTTCAAATCCACTCCTATAAAATATACCTATTTTACAAAATTCAATACAATCATATCATTACTTTTCTTCCACCCACTTATTCTATCTCCTACTTTTCTTTCATCCAATACAATATAATAATACAATATCAATCACTATTACATATTGATTTGACATAAAGCAAAAATCTCACCCTACCAAAATCTCAAAACAAACACATACTTTTACTATTCATCAGGATTTTCAAATCCATAGAACTTCTAAGTCATGACTTCCCCCGCACACCTAAATCCCGAAACAAACATACCCTCAGTTCTCATAAATGGGAGTCCGACAGAAGAATTTCATTTGGGAAAAGACCTAGACAAGGGGATCCGCTTTCCCCGTTCCTTTTTATTATTGCAGCAGAAGGGTTGAGCTTAATGATGAATAGAGCTATCGATAGAGGCCTTTATAATCCGATTCTTGTGGGAAGAGACGAGATCCAAATCTCTCACCTCCAGTTTGCCGACGATACCATTTTTATTGGCAAAGCCTCGAGGGAGAACGTAATATTCCTACAAAGATTCATCATAAACTGGGAGATGGTGTCGGGTTTAAGAGTTAATCGAGATAAGTGTAGCGTGATTGGGCTGAATGTGAATTATGAAGTGCTGCACGAGTATGCAGATATCCTCGGTTGTTCAGTGGGAGAGGAATCGTTCGGCTACCTGGGAATCAAGGTTGGGAGTGCACACAGAAAGGTAACCGAATGGAATCAAGTTATTCAAAAAATTCGGAATTGTTGGGGAATGAGTTGCACAGATCTATTCGGGGTGAATATTTAAATACAAATTTAATTCATTAATTATTACTAGCATGAATTAATCATATATTAATTCAAATAATAATTGTAACAACATATCATGCATATAAAAAACCACGTAAAACCTACGCATGCGGAATCTACGGGTTTACGTGAACGTACCTCTCGGGATGGCAGTGGCTTCGGTCGGACGGACTAACCAAAAGGACTTCCCAAGTATTCCCTTAGCCCTTGCTCGACAATCCGATGGAAGGATACTCGCGAACAATTAAATAAAGGAAAAAAATAAACTTTGTTGCACCACGTATGTGGATTTGCTAATATTTCCAGCACATTGAATTGTACTTGGGAATGAACTAATCATCCCCTATTTATAGGAGAGGGGTGAACGAAATTTTTGTGTTTTTTCAATGTGGGAAAAGACTTTTCTTGGTCACCAAGAAATCTTGAATATATCCCATATATTCTTTTTCCCATAATTAAAATATTCCACAAAAAATCCACCTCCTCTATTTTATGGAGATTTTCGAAAATATTAAGTGCAAGATTCCAAGATTTGGATCTTCTTGAATTTATGAGATATTCTTGTATTTCAAGAAATACATATCTTCCATAATATCTTTTCAAGAAAATCAAGAAAATCTTTCTTGCCCACTAATTATATTTTCTACTTTTTGAAAAATTTCTATATAGATAGTCTAATGGGAGATTTCTTGAATTTAATGAGACAATCTTGTATTCCAAGAATACATATCTTCATTCCATAACAAAATTCAAAGAAAATCTTTCTCCCATCATATCTATAAATTTCGAAAATTTTAGGGAAATATAAGCAACAATATTTATTTTATTTTAATCACCTTTTCGGTTATTGGACTATATGTTGGGCTACTTCGTTGGGCCTTTAGGAGAATTAAGATTGGACCTTCTAATGGATCTTGAATATCTAATATTGAGCCACAATATAATTCAAGCCCATAAATATTAATTAATCCCACTACATAATTAATATTGCACTATCCATCTTAACCCATATTACAAATCAATATGGCTCCGGTCATTATTTCCGTGTTTAAGATTATTTAGCCCATTAATTAATTCAAGCCCTTTGAAATAGCTTTCCGATAATTAATATCTTTTGTCCTGGGGTAGAGAACGGTTCAACATTATTATCCATAAGGAAACTAATTCCACTTGCAAGATTTGGTATGATAAAACTTATGAACCTCCCAAGGGGCAAATCAAGCAAAAAGCGTGACTTGCACACGATTCTTCAGATTAAATCTTAGCAATCACACGTGACCAATAATATTGCCCAAGATAAAAAGTATTGAATCTCTCCGATTCGCTACCCATGATAAGTCAAAGCAATAGTTACCAATCCCACGTGATCCTATTTAAGGGGACGAAGGTTAAGAAACAACGAACCACTAAGGTCTAATTCTTCCTTGTTGGGTTCAAGAACTTATCTCCTCAGAGGTCCTATTCAAAAGATCGGTCATGCACTAGTGTAATCTCTTGGTCAAGACAAACAAATCGAGCCTTACACCTCAATCTTTTCGCGATGTTTGTTCATTTCCATCTAGGTCGTGAATGGCGTACTTATAGTTACAAAGCGGATTTGTTAATTTAATCTTACGTGATCGGGTACCACTAAATTAACTACAAATGTAACACGTCATTTAATTATTGAACAGCTTATGCGGTAAATATATATAACATTCAATCATATTTAAAGCATTAGTGATAAACAATTTATTTCATAGAATAAGTCCGAAATTGATTTCGATTATACAAAGTAAAAAGCATACTTTTCAAAGATAATCCCCAACAATCTCCCACTTATACTCAAAGTCCGCTTTTAAGTATACTACAACACGTCTCGAGTAGTCCGTGACATCTAATGTCACCTACACTAACCTAATAATTTCTCCCACTTATACTCAAAGCAGTTGGCAGCGGTCTTGACACACCCATTCCACTCACATGTCTCTCGAATGTATTCAGAGGCAGACGCTTTGTGAATGGATCTGCTAGGCTATCCTCAGACGCTATCTTTGCCATATCTATATCTCCTATCTTAACGATTTCTCGTATAAGATGTCTTTCCTTTAATGTGTTTGTTTGACTCGTGGACTCTTGGTTCTCTTGAATTTGCAATCGCCCAAAGATATATTGCTAGACAAATTCAGAACACCATCCAAGTCCACTAAGAAGATCTAGAGCCCAATCGGTTCTTTCACTGCTTCACAAGCAGCTACTTACCCGAGTTCCATGGTTGAGTCAGTGATGCATTTCTGCTTCACACTCGTCCATTTGATGGCTACACTTCCCAAATGGAAACACACTAACTGAGGCAGATAATTTCTGGAATCTTTATCTTGATTGGAAATCCGAGTCCATGTAGCCGATGGGGATTGGAGTATCTGACTGATAAATCAACATTCTATCCCGAGTTCTTTTCAGATACTTCAGAATGTTTTTAACTGTCGTCCAATTCGCTTTCCCTGGGTTACTCTGATATCTTGCTACCATGCCTGCGGCAAAGCATATATCCGGTCTCGTACACAGCATTGCATACATAAGGGTTCCTACAGCCGAAGCACAAGGAATGCCTTTCATGTCATCTATCTTCTTTTGCGTCTTAGGGGACATTTTCTTGGATAGATGGATTCCAAGTCTGAAAGGTACGAATCCTTTCTTGGAATCTTGCATGCTGAATTGTTTCAAAACCAGTGTCTATGTATGAAACTTGCGATAACCCGACCATCCTTTTCTTGTGATCTTGATCCCAAGGATGTGTCCGGTTTTCCCTAAGTCTTTCATATCAAACTGTTTTGAAAACCATGCCCTTACGTCTGATCACACCTTCACATCGTTCCCGATGATCACAATGTGATCTACGTTCAGTACTAAGAATACCAATGCAGTTCCGACACGTTTGTATACACACAACTTTCAAACTCATTTTTGATCAAAACCCATAAGACTTTATAACATGATCAAAACTTTGGTTCCAAGTTCTGGATGCCTGTTTGAGTCCGTAAATGGACCTCTTGAGCTTTTACAAACTGGGTGTTCTTGGCCTGTTTCAATGAAAACTAGGGGTTGTTGCATATGGATCTCTTTATCAAGACTTCCGTTAAGGAAAGCTGTCTTGATATCCATTTGCCAGATTCAAAGTCGAAAATGCGCAGCAATCGATAAGAGAATACGGATGGACTTAAGCATGGCTATGGCGAAAAAAGTTTCCTCATAATCGATCCCTTTCTTTCTGAGTATAACCTTTCGCCATTAGTCTTGCTTTAAAAGGTTTCAACCTTCCCGTCCGATCCTCTTTTCCTCTTATATACCCACTTGCATCTAATGGGTTTGATCCCATTAAGTGGTTCGACTTGCTCCCACACTCTATTATGAAACATAGAACCCACTTCGGCTTTCATTGTTGTTTGCCAAGAAACTGCATCCTTATCTTGGAGTGCCTCGTTATATGTCCATGGGTCTGATTCCGGGAATCAAGTCCGAGGACTCTCCCATTCCCATGAATCTCTCGGGCTATCTAACAACCCTCCCACTATAACGAGGCTCCGATTGTGAAAACGTATCGTTTGGTATATCATCTAATCTGATTTGTAATCGAGGTTTGCCCTCTAAGCTCATTTAAGGTAATCTCACTTACGGGTTTTTTCGTTCTATAGTTTTCTTCCAAAATCTAAAGTGGGTTTGAATGTCCACCTTTTGATCTTGAACTATAGAACATTCACTTTTTTTTGTTCCTCGGGGTATCCTACAAAACATCCTTAATTCTGATCGAGGATCCAATTAACCGGTTTCCTTGTCCAACACGTAGGCCGGACACCCCAAAGTTCTCATGTGTCTCATACTAGACTTGCGCCCGGTCCACAATTCTTTGGGGTTTTGGAACTGATTTGGATAGCACCAAGTTCAGAATGTAAGTCGCTGTTTTCCAAGGCATGACCCCAGAACAACTTGGGAAGATCCGTATAACTCATCATTGATCTAACCATTTCCAAAAGAATTTGGTTGCTTCGCTCTGCAAACCCCGTTTTGTTGAGGGTTCCGGCTTGATGAGTGGGATACAATCCTTCATCGGATAAGTAGTTCAAAACTCATCGCCGAGGTATTCGCCCACGATCAGATCGTAGAGACTTAATACGTTTTTCCATATGATTCTCTGCTTGAGCCTTAAATTCTTTAGAATTTCTCAAAGGTCTCAGATTCATGCTTCATAAGGAAAATGTATCTTGAGTAATCATCAATAAAATTACTCATAACCTCCTCTTGCTTTGGTTGACATTTGACTACATACATCTATGTGAACGATCTCTAACATTTCTTTAGCCCCATTCCCCTTGGCTCCAAATGCCATCTTGGTCATATTACCCTCCAAACATGATTCGCAGGTTGGAATCGATTCAACTTGGAGACGCTTCCGGTGAACCATCTTTTACCAACCTTTGGATCCTCTTTTGGATTTATATGACCTAATTTATAGATGCTAAAAAAAAGTGTCGCGTTCACATCGATGAACGTTTTTTCTTTTCTCGAAAATTGATTGATGTGTTATAGGATATATTTCGTGAGTGGTGTGCACAGTTAATTTGCATAGAGATCATTCAACAACGTTCCATGATAGATAAATTTATCAAAAATAAAATTGGTAACAACTTTATTAAAAAGTAACCAAAATATCCATCATAAAAGTTTAGAAACTGAAAATGAATTCTTTCTAAAATTCCGGAACGTAAAGAATATCTCAAAAAATTAAAGCACTGTCTTCAAAAGACAGGTGCACTTCTCCCACTGCTTCAGCTACCACTCTCGTAGCATCGCCCAGTGTGATGAGGACCTCATTCCCACTAAGTTACAGGGTCCGCTTGAACCCCTGTAATGTGAAACAAACATGATTAGTGGATCCCGTATCCACCACCCACAAAATGGGAGGCATACGCCGCTAAACAAGTTTCAACAACTAGTGCGTGAGAATTACCTTTCTTTCCTTTCCTTTTGGGATCGGAACAGGCTGACCTCGATTGTCCTACTCTCCCGCTTTCCAAAGTTTTCCTCATATTTGATCCCATGCTTTTATTTGATGTTGAGTCTTCTTGGTTTATCCTTCTTCTCTTTTCATCATCCTTATCACCACTTGATCTAGGATGAAGAGAAGATTTTCGTTTTCCCAAGTTCTTTTCCTCGGGCTCCACTTCCTTTTCAACCAAAGTCAAAGCATTTATAAAATCCTCCACTGTAAAATCTTGATCTTCCATTAGATACTCAAGATAGTGGTGATTATAGCTCTTTGGTAAGGATTGGAGAATGAAATCAATCTTAGCCTTGAAATCACATTTTTCGCCGAGGATCTCAAGTTCCTCAAATAGCACCATAACCCTAAGGACGTGCTGCGCTGCAGTCGTCCCTTTTTCCAATTTTAACTGAGCAATTTCTTGCTTCACACTTTGGATTGCCATATGGGTCTGATGTGCGAACATCGCTTCGAGATTCTTTAAGATGTCTGCAGCTGACTCATATTCTTGATGAAGGTGTCTCAACCCATCTGACATATGTGCCAGAATTGTTTCCTTCATCAATCCATTTGCCAGCTCCCATTCACCATAAATCATCTCATCCCATATTAAAGCGTCCTCCTTAGTTTTTTTCGGGTTTTGGTGTATCAAGTACCCATTTGGAAGATGATGCGGTTAGGACAGGTTTTAGTTTGTATTTCCAATCAAAATAGTTTTCACCAAAAAGCAAATTGTCTTTAGGTATATTCGACAGTGGATTAGAAGGTTGCGACATGATGAACTGAAATAAACAATAACATGCATAAGCACAAATATATCACAAGGTTTGATCACATGCATCATATTTAAAATCTCCAAAAAATATGAACAATGCATCAACCAACATCTCAAAATAGTTTAAATAAGCCACGTTGGGTGGGTCATTATTTAAACACATTCAAGCAGGTTACAAACAAGAACAGTTACAAACCCTTAATATCCAGATTAATAGTTGGCTCCCACTTGACCAATATAAAATTGACAGGGACTTGAGAAATATATGCATATCAATTTTATACCTAAGTAATAACCATGATTAAATACTGAGGATTACTATTTTCGCTTTGATCGAGCCTCGTTGGGAGGGTCATCGCCGCCACTAGTAATAACCCACAATCATCCGTTTGGAATTCATTCATGTGAAACCTATCTTTTTTGACCGTCCGTTGGGGAATTTCTCCAAAAGAATTCACAAATAAATAAATCATGGAGGTCAAAATTAATTCAATTTTATTATCCGGAATAAAATTGTCAATTAATTATTTAAAACATACTTAGTAATTTTGAAGTTGAGATTTTTCAATTTGGCAACCCTCATGCAAACACATTTAAACAAATTAAATAAAGCATAAGATAACACAAATAAAATCAAGCATAACGAAAAAAAATAAACATATTGGGCACAAATTATCCAATTGTCATGGTTTGATTTTTTCTTGGCTTGATCTTGAAGAAACACGTCTCGAATTTCTCCCACTCGCTCGTTCGTCTCGAAAAAAATACGCCGTCTCGAACCTCCACGCCAAGCGGCTTCGCAATGGATGCCGCAAGATCCGCCGCGCGTAGCCTAGGATGCCTAAGGCGACCTCGGCGCCCTTTGGCGAACGCCGCGCCCGGCGCCTCGCTTGCGCCTCGGAAAAATCGGCGATCCTCGGCGGCCTCGGCGCCCGTCCGGCGCATGCCAGCCTTCGCCCGCCTCCAGCCTCGCCGCGACCTCTGCGCAGCCTTCGCGTCTCCAGCAGCGCCAGCGTCTTTGGCCCGCCCGTCCCTTTCGGCCTGGAAGCGCACTTTGTCTTGTGTGACCCCTCACCCCAGCGCTCGACGCCTACTTCGCCCTGCGCCCATCGTGCTGGCCAGCGCCCTGCGCCCGCCTCGACGGTTACGGATTTAAATTCTTTAATTCTTCATCTCTTCCGTTCCGGGTTACAATTTATTTACAAAAATAAATAAACCTAGATCTAGACTAGTCTATTACATTGATCAAATCAAAAAATCCTAGTCTCTCGTGGATTTTCTCACGAGGCAAAACAAATCGAGCGAATTGAATTAAAAAACCACGGTTTATATGCATGCAAAAAAAAACATTAAAATCCATGACAATTGGATACCGCAAAAAGCAGATCTAACAGTTCTACTATCCAATTTCAAATTTAATGTCCACTTAATTAAATTACAATTAAAAAAATTGAGTCAAAACAAGTGGCTCGATGCGATTTTGGGGAATGAGTTGCACAGATCTATCTCGGGGGTGAATATTTAAATACAAATTTAATTCATTAATTATTACTAGCATGAATTAATCCTATATTAATTCAAATAATAATTGTAACAACATATCATGCATATAAAAAACCACGTAAAACCTACGCGACGCGGAATCTACGGGTTTACGTAACGCATTACCTCTCGGGCAAAGCGGTTTCCCGATCCGGACGGACTAACCAAAAGGACTTCCCAAGTATTCCCTTAGCCCTTGCTCGACAATCCGATTGGAAGGATACTTTCGAACAATTAACAAAAAGAAAAAAAAATAAACTTTGTTGCACCACGTATGTGGATTTGCTAATATTTCCAGCACATGGAATTGTACTTGGGAATGAACTAATCATCCCCTATTTATAGGAGAGGGGTGAACGAAATTTTTGTGTATTTTCAATGTGGGAAAAGACTTTTCTTGGTCACCAAGAAATCTTGAATATATCCCATATATTCTTTTTCCCATAATTAAAATATTCCACAAAAAATCCACCTCCTCTATTTTATGGAGATTTTCGAAAATATTAAGTGCAAGATTCCAAGATTTGGATCTTCTTGAATTTATGAGATATTCTTGTATTTCAAGAAATACATATCTTCCATAATATCTTTTCAAGAAAATCAAGAAAATCTTTCTTGCCCACTATATTTTCTACTTTTTCGAAATTTTCTAATAGATAGGCTAGTGGGAGATTTCTTGAATTTAATGAGACAATCTTGTATTCCAAGAATACATATCTTCATTCCATAACAAAATTCAAAGAAAATCTTTCTCCCATCATATCTATAAATTTCGAAAATTTTAGGGAAATATAAGCAACTTATTTATTTTATTTTAATCACCTTTTCAGTTATTGGACTATATGTTGGGCTACTCAGGGGGCCTTTAGGAGAATTAAGATTGGACCTTCTAATGGATCTTGAATATCTAATATTGAGCCACAATATAATTCAAGCACATAAATATTAATTAATCCCACTACATAATTAATATCAGACTATCCATCTTAACCCATATTACGGTCAATATGGCTCCGGTCATTATTTCCGTGTGTTTAAGATTATCTAGCCCATTAATTAATTCAAGCCCTTTGAAATAGCTTTCCGATAATTAATATCTTTTGTCCTTGGTCGAGGAAGCGGTTCAACATTATTATCCATACAGGAAACTAATTCCACTTGCAAGATTTGGTATGATAAAACTTATGAACCTCCAAGGGGCAAATCAAGCAAGCGTTTTTGCACACGATTCTTCAGATTAAATCTTAGCAATCACATGTGACCAATAATATTGCCCAAGATAAAAAGTATTGAATCTCTCTCCGATTAGCTACCCATGATAAGTCAAAGCAATAATTACCAATCCCACGTGATCCTATTTAAGGGGACGAAGGTTAAGAAACAACGAACCACCGAGGTCTAATTCTTCCTTGTTCGGTTTCGAAGAACTTATCCTCCTCAGAGGTCCTATTCAACAAGATCGGTCATGCACTAGTGTAATCTCTTGGTCAAGACAAACCAATCCGAGCCTTACACCTCAACCTTTTCGCGATGTTTGTTCATTTCCATCTAGGTCGTGAATGGCGTACTTATAGTTACAAAAATTTTATTAATTTAATCTTTCGTGATCGGGTATCACTAAATTAACTCTTGTGTAACACGCATTTAATTATTGAACAGTTATGCAGTAAATATATATATAACATTCAATCATATTTAAAGCATTAGTGATAAACAATTTATTTCAGTAAATAAGTCTGGAAATTCAGTTTCGATTATACAAAGTAAAAAGCATACTTTTCAGTATAATCCCCAACAAGAATCGCATGAGGAAATGGGAAGGTCTGAATCTCTCCATCGAGGGGAGACTTACTCTGATTAATGTCGTACTCTCGTCGCTACCGGTCTACTATCTTTCCACCTATCAGGCTCCTAAAAACGTATTGTGTGAAATTGAGAGTTTACAAAGATCCTTTTAGTGGGGGGTGATGAGGGAAAGTCGAAAATACAGTGGATCAAATGGGATAATATTTGTAAATCTAAATATAGGGGGGACTAGGGGTACTGAAAGATTTGGAGTGTTTTAATAAAGCTCTTTTAGGTAAGTGGGTGTGGAGATTTTTCATCAATCCGGAGTGTTTTTGGGCTAGAGTAATTAGATCGAGATGGGGTGAGCTTGGGGATTTGGGGAGTGTTAGAGGGAGGAGGGGGAGAGTCTCGGGGTGGTGGGTGAGGTGTTGAAAGCGGTGGGAGTGGGCGAGGACTGCTGGTTTTTCCGGGGATTGTGTAGAGATCTTGGGGACGGGGGTAACACTCTTTTTTGGGAAGATAAGTGGGCAGGGGATAGACCTCTCAAACTTATTTTTCAGAGGTTGTTTAGATTATGTCTTAATAACTCTTTGAGTGTGAGGGAGATGGGTGAGTGGAGAGAGGGAGTATGGGAGTGGAAGTGGCATTGGCGGAGGGAATTATTTGAGAGAGAGTTGTCTGTTCTTAACGACTTAATTTATTTGATAAACATGTACACTTTATCACATGGAAAGGAAGATCAATAGAGATGGAGAACCAACCCGACTGGCACCTATACCACAAAAACAACCTACAATCACCTTATGCACGAGGAAGAGGAAATCAACGACGAGAATAGGAAGGCGTTCACTATCTTATGGAGCAAGTGGGTTCCTTCCAAAGTATGCATCCACGCTTGGCGAGTTTTATGGGGAAGAATCCCGACGACTACGAACCTTAGAAGGAGGAATGCACTCCCACAAATATCGACTATCAACTGTTCATTTTGCAACATCGAACCCGAAACTGTAAGACATGTTTTATTCGAATGTCCATTTGCTTTTGGTGTTTGGATGAAATGTATTGATTGGTTTGAAATTCGTACGGCTCTGTCATCCAACCCGAAGATAAGTTTGCTCCATTTTAGTAGACTTATTGGAGGGAATGAGGGGAGAATCCTTATGGTTGGATTGTGGGAGTGTATTACTTGGACCATATGGAAAGCTCGGAATGCCATTATTTTCCGGAACGAGACGATTGAGGTAAAGGAGATTGTGGAAGAGATCAAGAGAAGATTATGGAGTTGGCTAAATGAAAGAGGAAATGGAGACACAAAATATCCTTTATCGATTGGTGTAATGTGCCTAGAGCAATTCTCGATTAAAATAGCATGGAGAACATTAATAGTCCCTCCTTTGTTGTTGGTTTAAACCAATGGGCAGTTCATGCCTCTACATTGTAATTTGGGTATTTCTTATACCTCTATTTCAATAAAACCTCTTTCTGATAAAAAAAAAAAGATATATGTACATAACAGGTATAAAGAAAAATTCACATCAACTCAAGTTTCTAAATTATTTTTTTTACCTATTGTATACAGTCGAAAGAATATAATGAACCTTGAACGCCAAATAGATCAATATATACGTGCATATATGCATGCATTGCTATTATTATTTTTTATATGATTAATTATAAAATGACAAATACTACAATAAATACTTAAAATGACAAATACTTCAGGTTTGTCACTGCTGCCAAATGACATTCATGATCTAACGAACTGAGCTATTAATATTTAATAATGAACACGTGACGTAAAATTGTAGTCTACTTGTGGAAATTGTCAAGTCTAGCTTAATTGTTTGTCCAATCTTTTTATTTAAATATCAATATAATAGGGATTTACTATATTGGCGTCTCGATTCATAATTAAATGTTTTTTGTAGATTTTTAATAGATATTGTAATTGTTATTTTTAAAAATTTATTTTCGAAACTCAATGATATATATGTCTTATGTAGAATTGAAATTTATAATTAAAATCTCGGTAACACGCGGAAATTCATCTGATTCAAATTCAAGCATAAGAAGCTGGTATGAAAAGCATAAGAAGTAGTTTCGAAAAAAAAAGCATAAGAAGTTGGTATAAAGACCAAATGTTAGGTGAAATTTATTCAAAGTTTTATACATGAGTTATCACCTGATTTCATAATACTTATAAATTAATATTATAGTATTAAATGTTCAAAGTAATTTTGCATATTAATTTATAAATGTAATAGTATCAATTTCATAATATCAACAATTTTCACAGGACAATTTGTTAATAAGTTTCATGAAACTTGTTTACAATATGAAATTTATATCATTACACTTATAAACTAATATCACTGTATTTATCAACTGTTATCATGATACTTATAAACTAAGATCACAATATTTAATGTTACTGATATTAATTTTATAAAAATAATATTATTAGTTTATAAGTGCGCTATTATATCAATTTTATAATATGAACAAGTTTCATATAACAGTGTGCGAAGTAAAAAAAGAAAATGATAAAGAAAAAAAATATCCTCTTTTTTCATGGGTGTAAACTCCATCAAGTCATCTTGAGTTGTAAGCGTGTAACTTTTCACTTGTTCAAATAACAAATAAAACCCCCTCAAATTTTAACGTCTTTTTTCTCACTCTCCTCTATAAAAATATATACATTTTTTAATTATAAAAGTGTAGCTACAAACATATAACAGAAATCGAAATTAGCAAACAGTGTTCGTAGCTCTCGAACTTGAGAAGTGAACAATAAATATTAGAAAATTAATCGGTCCCAGAAAAAAGAAATAATAATACTAATTAATCACCCTTTAAATCGTAGCCACCCTACATGATAGTGTACTATATTTCCGTAGGTCTTCCTTTGATCATCCACGCGCGATACTCAAATTAATAGAAGCTATATATATATATATATATATAGGTAACAAATTTCACTCCAGGCCCTCCTATGAGCTGTTTACAAATGAAGTCCCTTTAAGTTTATCATTTTATATTTTGAGTTTCTAAATGTATTGTTTTGATAATTACTTCATATAAAGTATAAACCAATCCTTAGTTTATAAATGTAGGTACGTAATAATATCAATTGTAGTAAAATAAATTTGAAAAATGATAGTATAAGTTTCATTCTATAAATCAGTTTCTTAGAGACTTACACAAAACCTAATTAAATTAATGATGCTTGAGTAAATTAAGAATATTATATAGATAAGAAATTCTAGCATTCGTATTGTTGGTCTTTTAATCGGGTGGGGTGTAAATCGATGAATATTTTCGAATTGCAAACACATGTGAAAGAGAGCCGATGTGATTCATCCTCATGACAAGCCTCCATAATATTTCGATGAAAATTTATCTGATACAAAAATATATAGAATATGCATTGTTAGGAGATTTCTCACCCACATCACATCTGGCCTTAATTTCATATCAATCAGGGTTGAAAATTTTGATTTCATATGAATTAACTTTTTCAAAATTCTATAATTATTTAAATACAGCAATTTCATATGTTAAGACATCGCCAATTAACAGGCCCAATAAATAAAAGAATAATTTTATAATTAGTCTATGGTCATACATAGTTTGTTATTATATAGACTTGTAGTAACGTATGATCTATGCATGTGTCTCCCGTTGGAGAATGTGTAGTTTTGTTGCAGTGTTCAACTAAAGAAAGAACACCAAAGTATAACCTATGACTATCTATTCTCGATACGTATATTCATCTTTACCAACTGTGATATACACATCATAATAATTAATCTTATTCAATTATATAATAATTAGAATTATTTAATATAAATATTTGACAAATTCTTGTATATAATATTTACACCGTACAATTCAAATGTATTTTGAAATGTGCAACTTATTTTTTGAAACATTCAATTTATTTATACACCGAAGCATTCAACTTATTTTATTCTAAAATAAATTGAGCTTCTCAGTGTAAATAAATTGAACGCTTAAAAAAACAAGTTGCATATTTTTAAAATGCATTTGAATTAAACAGTATATTTGGTTCACAAAAAACATATTCTTTCAGTTAGGAGGGGAAAAATGTTTTTTTTTAGAATAATAACTTAGCGTGACTTGTGTTTTAAAGAAAATAATTTTATGAGCTTAAAAATGTAGGACAATATGTTTTAAAATAAGTAAATATAAGTTTATACTATGTTTTAAAATTTTTAAATGTAGGACAATCGAGCCCAAATAAGCTCAAACCAGGCTGAAATGTGACACAATATTTAGACTTGTTCGGATTCGTATTTAAAAAATTTAAAACACATTGTCCTATATGTATTTAAAAAATTTAAAACATATTATCTCATATTTCAAAACTTGTGAAATTAGTGTTCTTAACACACAATTTTTATAAATTATTATTCTAAAAAACATTATTCCCCACTAGACAAATTCAAAAATTGGTTGAAACGTTTCGTTGCAATCCATAAAATTTGACTGAAACTGATTTTTGCAACTAACAGAATACTTATAGGGTTGCAGCCACTATTGTAAATTGCTAGTCATGCCAAAGGCACGTGACCCAAGTTCTTAGTGATGCTTTCAACACCTTTCTCTTAATTAATTATTATTGGTGATTTATAAATACGTAAACAGCATTTTTCAAGACAAACTTAACCTGGATTATATAAAACCAGGAGAATAAGGTCAGGGGCTGTTCCCTTTCGGATCAAATTCCTATATTACGCAATTGGTTGGTTTTGGTTTTGACCTCAATATTTTGTTTTCAAATGCGTATATAATTACGTTTAATATTTTAATTATATAAATATATGTATTAGTTCATGTTTTTGTTTTAAACTTTTATTTTCGTACTTTTTATTACTATTAATTGGGGATTGGTTCTCATGAGCACAAGGTGTATCGTGCACTCTATAGTATATTTTAGAACCATGCAACTTGTTGCATTAAAATATGCAAATTATCTACATTGAAACTTGTAACTTGTTTTCCATATTAATAGTTGCACGGTTCAATATGAACAAGTTGCATATTTCAGTGCAACAAGTTGCATGCTTTTAAAATATACTATGAAGTGCATGATGCACTTGATGCATACAAAATTTAGTCTTAATTGGGCCCCCTAGACGAAAATTCTGGCTCAGCCACTGCTCGTACCATTTGATCACAAAATAAATTAATAATTTATACCATATACTAATATATATATTAAAGTTTTAAAGGGGCCCAGTGACCCCCTTGGCCCCATAGTGGCTCCGCCACTGTATATGCGCAATGATATTAATTTTATAGTATGAACAAATTTAATAGAAAAATTGTGTCGTGAGATTATGAGTTCGAATTATTGTTTATTAACGTGGAGGTGGAATTATGGTTGTAAAAAATTTGAACTTTTTTTATTCGATTTGATGTTTGAATTCGAATATCAAAATTATTGTTCGAGAATTTAAATATTAATTCCCAAAGATTTGGATAAACGAATGAAATACGATTTCATCATATTTGATTCATTTATTTTTAAATATTAGAATATATTCCGTATTTATATTTGTATTGTTCTGAAAAGAAAATTATTCACCTTTTGAAATCAGAGTTGATATGCTGAGAAATTTGTTTAGCGTGAAATTAATTATTTTTTTTTTTAACATACATACTTTTTAGTAACATAAGTCAAACTCTTTAATAATATAAGTAATACTATTCAGTTATCACTACGATACCCCCTGCTATAATATAAGTCACGCCCTTCATTTTTATGAGTAATATCACTTTATAGTAAAAAGTCATACCCTTTATAGTAAAAAAAATCACACTCTTTAATAATATAAGTCACACTCTTTAATCAGTTTCACTGTGAAACTTGTTTACTCCATAATTTGCCTTCAAATCATGCCTTTTTTTTTCAAAATGCTGATACTTTTTCCAGCATGGACAAACATGATAGTAAAAAATCTGTAATAAGGTGGATCTTCTCGACATTAATATTAAAGTTAAACCCGTCATTTTCTTGGGCCCATTAAGTTGATGATCATTTTAGTTTTAGTTTTCCATATACGGCCCATTAGTTAAAATCTGGCCCAATTATACAAAAGATTTATTGGACCAAAGCCCAAAAGTTTAATTTATTGTACTTCCATTATTGCTCCATCAATATGTTATATAAACAAATTGGTTTGGATAAAGTATGAGCTTATTTTTTAATCAAATTTGATGTCGTCTTGCAGATTCAAATGATAGTTCAGCTCCAACAATTTATATTTCTTCTTTTATTTCGATAATTGTGCAAGACGATTTTATATATGAGACTAAACCTCACTTTAGTTATTTTGTTTTTTTGTCTAAAAAATATAGTCGGATTGAGGTCTTAAGCCCACATGTCACACATATATATATGCAATGACAGAACCAAAAGTTTCGTCCAAGAGGTTCAGTTATCATTATTATAGTGATGAAATAATATTATAGTTAATTATTTTTATTCTAGTATATTCCAAACATCTCAATCCATTAATAAAAATTGAACATATTACCATTCATTTTGTTTCGGAAAATAGTTTCAGTTGTTCAATCTCCAAAGAGACTAGCCTGGGATGTGTAAGAATATTAGAATTTAGACGTATAAATCCCAAAATAGTGTGGAACGTGAATATCACCTAAAATAATTTTGAATTTGTAACTTGTGAAGATCAAATTCAAAGTGTTGAACAAGTATGATGGTCAACTTAAGGCAAGTGTGATGTGGGGATTCTGGAACCGGGTTCGGCTCAACCAGAACCGGTCTATTTCGCACGAACCGGCCTCAAGTTTGCACCTGCAGCAGAAGCCGGTCCATGACTGTTATAACTGATTTACTGCGACGCTGAAGAAGGTTTCAAGCTTTGATTTGTGTGCCTTGCACGCGGAATTCACCAGAGTTAGTTGAGGGGTTATATTTGTTAGCACTAGAAGGTTCGATTGCAGCAGTTATTATCTTTAATCGTGTGAAATAAAGAAACAACACAATTTCTAGGATTCTACATAGAGTTGTGAGCAATTCACATCAATTAGATCAAAATTAGTGTGTGTAATCTGTAATTCTTCCTGATCCCGTGGATGTAGGCATTTCAAGCCGAACCACGTAAATCTGTGTTTTCATCATTCGTTTTCATTTTTTTGGGTTGAGTTACAGTTAGAGTATTAGTTCTTGTACGGTATAGTATCATTTCTTGGTCTATACAGTATTAGTTGCTGCTACTTAACATAACTATTATGTAATTGGCGTTTATGAACACTTGATATCCCTTATACTTGTTCCCATGAATAAAAATTTCTTTTATTACGGAAAAAAGGGATCAGAACACAGCAGAACGGGACAGGAGAAGGGGTATTATGAGCAACATTTGCATGAGATGAAACATAATTTTAAATGACGTTTACACTTTAAAAAAAATGAGCATCGATTTGTCCTTAATATTATAAGACCGCATGATATGAGTTTTTACCTAACAATATATATTTATTATATTTGGTGTAGAAGTAATTCAAGGAAGTGAGCCTTAAATAGGCAGAAATGGACATTGTTAATTTTGCAATGAGATTCAAAATAATTTTGGTTGGGCCTAATAAGTAACTAAGTCTAATTAATAAGCTGCAATCTTAATCACAATCTGAATATTCTAAAGTAGGGAAGGAGATGCTCTTATAGTTGTACTCCAAGCCATTCTCGATCATCAAGCTGGATTCGAGGCAGGTAATTCCGATTGGATTGAAAAATGGGTTTGGAATGAGTGATTTCAACTCTTTCGAGATGTTTTTTTTTTCTTATAATAAAATAGTAGCTCACAGTACAATTTAGTATATAATATTTTTTATCGGGCGAAAGATGACTCAAACCACAAACCTCATAATATAAGTAGTGATGCTCATTATATAACATAGTTGCATGAGATACTGTAACATTAGAGAGGTTGTGGAATATACCTAAATTAAATACATAAACATTTATATGAGAATGTCTTTTAAGAAACCATTCTTATTTTACGTTGTTTCGACAAACATAATTATTTACTTAAAAATTATTGTTTTATTCTCTGTTTAACGATTGGATTAAGTCTAGGTTTTTGTATGCAATAAGTGCAACGTGCACTCCACAGTGTATTTTAAAAATTTATAATTTATTGCACTAAAATTTACTATTTATTACTTTAAAATATATAATTTGTATTTATATTTTAAAAACTTGCAACTTTTTGTACCTGATGCGTTGAAGATCCACACTTGGATTAAATACATCTTACCAATCAAATTGATTTAAAAAAATTGTTTAGATTAGTTAAAGAAAAAAGATGAAGTACATGCATTTTAAATTTTAGTCAGCGGACTGGATAAAGCTAAACAGTGTGCTCAGTGCACACAAACACATCACAGTCAAGACTATAATAATTAATTAATTTAAATATAGACACGTAGCTATTGATGATTGGATAAAATGGCATGTGAAATAAAATACTCCTACTAATACTATCCAAAATAAATAAATAAATAAATCGGCCAACCAAAAAGCGGAATACAACAAGATTCCTCTGGACGTGTTACGCTTCAAACTCAATTCGGATTTTTCAGATTCACTCTCCTCACTTTTGGGACCCCTTTTCACACAATTTCCCCTTCTTCTTCCCAAAAAAACCCTAGTTTTTCTCTCTCTCTCAGCTCTTGATTCGCCTCCTTTTTCCATTTTCCGGTAAATTAGGTCGCGCAATTGGGGGAATATGGAGGACGGCGAGCAGAATAAGCTGTTTGTGGGGGGCATTTCGTGGGACGCCACGGAAGATGTGCTCAAAGACCATTTTGCCCAGTACGGCGTCGTTTTGGGCTCCGTGATTGCTCGCGATCGGACTTCTGGGAACCCTAGGGGGTTTGCTTTTGTCACTTTCGCTGAATCCTCCTCCGTTGATCGCGCTCTTCAGGAACCCCATCAAATTCTCAGCAGAACGGTCTGTTTTTTGTTTCGTCTTCTTTTAGGGTTCTGTAATTTTTTCTCATTTTCGTTCGATTTTTAGGGTTTTTTTTTTTGAGCAAAATTATTCTCTCTCTGTTTCGGTCAAAGTTTAAATTTTTGGTTTGGGGTATTATATTAATTTCTCAATGCATGGGTGGGAACATTCCAATGTTTCTGAATGGGCTTCCATGTCGTCCTGTATTTTCAGCTGTTAATACTTTGTGTTTCTAATTTTAAAAAGAATTCCTTTTTATTTATTTGAGACTTTCGAGCCTGTAGCCTGTAGAGCTCTGTACTCCAATTAGATGTTTTAGTTGGATAGCCAACATTTATTACTTTGTTAAACAGATTGGAATACTTTTTAGGTTTAATTTTTTTTGAAAAAATTCTGCAGTTAGTATTCTGTGTTTGTATTTTTGGGCGAAATTTAATGTAAATTTGGTACTGTTTTTCAGTTTCTGTATACAATTTCAATTTTCCGATTTGTTATTTTATGCAAAGTACAAACTTTTTTTTTGTTTTTCTACAGGTGGAAGTGAAAAGGGCTATTCCAAGGAGCGAACAACAAAGTCAACAACACCAGAATAGGGGATCGAATAGGAATAGTAATAGGACTAACAGTAGGATTAACGATCAGTTTAGGACTAAGAAGATTTTTGTAGGGGGTTTATCAGCTAACTTGACTGAAGGAGAATTCAGAAGTTACTTCGAGAAGTTCGGTAGGATAACTGATGTAGTTGTGATGCACGATAATCTAACTCAAAGACCAAGGGGATTCGGTTTCATTACTTTCGATTTGGAGGATGCTGTGGAGCAAGTCATGCAGAAGAACTTTCACGAATTGACTGGAAAGCTCGTGGAGGTCAAAAGGGCTGTCCCGAAAGATGGAGTTAGTGGTAGTAACAACATTGGTTATAATGGGAGATTAGGTGGTGGAAGGAGTCCTAACTTTAACTCTTATCAACAACAGGGTAGTTATGCGCCTTTCAATTCAAGATTTGGCTATTTCCCCACGGGATACGGTAGTGTTGGTGGGTACCCGTATGGTGCTGGAATGCTCGGTGGTGGTTATCCTACCGGAGGGTACGGTGGGATTGGTTATGGGCTCACTCCGATCGCCCCTAGGAGTCCTTGGAATCCTGCGATGGTTGGTGTTAGGGGAAGTTTCCTCCCTTATGGAAATGCTGCCCCTCTCTATCCCACTTACATAAACGGTGGGCCAGGAGTAATGGGCCTTTCAATGAACGGGTATGGTGGGATCGTGGGTGGGGATGCTCAACATGCTACTGATTCATCGGCCTCTCAGATTGGTGTAGATGGTAATTCTTTTGGTTCTGGTAGAGGGCTTGGAGGTGCATCTATCAAACAAAGTCAATAAGGTATTGGTAAGGTTTATCAAGATGCCTATTCGTTGCTGACTACTTGGCGTCTTGATTGTGGATATTGACGTTTTAGAAATTTCTCCCACTGACGGAGTTGGTTATCATTGATTCCAATGTTGATGCTTTAGATATCTTTCTAATTCTTAAAAAGATTTGGTGTGTTTTTTTTCTTTTTAATTTTTAGCTTCGAATATTCATGGATTCAGGATTCAGTCATTGTAATATAATTTTTTATTTTTTTACATTGTTGTTCTGTTTTTCTCTGACAAAATGTTGATGGCCGTGCTCTGCTCTGGAATCAAAGCGTTTAACCCACGAGCACCACTTTGGTTTACTCCTCTTAAGGTATGTTCTGATTTTTGCTTGAAAAAAATCTTAATAGAATCGATCTAGTCTTTTTTATTTTGGTTTTTTATATCTCAGTAAGCAACTTTTGTGAATGCATTTTGTTTCTTTATTTTGAATGTGCAGAAATCCCAATAGCAGTAGTTAAATACTAGTGATGCTCTTGAAATTTTCATGATTTGTTGTGCTATCTAGAGATTTCTGTCTCTCTTTTTTATTTTTATGTAAAAACCTTTTCTGTATGCATTTCTCCTGCTTAAACTTCTAAACAAAAGACATACCTTCTTTATTCTTTCCAAGATATACCCTTGTATATTTGTTCCGTCAGTTCAAATAATTGGTGTGCTATTTTGCCTCAAAGCATGAAAAGACGACATTCAAGGAGCCTGTAATTTTTTTTTTTTTTTCCTGGTTAATACAATTTGGTGGATTGTTGATTTATATGAACGGATTAATTCGAACCAGAATTTTGTTAAATTTTTTGATGTATACATTAGATTGTGGATTGTATAATGCTGTTAAATTATGATTATGGTATTTTCTTTTTCTTTGCTTTGCTGCTTGTGGGCTTTTGTTGCAGTGGTTTTGCAAAATATGGCCATCGAATCAACACTAGTTTTTAAACATTTTAGTCGGTCTAAGTTGCAGATGATAGTAACGCTAGATCGAATGAAGTATTGTGTAGAATCAAATTTTTATATATGTTCTTTCTTTGAAAAGAATATAAGGTTTCATCTCAAATGAATTTAGATTTAAAAAAATTAAAATCAAACTGAAATCGGGAAAAACCCAACACAGCTGAATGAATTAATGGGTGTTTTGGTCGTATTAATTATTTTCCCTTTTTTTGGGTGTTTTCTTATTCTTGCTTAGGGATTCATCTTTTTTTTGAGCAGCCAACAAAGATTTATATTTCAAATAAAAGATGGAGTACAAGGGGTACTCCCACCCTTACAACTAGATAAGTCCCCAGTATCAAAAGAAATGGAGACAAAGATTTCAGACTGCAATAGTTTACAACTCAGGGCTTCAACTTGTTATAAATATATTAAATATTGTGGACATTACTTACTGATTATTAGTGTTTCTTATTTGGCTAATTTCTTGGGATAGAACTAGGGTTTTTAGGGTTATATATATATATATATATATATATATATATATATATATATATATATATATATATATATATAATATAATATATATATTATATATATATATATATATCTCCTTTGTAAACGGAAGATTTGGAATAGTGAAATCCTCATAAAATGAAATTGGTCATTTAAGCCTTAGATGTAGTCTTCCAGATTAACCTGGATAAATAAATCGGTGTTCTTGCTATTTTCTTTTGGGTAAACAAATCGGTGCTCTTGCTATTTTCTTTACATTTATTCTATATTTTACAACACGTTATCAACACGAGTGTTCTATCAATTAAGTTTTAGAATTTGATAGAATTTGTCAGCCTTCTCCTAAACCAGATTAAGAGCCTGTTTGCAAGCTCTAAACAATGAGTAGAATTACTTTTTTTTCAAAAAAAATCACTTCTCAAGTGTTTGGAACAATTAATTTAAACACTTAAAATACATTTTGTTGAAGCAGCTTTGACCTACTTTTGGATTCTAAAAAAGCAATTCACATATACCAAGGAATAAAATATTAATTTGTTTCTCTCCCTCCCAATTGCTTCTCTCTCATAGTCTGCGTAATGTATGTGTCTTAGGAGAGAGAAAAAGACATCTACAGCAACAATGATTTACACCATATCAATGAAAATTATTATTACTAAAGTAATTTTTTTTCAAACACTAATCACTTCTTAAAATTACTTTATTTTAAAATACTTTTCACTTTTAATTTTACTATAAAAATCACTTAGTATCACTTTTTTCAAATGTATAGAGTTTGCAAACATACACTAAGGTACTCTCATCGCCTGAATCGAATTAAGCCGCCCTTCTAAATTCTTCCGCCTCGGTATATAAGTGTTCGATTTGTTTAATCTGTATTAATCTGAATTTTGATGCCTCCTCGAATTACCTGTAATTTAATGGGAATTCTAATTTCGATTTTCGATGATCTATCTGTCCATTTATCTGCATCTATATTCATTGGTCGTGGACAACATTATGTGTTCGAATATATGTGTATCTGGCTGCTTAATAGTTAATACACTGGGAATGGTGATTATTTCGAAAAGAATTAATTCTTGTTTATTGGAATTGGTTTGTGCGAATTTTTTTATGCATCTCAATCATGATTAATAAAATAATATGTTAATATGTCAATTTGTTTTAGATGGAATTATTGTTAAATGAAATATCATCCAGTATCCTTTTTTATATCTTTATTTATTTGATCGTCGTCATACAGAGCATTTCTTTCGAATTCTTTGAATCGGTAAACTTTTATAATTCTTGCTTTTGGTTAGTATTCCATTTTTATTGGATCTGTATAATTTGGTATGCCAGTAATTTAGTTGTTCATATGAAAGGAAATAGGGCTCCCATGGACGCAAACAAGGTAATTGTGTGACATAAAATTATGGTGATTTTCTTGATTCAAATTATTCGACGTTTGGTAAATTATGGTGCTGCTCAAAATTATTTTCATACTTTTATTGTGGTTTTGTGACTGCGAGAACAAATTACGTGTATATATATTCTTATTACTTTCTCCTGAAGCTTGACTGGTTAATAATGGTAATTTATTGAATTATTGAAAGCAAATTAGACATATACACTTGTGTGATTTGTTTGATCATGTATATTACAACAAGCATGTTTTATTTTTGATTATATTAGTGAATAACCACATATACTGCTAGCAATGTCGCAATATGTTTATGTGATGATGGTTATATTATTCAATGAAGTATGGAATTCTATTATACCTCTTATTCAATTAAGAAGTCTTTCTAACACATTTTTTGTGTTGAGTTTTCTTTTGAATTCAATATTGATTACTTGTTTCTATTTGATTACTCTATCCATGGAGATAAGCCTAAAGTTGAAGGAATTGTCTATGTATAAGAGATGAGAAAGCAGACACCTGAACCTTCAATTGAGCCTGCAATCGATGAAATCAAATCTTTCATTAGACGATTAGGAACCCTTACCGTAGGGTTTCGCTCTGGTAAAGAAGCTTAATCTCTTTTAAATTTCAGCAATTAGATCTGTTTGCCGCAGTATAGGCTTGAGAATTATTTGCTGTAGAAATTATGATTTCTATGATAATTCCGTATTTACCTATTATCACTTATTCTTGTGGCTGATTTGATTCATTAAAAATTTGTTGAATCTGAACTACATACGAAAGTTTATATCAAATTTTCCTTATGGTCATTTATAGTAAAAGATTATCTTGTATAACTAAAAGGAAAACTATCAAACTTGCTCTACTGTATAACTTCTTGACTTAAACTTTCCATGTTGAGATTCACCTTGCTATACTTGTTTTGAGAGGAAAAATTGCAAAAGGTTTGCAATATGTCTCTGCCATATATTAAATTTTCTCCTCACCTAAATGGAGAATGAATATTATTGAAAAATATCATGTTGTTCATGGAAATCCCTGAAGGACCATTTCCATCAATAAACACAAAAAGATCAATAGCAGAAAATATTGATTCCAGAAATATCGATAGCAGAAACTATTAATATAAAATATAAATGAAAGAAAATATTGATGGCAGTGGAAACAGTATAAGTCATACATGAAAGCTCTTCCACTAAAACTGAGTCATTATATAATTATAAGCAAAATAGAATATCATTGCACTAGTTTGCCTGAAACAAATATGAGCATTGAAAATGATGATTCTTTGAATGATGTACTAATTTGCCTGAAGCAAATTTATCGAAATTATGACATGAGCGGTTCAAAATATGATAAGTCGGATTTTAACTAATTCTATTTACATGGTATGTCAAATAACATAATTCCTTATGCAAAATAATTTATTTGTGGGGCTTATGCAAAGACATAAATTGAAAATTTTTATAGTACGACATTCTCGTACTAAAGTTGGAATTGTATATTTTATTTCTCTTGAATAGAGTAATGAAAATACTTGTGGACTGATATAATTTGCCTGAAGCAAATTTATTGTCAAATATTATTGAACTTAAAATTTTGGATTATCCAATAAATCCATTTGAATGGTTAGTGTCGATTTGATGACATTTAATGATTATTATATGACATTGAGAATTAAAGTTGAGTATTTAATCTCGTCCACATCGAGAATGATTTAGTTGAATTACTAATAAATTTTATCAAATTAATTACTAGACTATTATTGAAGAATTCCAACTTAGTTATTTCATGTTTGGGGCATGAAATTTTACATGGTGCTAATCTAATTCAAATCCGACTCACTGCATATCATGATTATTTCCCTTTTATACCTAGTGCGTAAGAACTAAACATTTCCCATCTGCAAATATTATAATGTGCAATATTTATTTTCAATATCACCACCACAGTGTACCTCACTTCACGGCCCAGTTGGCTAATTGCACATTTGATGAATATCATTTCTCGGCATTAGGGGGAGATAAATATATATAATTTAATAAATGCCGAGAAATTTCGTGGAATATAAATGATCTTCAATATGAAAATTCATGCACTAGTCAAAATGAACTGGAAGTTCAAATGATAAATTAACTTGCAATATTCAGCAAGTAATCTGCCAAATTAATTTACTGATGATAAAGAAGTGACTAAAGCACATATACTTGTTGTAAATGCACCAAAAAGAGTAAATGTGTTAATTTTAGGCAATTATATATGTTAATGACCCTACACGCCAGAAGCGTAAAGGACCCCTTATTATGTAAGACATAAATCCGCGGTAATTACTAATGTTAGCAAATATATTTAGTCACTCTTAAAGTCTCTTGAAGAGATTCGTCCCGGAGACGAAAATTCTAGTAATGAAGCACGTGCACAAAATAGTAAAAATACTAGAATTGCGGAACGACCAGATCAATGGAAAATGATGAAGATTTGGTTGATATAAATATACAAATTATAAATATTGGAGAAATTTACCAATGTTGTCGACAACTTATTGTTGCCATAATTGCTCTCACTATTAAAATCTGGATCCAGTACCCAAAAGTCAATAGTTGAGCCGGAAGCGATTTGACTGGGTAAAATAGGAAGAAGCAATTAAGGTAGAGCTCGACTCGCTAATATTCTTGACTTTATCGTACATACACCCTGAAACGTTATCTCTGTTGAATATAAATGGGTATTTGTACGAAAAAGAAAATGAGAATAATGATGTAATGAGGTACAAAGCGAGATTAGAAGCTCATGGGTTTTTGCAGAGACCCGATATAGATTTTAAATATATATACCCTCGTTATGTATGAAATAAAGTTCCGCTACTTAATATCTCTGGTAGTAAGTAAACTAAATGTAGAAATGCAGTTGATAGACGTTGTAATCGCATGCTTATATTGATATATATGAAGATCCTTGATGGATATAATATTCCTCAGATGAGGTATGGTGAAAATCGTATTAAGTACTAAATTTAAATTACAAAGGCCATTATATGACATAAAATATTTGGGTCGAATATTCCACGATTGACTCAATTAATTCCTCCCGAGAAAGGAATAAATAAACATTGAAATATTTCCTTACGTGTTTATAAAGAAATTATTTTGGTGGTGTTTGTATTATCTTGATTTCTGGTGATAATTTAAATATAGTTGGAACAAGTAAGGAAATCAAAGAAAGCTAATTTGATCTTAGAGATTGAATTTTGAAATAAAATATTGGTGAAATCAAGTATTGTCTCGCCCAACAGATCGAGCATTTCCCTAAAGTAAAATGAATCTTTATATACCAATCAGCTTAATTGGAGAAGGTATTGGAGAGATTTTATATTAAATTTCATCTACTTAATACACTAGTAATTGTTCGATCCCTTGAAGTGGATAAAAACAAATTTGGACCCAAAGAAGATACATATGACATTTTAGGACCAGAAGTTCTTTATCAAAGTATCCTTAGTGCATTACTATGTTTTAAGAACTGCATCAAATTCGATATTGAATTTATATTGATTTTGCTTGCAAGATTAAGTTAGTGCTTCTCCTATAAGGAGGCATTGTAAAACTTTAAAGCATATGTTCAGTATCTTCGACGTTTGCAATATATTGATTTAAATACTTTTATGATTCATGTGATAATGATATATCTCATATCATATATTATGAGGAAAATGCAATTTTTGTTGCCCATATGAATAATAGGAATGCTAAAGGAAACTTGACAAAGTATATATCCCCTAAAATTCTTTTACCTGCATGAACTCCAGAAGAGTGTGAAAGTATAATAGAAAAGACTTGGAAGACTGTTGTCTTCGGGGAGGTTTTGAAGATTGAATATTAGAAGACTATTAGTTGTATTTTTTTCTTATTTTACTAAGTTTTTCTCTTTGTATAATTCTAGCGAAATTTTAATTAGGCATGAATATTACGTCGTAATGTCCAAGGGGGAGTGTTGTAAATATATTAAATATTGTGGACATTACTTACTGACTATTAGTATTTCTTATTGGGCTAATTGCCAGATGGGCTTAGGGTTTTAGGGTTACAACTCACTCCCTAATATATATATATATATATATATATATATATATATATATATATCTCCTTTGTAAACGGAAGACTGGAGAAGACAGAGAATACTCAGATCATAGTGAAATCTCCTTGCTTCCCCCCAGATGTAGTCCTTCTGGATATTGGGTAAACAAATCGGTGTTCTTGCTATTTTCTTTACGTTTATTCTATATTTTACAACACATCTAATGTAAAAAAGTTAATAATAAAGCACGATATAAATGAAGCATGTAAATTATCAAATATAAATAAACCCTATTTTGAAAAATTCGATCCAAAAATCAAAATGCATCAACTGAACTAAAAAATAATAATATTACATTGTTAATTGATTAATTGCAGCAATTTGGGATTTGGATCATGTGTTGAAATCTTGTATTGTATTAAATTTAAATACACTAACAAATCTGTAGTGTGTTTTTTAGTTGAATAGTACAAATCTTGTGTTGTACTAAATTTAAATACACTAACAATTTGCTCATGTAACTGGAGTCTGGAGACATTATTTAGGCTTCATATTCAATAATATTATTATTGGGCCTAAGTAATTAATTGATGGAAAAAGAAATCTTAACCAGCTCACGCAATTTACTTGCTCAAAGAATATAAAGTTTTGGAGATATGTCGAAGCAACAGAGTTGCATACAATTTACTTGAATGATTTCACTACAACTATAGAACTATCTAGAAAATTAGGGGAAGAGTATTTTATAATTAATAATTTCAGAAAGTTTTATATGCAGAGAATTAGAGAGGGTTATGGATGACCTCCTCTAATTGTCGGATCAAAATAATCTAACACCTTTCATTTAAAAGATGCGTTAGTATAAATAAGAGAGGAGTTTCTTTGGTAGAATTAGGAATACTTCAAATTCATTACACTCGATAATTGGAGGTTCGAGCAATGGTTTAAATTTATTACACTTGGTGATTGATTAAATGATGTTTTTCCTTAGAAGCAAAAATTAAGATAATACTTGAAAAAAATTACACAAACCAAAACAAAAAATTAAGATAATACTTGAAGCAATTTTACACAATGGTTAACCTATTTGTGATCGATAATCAATCAACAACAATAAATGAGGTGTTTCGTAATTTACTCGAAAGCAATTTTTAATAATGGTGAGAAATGGTAGAAAAAATTTTGAAAAGTGATGATCACGTCAGATAAGAGGGGTTCCTGATCTTGTTGGTAGGTTCAGGCTAGTAAAAAATGTCATATATATAAAAGTTGTTGGTTTAGGCAGTAAAAAAGAAAACTGATCTTATTGGTAAAGTTTAGGCAGTAATATGTAAACCAGTGAAATCAAATCAAGAAGAGATATATAAAATATTGTGTTGGATAATTTTAGATATATGTAAAATATTATGTTGAACAATTTTAGAAGGGTCTTTAGTGGAAGCTAAGTAGTATGTGGAATGTTTTTTTTGGTAGTTTTTATAAAATACACAATTAATTACGTACTCACTTTAATTGTGTTGAGGAGTCCTTAAATTCCTGCAATATTCAGCATTAAGGAAAGCTTCCATATTATGAAAGTGCTACTCCTCTCTATCCCACCTACAATATGGTAATGGTAAAATTGGAGTAGTGTGTTTCATATTCATTATGAGATCTTGGTTGAATAAGGCCAATAAGTTAATGATAAGATTTATCAAAGTTCTTATTGATTATTTGATATCTTGATTTATTTTGATATCTTGATTGATTTGAAAAAATTTCAATTTAAGATTTAAAGATGACAAATTTATCAAAAAATGATCAATTTAGGAAAAATATCAATTTAGGATATTAAAGATGACAAAACTATCAATTTAAAGTTTTAAAGATTTTTCCTATTGGTTCAAGGCCTAGAAGATAAAAAATTATCAATTTAGGGTCTGAAACATAAAAACTATCAATTTGAGGCTCACACATTTTAAGGTCATGTTTGACACTTATATTTCATATCCTTATTTCATGTTCTTATTTTTTTATTTTTAGGGGTTACGGTTCAAGGTTTAACGGTTCGGGGGGTTTTAGGGTTCATGGTTAAAGGTTTAGGGTTCATCGTTTAGGGTTTAAGGTTTAGTGTTCAGGGTTTAGGGTTTTAGTGTCAAACATGGTCTTAAAATTTATAAGTCTCGAATTGATAGTTTCTATCTTTCAGGTCCTGGATTGATAGTTTTCTATCTTTCAGGCCTTGAATCGATAGAAAAAATCTCTCAAGCCTTAAATTGATAGTTTTACCATCTTTTATGCCCTGAATTGATAAAACTTCTAAGATTTATCAAAGTGAGATATTTTTCTAATCCTTAATTTCTTATAATAATTTGGTTTGTTTTATGTTTTTCAATTTTGAATATTAATGAATTCGAGATTCAGTTGTTGTAATTATCATTTTACACCGATCAATTTTTTTAATTAAACAATTAATACTAAAAAAAATACAATTTAATGATACCAAGTAATATTTGTTCAAAAATACACACAAAATGTAAGCCAACTTTACAATAAAATTTGGTTTGTATATATATATTTTTTTTGTACAAAGTCTTATGCAACTAGTTTGCATTTTAGTTTACCTTTAAACAATATTAGTTATTTTATTAAAAGAGAGTATTAGTTTAATAGTATTGTTGTTTCATCAAAATGTTATAATTTTTTATTATTACAAAATAGTTGTACAATAAAATTTATTTTATATAAGACCAACTTGTTGTAGAATATGAAATTGTAACATCAAAATAAATAACACAAATTTATTGGTCCAATTCATCAGAAGTGATCACGTTTGGTGGCAATACCAAACCAGAGGTTTTCCCAAATTTCTTCTGTTAAAGATCTCTTTATGTATAAGTTACATTATAGAGATACATGAAATATAATAAAATGCCTAAATTACCCCCCTCCTACATTTTGAGTATCTAGAGTATAGTATACTAAAACTTGTGATAGCTTTAAGTCTGAGAACAAAGCGCTTGGAAATTATTATGCAAGACATGTTGTTGAACTTACAGCAGTCTAAAATAATTATTTGGAGATTCTCAGTGGGTTTTTCTCTACTCCCTGTTTGGTAATATTAAGGCTAGATTTAGTAGGTTACTCATTGCACAACTGCTACCAATTGAATGCTCTAATTAGGTTTTAAAGTGCCTAAACTTGATAAAGGTTAACATAAACTTTACCTCTCCGAATACAAGCTAAAATTATATTAACAAATTTCAAATTTGAGAATATTTCATTAGCCCCAATATTCTGCACTCAGTGAGACAGTGACCTTCACGAAGAGTGTGATAAAATCCCGTTTACATTGCAAAGTTCATCTTATTCGAGTTATTCTGCCATAGAATTATAGTTAATTCTTAAACTATCTTTGAGAATTTTCCCATTGAAATTTTGGATTGGGAGTTTGTGACACAGTAAGGTAGTACTACTACCTTGTACCCATAAATGAGAACAAAAAAGTTCGAATCAATGAAAAAGGTGACAGAGAGCTTGTTTTGGAAGGTCTGATCCTATATATTTTTTTATTACAAGTAGCATATGTGTTTCACTAATCACTACTACATGATCAAAATGCATTCATATAAACAGGCTTTACCGTGCAACTAGTTTGCATTTTGTGTATTTTTAAATATTATTAGTTGTTTCATTAAAATGTATTAGTTTGTTAGTATCAGCTGTTCCATTCGAAAGTATCAATCGCTTTACTATAAAGTAATAGTTGTGAATCAGTTTCAAGGTAATTGTTGGAAATTTGGTTTTGAAAATGTTCTAGCACTCATGTTTGACCAAATTAATTGAGGAAGTAAAACATTGATTTTTGTAAATTCAACGTGACGAGATTGATCTACTCGCGGAGTAGATGATTGTGGTATTTTTAATATCTCAAAACCGAATTTTGGTGAGTGAGAAATTAATTAAAGAAGATGAGACATTAATGCTCTAGTGAGAGAGTAATTAATAGGTGAGTGTTGACCATATGTAGTCTTCCCACTCATCCCACATTGGAAACTTAAAGGAAAGTTTCCTAGTATAAATACAAGCTTGTAGTCATGTTCTCCAAAATGGTGCATGGGGACCCTAACCATGAACCACACACGCACCCGGGCCCGTGTTCGTGGTTCTTGGCAATTAGGCTTTGGGCGGACTTTGGGGCCATCTACTTTTTTAGATACCAAAAATCTTAAATTGGGCCATTTATTTTTTGACTAAATGAATTGGGTGACCCATCCGGAATTGGGTAGGCCCAGGAGTCGAGACTTATCCGTGCGCGGATTCAAGCTTATCCAGGATTTGAATTTTGAATTCAAATTAAAGGTTCGTCGAACCTGGACGTCTCATGCGGTCAAAACCGCCCCACTAGAATCGTGGGTCATAACTGACCACGAAGTTCGTGGGCTTTCCACTTTTTCCTCAACCTCCCGGAGTTGGTTCCGTCTATATATAGTGACCCCTCATAATTTCTTTCAATCACTTTCTAAACCTACGAAAATCGACTCCCGCAATTCTGCGTACATACTTTCTTCCCTCTTTCTGCTCATACTCCGAAATACGTTCGACGAGAGTATTATTTCAATGGTGCTACTGATTTAATACTGTGAATCGTTTTACCTTTTGGGGCAATTACGCACGATCCTGTGAGCACTATCCAGGGCGTATTTTGTCTTGCGGGATAAAGGGTGCGCCCTTGACTCGGTTCGTTTCGTTTTCTGTGTTTTTATTTTGTTTGTTTCGTGAAATAGTGCAGTATCAAATTAATTATACTTAACAAAACTGTTCTACATGTGACTAACTCTTGTTTCCTCATACATTACAGTTCGGAATAATCATAAGGGCAGTAACAATTGGTCATGCGCCCCCAACCAATTTTGTACTGGTTACCATGGGAAGCACAGCCTTTTTACTTATTGGATGGAGAGCATTATTGTTCAGCATTTTACCCATGGACAAAGGCAAGAAGAACGATGTATACAAGCGTGGCAGCCCATTTGAACTGTTTGGGGTATGTGTCGAAAATTCCATCATCTTTGTTTGCGTTTTCTTTTTTTTGTTTTTTTGAATGTCTAGCTAGGTATCTTGTTTTCATTGTAAAGTTGAGCAGTCTTTGATCTTTTTAGAAGATAGCTTGAAAGGCTCCTCATTCACAGCTTCAAACTCTTTGAATAAAACTTAGGGGTATGTTTGATTTGGGATTACAAAATCGAATTTGGGATTTTGATATCTAAACCCAGTTCTACTTTGGGATTTTAGAATCCTTTTTTTAAAACTCAATACATCCACCCCTAAAAATACCTATAAACCCTTTTTTTTTTCTCTCAGGGTCTCCAATGACCCATTATGCAAATGACTTTTTATTCCACTCATCTTTTATTCATAACTTTCACACCTTTTTTCTCACTTTTACAACTTTAATCTAAACACACATTATTGCAGTTTACACAACCATTCAATCATTGCAATTCCAATAACATCATAAACTCTTACACATCAATTTAATAGTATACAGTTAAATCCTGCCCTATTAAATCTCAAAACAAGCACCATTTGTTATTTATCGTGATTTAGAAATCCACTAAATCCCAAATCAAACACACACTAGACGATTTTAGCAAAGTCTGAGTTTCTTTTATAATCAACGAATTATATTTTGCAGACATAAAGATTTATTATGGCTTCAACCTTATTCCAACATTTGTTTCGTAATAGAACCGTGTGGTTAAAAACTTGTTGCAGTTGCTTACGTCTTTGGTGAGAAGGTGGTGAAGGCAATATCTATTCTTCCTAGCCTCCTTGGAGGTAACTTTTTTTGTGTAATACCTTCTCCCATTTGTAATGGGAGGAAGGGGAAAATGTAAATCAGAGGATATTGATACATGTTCATATATTGATATTGTGCATCCTTTTAAGATGAAGATAGTTGTAAACCTCAGGATCACAGTCTCCTTCTATACGTTATTAACAAGCCTATAAAATCACTAAGTTTAACTACATCTTTGAATTTTTTTGGGACTTAGAAAAGGAATTTGGCCATGCTTTTTTAGGTTTGAAAGTCATTCGTTTATAGAGTGGCTTTCCATTGATAACCTTAACCTATCTATATAGGCCACGTTTGCTTCCTATTTAGGGGTGATAGATGTTTTTACAGCCCAATCTGGTGTTTGGTTTGGTGGACTTAGCCCATGATAAAAGGACAGCCCAGTACGAAAATTCAAAATAATCAACTCATTGAGTGATAAATGGTCACTTGGTCAGGGGGTGGGGGCAGAGATGAAATCATCCGCGTTTTTTGTTGGGTTTAGGAAACAAATTCATCAAACCAAACAAATTCATTTTTTCAAAATCTAATGACGTAGAACAGTGCAGTCCAGCCCAATCCTATCATCCCTATCTATCCCATCTACTAAACCAAACATGGTCATATATGATAAGAATCAAATTTTGTCATTTTGGGTATTTTATAGAGTCAACATAAAACAAGTAATTTTGTTAAGTTTGACTCATGGTAACATATTTTTTCACACCATTATACCTAAGAACGAAATTTAAGATGTATAATGAGCTCTCTTTTACGGTTTGAAGTGATTTTATTGGATTTTAATAATGAGTTGAATCAGAATATTTATATAATAATTTGATCTTTTTTGTTTGTTTAGTTTAGAGTTTAGGGTTTATAATATAACACATTTTTTGTTAACAATATATGTTAAGTGGAGATCCGTCTCACGAGCACATTCCGTGAGATGGTCTCACACAAGGTTTTGTTACATTTTCTATTAATGTAATATGTTACACAATTGTATGAAATGATTTGTTGCTAGACGAAAAACTCCTTCATTCTTAATAATTACATAGGAGTTGCGATTGAGTTGTCCGTTCACTAGGCTGGAAGGTAGTGGGGATTGTTCCCTCTGCTCCCGCCACGCTCTGCGATGTCCTTAGTAAGATAAATGTCTATGCACCAGTTGCATGGTGCACAATATTGATTTAATTTTGATTAAAATTGGATTCATTCACAATAATCTATCTCAAAAAATAATCAAAATTAGGTTAAAATTATGCAAGTTGCACGATACAATTGGTGAACGAAAGTGTCACTCTTTCGCTAATATTTGATCAAATGTGAAAAGTTAAAACAATTGTTTTATATCAAGGTTTCTCATGCCTTCATTGCCTTGTAGTTGTATGGGTTTTTGTTACGTGATAGGCCCGAGTGCTGATCGGGCTCAATTTTACGGGCTTAATAAATAAGTGGACCTAATTCACCAATTTTCTTACCCTTTTTTTTTTAATTAGATGAGTCGAACAATGGAGATAGATACGCCCCATTAAAAAATAGAGTTTACAAGTTATAGGTGTGGGCCTATGATGCACGGACTCTTCTAAAAAAACTCACCGCATTGTATCGAATACTTCTGGGGTGCGAGTGCAGGTGCGATTCGCGTGAGATTCGCACCGGATACGCCACGTGGCGAATCCATGAATAATTTTTTTTTAAAAAAAATAGGATACGCGTATCCGATATGCTGGATACGTGTATCCGGTGCGGAAAGAGTGCGTGAGTGGTTATTTCTTTTTGAAAAAATCATTTTTTTGTTTATTTTTTCAATTTTTCAACACTAAAACTCTATATGGTCATATTATTAAGTACTAAATGTGTTGTTTGAATTGAATATTATTATGTTATATAATTTAAATTGAAAATATATCACTTTTTTTAAGGAATTCCTTAGTATAACTTATGTAGTGAGCTAATGTTATTTGAATTAATGTTTTGTTACTTAATTACATTAAATTATTAAAATGCTTAAATTTTATGTAAATTACATACATTTGATATATTAATTTTAAATTTTTTATATATTTTATAGGTGTTATATATAATAAAATATAAATAAACAGACGTATCCTTGTCGTATTGCGTCCTAATTTTTTAAAAAATATGTATCCCCGTACCCGTATCTTATCGCCCCCGCACCCGCACCGATGCAACATAATGTGGGCTAATATTTCGAGTATTTAACTCAAAATATGAGAAAAAAAGTTTTTTGGTCCCATAACTTATCTACTGTCCATTTTTCGTCCCAAAATATTTAACTGTCCAATTTTAGTCTCATAACTAAATTGATTGTCCAATTTTGGTCCCATTTTTGCCTAAAAAACGCGAATAACTCCATTTTGATGACGTATAAGTCATGTGTTGATAAAATCTCGGGTTCTCTATACTCTCGATGACGTGAACGCTGACTATTTATTTCTTTTTATTTTCTTACGTTTTTCAATCAATTAAATTACACATGTATAAATAATCCAATAAATCTAATCAAAACTAAAATTTCAAATCTGTAATGTAAGAACAACTAAATTTACCGACATGTGACTTGCATAAGACCGAAAATGACATTTTTTTTCTAATTTTTCGGTGAAAATTGGACCAAAATTTGACAATCCATTTAGTTATGGGACTAAAATTAGATATTAATTTTTTTTTGAACAAAAAATGAACAGTGCATAAGTTATAGGACCAAAAAAAAAAATTCTCCTAAAAATATAATCTTTTTGGGCTCCTAACTTCGTTATACATTTATATAAAGATCAATAATTTATATCAGATTACTAGTAATTTGTGACGCAAATACATATTTATTTTGAGACCTTGTAAGACAGTTGATGGAAATTCATTAATTTTGAATCCAATTAACATTGTAACTCTCACACAAGAATCTAACTCTGAGACAATTTTATTATACTAATACTTTTACTTAAATTAGTCACCTAAAATATAAAATCTAAACTTGAAAATGGTATGCTTCTAATATTTTACCTTGTACCAAACATTTAACATCTATTTTTTACAAATTTAAAGGGACGTTTGGTAGCTTTGGTTCATAATTCTTCAATAGGAATAATTATGAAAATGAATATAGGGTAATTCATGTGGTAACTAATGAGAATAAAAGATAATAAAATTCACATCAGTTATTTCGTATGAGTTAATGAAATTTTAAATAAATTAATTATTTCTTCCCAATCATTCTATTACTCTTTAACTAACATTTATTTATTTATTTATTTATTTCTTTATTTCTTTCAATTTATTTCAAAATTATAGCACTGACAATTTAACCATCATTCTTAGTGTAATTCAACGATTCTCATATTTTAAAGCAAACTTCCCATCACAATAACTAAACACTTTATTTTGTGGTTAATCAATTTATTTTCACAATCACTCAAAATTATAAGACAAAAATTTGTATAGATATGAACCATATTTTTAATTCATGGCATTTGACCCTACCCAAGATATAACTCGGGTCAAATTAAGTGATTTAAAAATTAAAAAAATATATTAAAAATAAGTGAAATTGATCAAATAATTCAATTTCATAGCATAAACCTAGTTAATGAGAGACCAACTCAAATTATAATTATTTCTTTCAACTATCGGCTTAATTTGTGACATTCTAATTCTAGGCATTCAATTATTTGAGGTGTGTGGTCAAAAAAGAGAAATTAATTTAATGTTTCAGCCAAAAAGTCTATAAACAATATACTCCTATGCAGTATACACGTCACTATGACAGTGGTATTTAATACACACCCAATGATTTCATTGGATGCACTATTTTCATTTTATTTTAACTACACTACATGCACTTATTAACACAAATTAACATTTATTCATTTTTAATTGTTCGGTAAACCGTTATTATTATTAATCCAATAATAATATTGGGAGGGCATGTGTTTAGGTTTCAGACATAATAATTCAATTTTGCTTTTGCACATTCATTTTAATCAATATGTATATAAACATATATTAAATATAAAGTTATGAATCGCAAAATGAAACACCAATTTAATATAAACAATTTCATTCGATTGCTTGGTGCATGATTCCAATTCAATTAGATAAATCACGATTCACACATCCAGTTCGTTAAATATTAGACTTATTTCCGACCAGCAAGAAGTATTGGATTGCAGCAAAATTTGTGGGATTTATTGATTGAGAATTTATGTATTCCTGAATATTAATAATCTTAAATTGAAGTGAATCTGTATCTGTATGACTTAATATTTTCTTTTTACAAGAGAAATACGGTCTCTATTGTGATTACGTATATATTGGATCGTAAACCTCATGCTAATAATAAACTACACTGATTAAATCATGGATTCTGAATTCGATCAATGATGATTGAAGCAATCAACAAATTTTGAAGTGTTTATAACAGATTGCAACCTGAAATCAACAAATTTTGAAGTTTTATTAACAAATTGCAATCTACAATTGTTTTAAACAAAATGCAACTTGTATTAATAAAAATTAATAAATTTTAACCCTGATTTTTTTTTCCCAGAAAATTTCTATCAAATTTCTTCAATTTGATGTTTGCTAGAATATTTTTTGGCAACTGAAAGTATTAAAAAATGAGTTCGGGTTGAAATAGGTCACCTTTTATTAGTAAATATTGCATTTTTTTTAAATATAAATTAACCCAATTTTGAATTCATAATTTTGATCAACATTTACATGACCAGTTTCTCTATATTAAATAAAAAAAGCTAGGGTCATTTATTCCAATCTCTGTATATATGACTTATACCTATCAAAATCTTGAAAATAAAAGCCAGTAAAAATAGGTAGGTCTGCGACATATATATATCAGGGGTAGTAGGTTGCAGCCTGTAGTCCTAAAATTCAGTCTAATATCTTCCATTTCATATTCCCATTAATACAGAATCTTCAATTCCAATCACTCTCAAATTTATTCATTTTTCATTTCCAACACTGCTAAAAATATTTGTCACATCAAAATTATAATTTTATCCCCCCAATTGTTTAACTGATATCCTTTTCCTTTTTCATTGTTTCATCACATCACCCACCTCTATCTCCATCTGCATTTTCTAACATATCAAACCCTGAAACCCCCTACCTAAGTCAAACCTAAATTATGTTAATTTCATAATTCGTTGTAAAAGAGGTCAATTAATAAAAAAATTGGCAACAAGTGAATTTAGATGCATAATTAATTAATGTTGTTTACTAACTCCGTCCCATTCTTTAAGAATTTCTGACTGTTCATAAGGATTTATTGGAATAATAATAAAGTAATAAAGTGATAAAGTAGAAATAATTATTTATTAATATTTTATGTGATAAAGTGATAAAGTGATGGATATTTGAGAGTAGAATGAGTTGTTTATTAGTATTTTATGTGATAAAATAATAAAGTAGAAATAATTGTTTATTAGTATTTTAAAAAGTTTCTCTTAAAGATTGGGACAAAAAAAATGATAAATTTCTCTTAAAGAATGGGACGAAGGGAGTATTAAACATGTAACTTTCTATTATGCATATATAAAATAATATGAATAAAATTTGACGAAGGATGTATACACGTGGAATTAGATAATATGAATAAACCTTGAGATGAATAAGGAAATAAGATATGAGCAAAAGAAACAGGAAATGATCGATTGTTGAAAATACAATAAGAAAAGGTCAAATAGGTTGTCAAACGTTGACGACAATCAATTACAATACTTTTCTAATATAATTAGTTACAATAATTTTTTTTACTATTTAAAATCTTAAGGTCCCGGGTTCAAAACACGAAAAGAAAACATTATTTCCTTTTTTGGTGATCCCCCTCTTATAAATGGTGGTCTCTATTATTGTTGAGTTCTTGGTTCGATTACAATTCAATTAGGTTTAATTGGTCCTCTCCTCTTGTGGTGATTGTGGTCCCAGTCTACAGCGAGATGAAACCAAGAAATCTAGTTTAAGGAGGGTGTTTGGCAAGCTGTTTTAAAGAGCTTATAAGTTCATTAATTTTGTTTGGTAAAATAAAATGTCTAACATTTTATAAGATCTAAAAATAAGCTCTTTAGAGCTTATAAGCTCCAAAAAAATAAGTTGGGATATCTCAACTTATTTTACAATAATTATATAAGTTCTATCCTATTTCAACCCAGCCCGTCCCAAACTCGGTCCGAATTCAAGCTAACCCGCCCCTTTTTTTTTTTTTTTGAAAAAAAAAAAAAAAAAAAAATATATATATATATATATATATATTTTTTAAAAAAATCGAAAAAGAATATATTTGAAAAAAAAAATCGAAAAAAAATTATTTTCTGGAAAAAATTTCGAAAAAAAATTATTTTCTGGAAAAAAATATTTATTTTCGAAAAAAATTTAATTAAAAAAATCGAAAAAATTATATTAATTTTTAAATTAAAATTTATTAAAAAACTTATAAATTTTATTAGCTAAACACTTTTAACAACTTATAAACTATTTAAAAATTATATTTTATAAGCTCTCAAAATATAAGATATTTAAAATAAGTTTAACTAAATGGGCCTAAATTATATGAAAATTTCATAACTATTGAAAAAGATGCGCGCGGTTCGAAACACTGATATTTTTATTTCATGTCTGTTTTCATGTCATGCAATGTTTTCAATTGCATGTTTATATTTCCATCAATTTTAGGATTGCAAGTCATTTTTACAAACTTTGTCGAGTACTAAAATATGCTTACATATTTTCTGAGTTATTTCTCAATAAATCCCAAAAGAAAAAGAAGAATGTACCTTCATATACTTTTCACAAACTCGTTTCGAAACTTATACTAATAAATGGATTAGTGCAAGCACAAATACACAACTATTCCAAATGATAATGAAACCAAACGAGATCATAGTTTGGAATAATAACATATGTACTTCTATTTAATATTTTGACGCATAAATTAAATAGGCTGATAGTGAATTAGTTTGGATATTTATATGCTTTCTGATCATATTTTTATAATGGATTAGTTTGGATATTTATATGCTTTCTGATCATATTTTTCTGTCTTCTCAGTCAATGTATGATGTCTTAATATATGGGTGAAGCAGTGCAAGATATTGAATTTTTTTTTCGTCATATCGTTCTGAAGATTTAAATTTTCGATGCGAAAAAATCATCATACCGTTGTAAATGCGAAAATTTGATATACCGAAATTTTGGCATACGAATTTCGGTATGTCAATATTACGTACCGATACAGCGATACCGTACCAATATATCGGTATGTACCGAAAAACCGAAATATTTTCGGTATACCAATAATTTTATTGGTATACCGAAAAATTTTCTGCTATACCGAAATTTTTTATATTTTCATACCGTTATCATACCGAAATTTTCGATACGGTACCCAAAATTTTGATAAAATCAATATTTTTTTTTCCGGTATTTTCTATATTTCATCCGCCCCTAGTCTAATATAATACTATTGAAGTAAAAATGTGTACAAGTTTTAAAAAAAAAATCAAAGAAATCATTATTTAAAAAGTGTTTTCAACTAGCAAGAAGCCCATTAGGTCCACTTTTACTTTTTTTTTTTTTTTTTGTTCCAGAGTTTCACATTTAATTTAAGCAAGAAAATCCCTATAAGGAGAGTGAGCTTTTAACAGGGCAAATTACTGTATCATTCTCCTTTTACTAGTTTTACTTTTTTAACACAATGAGCTCTTTCATTTTGGCCCGTGACTTATCTTAGTTTCAACTTGTAAAGTCATCCTCGTGTTCTTTTATTTTAATTTTAATCAGATAAAAAAAATAAGTAAAAATATAATCAATTTGTTTATTTTTTTTATAAATAATTAATCAATATCACATACAAATACAAATGAAGATTTTAAATCTTAAAAAAACGTGTGAAGGTTGACTTTATTATCTCAATCAGTCAATGCATGATCATTAATCCATATAAACAAAGACAAATTCTTATCGCATTGCACAATCGTGTGGTAAAATTTATGGTTATGTTGAAGAAATTTTCCAGTAACAAAGATTTGAAATCCGTGTGAGACATAGTTTTCATTAAAATTTTATTAAAATTTATCTTGAGAATTATATTTTGGTGTAGTTCTCCTATATATGATATGTCTATTATTCAGATATATCCCTTGATTAATATTTCACCCGACTGAAAGGCCAATAAAACTGCATTTAGAGGAATTTCTCGTCTTTTGTTCACTTGCCCAAAAGAAAAAAGACAAATTCTCATAGAAAATGGTAGTACAATATATGACACATAAATTGTGACATGCAAATTAAATATTTACTATCCACTTATTTATTGATCCACAATCTAATTTGCATTTCTTGAAAGAAAACAAGAGCTAGGAATGACTTTGTAAATGAGATGCGAGTGGGGGGCCCTAATAAATTGAAGCTGGCAAAAGAGGCGACATGTTTGCTCTAAAAAATTCCAAACACCATTGCATGGAAAAAAAATCTCTACACTCATTTTTCCATTATAGGCAAGCAAAAATTAAAAATAAAGTGAAGTCATTTAATTCACATTTTGAGGGTATTGCATCAGCATAAACATTAAAGTACCTTCTTTTGTTTATTGTATTTCTATATTGAATTGGAAAAAAGGTAAAGGTCCAAACATTTAATATCTGATGCAGAAAAACTGCAACCCTATAGACCTATCCCCCAGCCCTTGGATTTATTGAGAAAGAGATGTGAAGAAAAAATTTGATAACAAAATGGGGTGTAAAAGTAGGGGCAGATTAACTTGATTTGTTTTTATGGTAAATATCTATTAATGTTACTTAGGTTGTTACTCTATTTGATTTAAAATAGAGGTGGTCAATTTATCTACTATGAGAGGTGGAATCTATGCTGATTGTGACCACACAATTAGGCTTAGATTGTGACCTATCATTACTGCATTTTTATATCTTTATCACAAACATTGCATAGGTGTATATATGATGTATTTTACTTTATCCAAATACATTGGTATATATATAAATATTCAGTTTATAGCTAATATGTCAAGATACTTGCTCTTCTTTTTAATATATAGCTACATATATGCGTGTTAGAACAAATTCTAAAATTATGTACACTTTTATTGCATCATAGAAATGGTTTAGTGCAGTTAGTTAACAAAAACTTTCACCATTGAAGTCTAGTTAGAGCTAAAACAGAGGTTTTGTTTGAAGTTAAAGTTTGTAATAAAAATAATTGATAAACTCGTATAAGACAGTTTCATGCATGAAACACATTAAAACTTAGTACAATTAATTTTCACCTCTCCCAAAATATTAAAGTACTAATGCCTAAATTACACTCCGTCTCACCGTGACACGATCTCAAGTAAGTGTGACTGAAAAATAAAGGGCAAGTCTCCCGACTTCTGTACACCAGGTGCACCATACAACTCAAGTTTATTTTAAACAGTATCAGTTATTTTATCTGAAATGTGTTCGCTAGTTGTTTTACTGAGCATATTTAGTTTACAAACGGACACTGTCCAGTGAAAACAACAAATACTGTTTAATAAATTTAACTAATACTGTTCAAAAATGTTACTCCCTCCCTTCTGATTTAGATTGTCCAAATACTATTTAGCTTTTGTTTTAGCGAGCGAGTTATTTATTAGTATTTGAAATGATAAAAAGATTTTTAAGATGTGATATGATAGTTCTACCCCTCATTTATTATACGTATCTTTAAATTTTTTTATCAATTTATATATTAATAAATAATTCACTTGCTAAAAGTGAAATGACCAAATAGAATAACAGTAAATAAAATGTAGGAGCTATAAAACAGAAGGGTGGTAAAATGAGTTAGACATAAATACGAGTGTACTATTTGGTATTGATGGGTGGTTCAGACATTTAACAGCTGTTGTCATACTCAGATGTTAAGGTAGCGATGCATCACTGACTATTCACTCCCACCACATAAATACATTCACACATCTACCCTTTTCTTAATTAACTCATCTTTTATAAATTTCAATATGCCCCTCATCTTTTACCATCTAATACTCTGCCCCCTGTGCTCCAAATAACATAAATCACTACAAAAAAAAAAAAATGACTATAAAATTCTTCGATATGGCTACAAAATTTTCAATAAAAAATAATCATGTCTAAATAGTGAGAATTGTCTATGACTTGTGTATAAATTTTTCTAACTGTGTACGCATCTTCATTCCTCAAATTACTTACACACAAATTGCTTACGGAAATATGACTAGTATGTAATTTATTTGTAGGTAGTTTGTGAAGATATTTTATTTTTAAGTAACCTGAGGAATGAAAATGTATATATGATTATAAAAATATGTAGAAAATTCTTACTAGTTAATGACTGAATTATTTTTATTGGAAATTTCATAGCCATATTGAAAAAATTTGTAGTCAACTCTTTATTTTCTTGGGGGTACTTTTGATAAAAAGTCTCACTTCCTTAAAGTGATTCTAAAAGACAAAAGAACTTTATTTTAACTTTAAAGTACAAAAATATGGTTAAAAAGTCTAAGTTGGTCTTCTGTCCGTTTTTTGCACTTCTGACGCATTTTGGAGTGCAATTTTTTAATTTTCTGCACTATTAGTCCAATTTTGGAGTGCAGATTTTTTAATTTTCTGCATTTTCGTCTTTTTTATTCCACTTTTTATTAGTTGCAATTTTTTATATAATTTAATTTAAATTTCAGATTTTATAAAATTTATATTTCGAATCTGCACCTTTCCCAAAATGTGTACTTGGTCAAAATAAAAAAATAAAATTATGAATACATACAAAAATGAAATAAGGGATATTTTTTGTATAAATTGTATCTTAGAGTCACTTTAAAGATACTTTGTACCTTAGAGTTTTTTTGTTAGAAACTTTGTAGCGGGGAGTCATTAATTCTATTTTCTTGTGGTGACTAATATTCTGATTTAAATCAATTACTTTACATATTAATTCCAAATAATATTTTTTTTCAAATTGAGGAATAAATGTGAAAGCTATTATTAGTTGAAGGAGCAAATTGAAATAGAGGTTGAGAACATGATCCAACTGGGGTAGTAGCTGGCGATCTCCCTAGATATGGTTTTGGAATTTGGTGTTTCTAAATACTTGTTACTACCTTTCATTCATTTATTATTCTTCTCTATGTCTATGTTCACGTACACACAATCACCAAATTCATCTAAAATTTAGTGTCCTCATTCTTATGGACCTAAATTTAATTCAAAAGTACTTGTGTATATATGCATTAGTATTTGTATTTAATTAAGTTGTCTCTATAAAAAGATCACAACATCAAGTTTGATGTAGAATTTAAGAATTTAATGTCTAATTTATATGAAGCATACTTCAAATTAACGTGAAATATTAGTGACATGCATATGTGTATTATAAGAACAATTAATAATAAAAAATCAAACATCGAGTTTTATATTATGATTTATATAAAGTGAATATCAACTCAAAAAATTTATACATTTGTTTCAGAATATACATAATTTATTTTGAAAATGTAGGTATTAATATTATACTGTTTATACATACATACAATACATAAATTGCATGCATTTGCTGTACGGATTCCAGGCTAATGGGCTACTCATTTATTTTTTGCTTGTGTATTTGTCCGTGTCTTTTTTCTTAACATGTGCATATTCCAACACCACTTGAAATACAGTTTAATTTATATCTGTAATTATTGGGGAAATTATGTATTAATCATTTTATTGCAGTTACGTAACTGATTGCAACTATGCATTTATCACTAATGATTAGTTTTGAAATTTAAAAGATGCACATAGAATTAGGTCATGCATTATTGGAGCATTATAGAAGATCAATATTGAACTTATGTCAGAGCCAATATTAAACACCATTTCATTGGACAAAAGGTAGACACAATGCAAAACAAATACACTTCAATTTGATATACAAAATGGGGAGTGCTATTGCTGCACTTTCTAGCAATTTGAAATAGTACTTATTTTGTTTCCGGAGTATTAAATGAAAGATTTCCACATCAAGAATATAAATGATCTCATAGAGCATACACCCAATATATTATTGAAATTATAATATCAATTTAATATTCCCTCTATTTTATAATAAGTGGTCTTTTAATTTTTCTTGCTTGTACAATATTAATGGTCTTTTAACATTTTTTGCACCATTTATCTCAATTTTACCCTTGTTTTAACTTTGAAAAATACTCTTAATTTCTAATTTATCTTTATTAAGGGCACTTATCAAGAGTAAATTTATCAATATATACTTTTTTATTTTATTAAAAAATTAAAAGAACACTTATTAATTATTACAAAATGGAGGGAGTACTTAGTAAGAGTAGACATTAAAATTGAAACTATTCCTATATTTTCACAAGGAATATTGTTTGTAGGGCAAAATGCCTTAAAACAATGGAATCACCACAATCACATAATTCACATATATGTTCTATTAATAAATAAATAAATAATAATTAAAATAAAATTACAAAGTTTTATATGTATAAAATAATAAAATATCCAAACACAATTTCCTTGTCAACTAGTTCATTGTGGAATTTGGTATCTCTGAATTTAGTCATCATTACCATATAATCAAAAAGAGAATTTCCTTGGTTGTACTACCTGCTTTTTTTTCTCCACAAAAACTCTTTTATTTTATTTTTCATTCAACCCCAAAACCAAATCATTTACATTTGAATATTTGTCTCCTCAATGTACCTGTCCATGCATAAAAACCGCACGAATTTGTACTTCATTATTAATTTATGTTCATCCTAACAAACTTATACTGTTTCTTTCAAAATATAATTCTTATGAAATAATATTGCATTTGCAATTCTAGGCCAAATAAATATATAACTTTAAAATATTGCGTGTTAAAATTTGAATTTTTGAGTCAAATTATTAAAACTCGTGGACCATGCTCCCCGCATAATAGAAACCACAGAATCGGAATTATCGCCGGAGTAATCATGTGTTATTACATGAACAATCATTTATTACTACTGAAAAAGTATGTATTATTATATGTAATTATATTATAAGGTAACACATGATTGTTTATATGGTCACATATGGGTATGCCACCACATTATATAAATATACATATTGGATTACAAATTACTAAAAATGTGTTATCACACTAATAAATACTGTTGATTTATGAAAAGAATGTCATTTTTTTCAAAAGACGAAGTTTTCGTTATTGCAACTAAAATTATGGAAACTCTTTTTTAACAGCTGTCATTTAATCTAGTCACGGAAATATAGACATGGAGACGGATGAATATTTTGTATTTTCATATTCTCATCGTTAAAATTAAAAGGGTCCTCACTCTAAGGTACAAAAAGTATGACATAATTACTCTAAGGTATAATGTGCAAAAAAAATTTACATTTTAGTTCATAGTTTGAACTAAAGTGCAACGTAATTTTTGCACATTATACCTTAGAGTAATTTTCCTATAAATTTTATACCTTAGAGTAATTTTTCCAAATTAAAAAGTACTTTTGTCAGAGTTATTTGTATCAAAATATTTATTAAATTATAATTTACAAAATGTCATTAATTCACAAATCAACTAGGAACAATCTTTATTTGTACACCGGATAATAAACTATCAATTATAATTTATTTTTTTTGAAAGCATCAAAAAATTATAATTATAATTTTAAAACACCTATTTTTTTTTTATTGATTTAGAATTTTAAGTTTTTAACACGCACATGTTGCATTAGCTAAAAGGTTTCTATAATTCAGAGGAACGTATGATAAGAATGGGAGTAATTAACAGAAATTTGGAAATTCATAACTGCTACATCTTTCTATTTCGATATTATTTAAAAGGCTTATTAATTGCTCATTAACAGTTTGATAAGATTATAATTTTGTTAATCAATATAAAGGTTCATCACCAAAAGCATAGTGATTTTAGAGGGCCCTTTTATCATCATTTCAGGAATATATGGAGCCAAACAGACCCACTCCCACTTTTGGTCCAAAATCAGGTGTTGACTATAGTATTATTTATATGATGTATTCCCACTTTTTGGAATGATATATATACTGATTAAAAATTATTTAAATGCATAATATAATTTTAGCTACTAGTTCTCAATTTCCTCCTTAAATAAATTAAGATGGAAGATAGAAAAAACAAAAAAAGCCAAACATAAATGCAGTACACCAATTTTATTTTCAATCGTATAGTCTTGTAAACCATGCACGATTCAGTTTATAACTTGAAATCATTCATTTCTAACTACTCTCAAACTCATTTTTATCATTGCTTACTAACATGCATTTGTTACGCACATCTGTAAATATGTTGTCACATTTTAGATGCGCAAATTTGCCCACCACATTCTGTTAGAGGTGTCAAAAACAAAGTTTATGCAGTATTTTTAGAAGTTACAATAATATTCTATAAGATATATTTTGTTATATTTTCTAACATAATAAGTCATGGACGTACTTAGTATGACAACATAAGATAAATAATTTTTGCAATTCAATCATTTTGTAATAATTGCTAGATCTTGATCAATTAGTGTCTGTTTTGAGACGCAATTGATGTGACCCAATTTTTTGAAAAAATATGTGATTCTTGAATGCAAGTGGTGTTTCAAAACACCATATTAATAAAATAAAATTATAAGAAAAATTTCATTAAAGAATGAAAGAGTTAGTACAAGAGATACTCAGTATAGTACAATTTACATGATTTTGCTAACTTGAAACAGAGAGCAAAAATCAATTTCCTATCAAATCTAACACCCGCCTCGAATTTTCCAGCCAATCTTTATAACTAAGATTACACCAAGAAGGAATTCTAGCTAATATGACTCTTTTCTAACCATTAATTTCTTGAAAAACCTAAGAAACACTAACTCAAATGATTATATTTTTCCATTGAATAAAAGCCCACACTACTACACATTTAGGCTTGCACAGCTACACTTGGACAACTCTTTTTTCAAACAGCTCTCCAAGTTATAGCTTGGAGAGCGGTTTTATTAAAAAAAAAAACGGATTTTGAAACCATTTGTCCAAGAATAAAACTTGGAAAGCGGTTTTAAACCGAATTGCAAGTTCACTTGCACAGCGGTTAATAACCGCTATCTAAGTAAACACTTTATCTGATCTTTTTTTTTTATATATCGATATATCGGCTAAGCGTCTGCGTCTGCAAGAACTGGCACGCTTTCATTTCTTCTCCCCAATTATTCCTCTCCCCCCAAATCGCCTCAAACTGATCGAAGACCTAGCTCCTCCCTCTCACCCAAATCGCGCGCCGTCGTCGGTTTTCTCCTCCAACCAAATCGTAAATGCCGCCATTGACCTAGCTTCTCCCTCTCCCCCCAAATAAATCATGTGACCCTCTTCCTCCCTCTCCTCCCTCCCCGCTTGTTGCCCTCCGCTACCGCCCCCGCTGTCGCCATCCTCCCCTACCGCCGCCGCCGTCGCCACCTTCCTCCTCCATATATATATAGGTATTTTTTCTTTTATATATATATGTATATATGTATATATATTTTTAATTATATATATATATATATTACATGTGTTTATTTATATATGTGTTTGGGATTAATTGTTAGGATATATATATAAATATTGTGTTTATATATATATATTTGAGATTAATTGTTAGGATATATATATATGTTTGGGATTAATTATTGTTAGGATATATATATGTGTTTGAGATTAATTGTTAGGGATATATATATATATATATAAATGTGTTTATATATATATCTATGTTTGGGATTAAGGATATATATAGCTAATTTGTTATGATTAATTGTTGTTAGTGTGGGATTAATGTTGGTTTAATTATGTTATTGTTAGTAGCTTGGATTAATTATTGTTAGTGGCTTGAATGAATTTTTGTTAGTGTTAGAAATGAACATTGTTGTTAGAGATGAATAATGCACTTAAGGTGTTTGATAATATGCTTGTGTGAGGATTTAAGCATAAATTAGGATTAATACATTAGAATATATTTTGGTTATTAATTTAATGAATGAATAGTGATTAATGATTAACGATGATTAATGGTGATACATTAGGATACATGTTGTCTTGAGAAGTAACAAAAATTGTGAATGAGTGAAAAATTGGAAGGATTTCAAAATTAGAAAATTAAAATGAATGTAGATTAAGTATGGTTAGGTATGCTTTTAGGTTTAATACTTTAAGATAATTGTCTTGAGAAGCAGTCTTCATATTGTCTTTCCTATAGGCATCTATAGTTCTATATGGATCGAAAGTGGGTTCGAGCAGATCAATTATCAGATGAGTATAGGAATGGGGTGGAAGAATTTTGTAATCATGCAATTAGACACTACACCGACCCTCGGTACATTCCATGTCCGTGTTGGAAATGTATGAATGGAAAAACCGTTAGAGGTCGAGAAAGTCTGTTCCACCACTTGATGATTCACGGTATTGATAAAACATATACCGTTTGGACATATCATGGTGAGAGAAGAGATGGATGTAGCTCAAGCAACCTAGAAAGCCCGACTTTAGGTTTGAAGATCTGATGGATGCGGATATTTTAGATGATGTACATCATTTGTTGATACATCGAGTGGGGATAGCGATGATCTGCGAGATCACCCTTATATGTCGAGAGAAGTTAAGAGATTCTATTTGGATTACCCTTTGTGGACCCGGGTGTAAGAAAGGCAACAAAAGCTGTCATTGCGTTGATATTGTTCAACCTAAAAAGCGACTCACGGTTTTTTCAATGAGTCTTCACAAGTATCTTTGAAAGCGATTAGTGGTCTATTGCACGATGGAAATGTATTGCCTAAGAGAGCATATGATGCTAAACAAATGCTCAAGTCCATCGGGTTAACACATCAGTAAATTCATGCTTGTTCGGGTGATTGTATCTTATTTCGGAAGGAGTATGCAGACCTCGATAAATGTCCCAAGTGTGGGAAAAGCGATATAAGAAAAATAAATCTCCTTGAAGGTGTTGTGGTACTTTCCAATAATACCAAGATTGAGGAGAATGTATAGTAAATATTTGTGGATGCTAGAAATTTAACTTGGCATCTTGATGATAGGATCAAAGATGGAATGCTAAGACACCTATTTGATTCACCCGATGGAAGACATTCGATGTCGGACATCGAGAATTTGGCAACGAGCCCACGACACTTGCGTCTTGCACTCTCAATCGGCGTAATGGATGCATTAGGGGTATCCAAAGTACCAACCATAGTACATGGCGATGATTACATTGGTTTATAACCTTTCCGAGTTGTGCATGAAGCGCACTTACATGATGTTGTCCATGTTGATATCAGGACCCAAACAACCTGGTAACGACATAGATGTATATATGGCTCATTTGATAGAGGACTTGAAGCTCATGTGGGATGAGGGTGTCGATGTGTATGGTGCTTGTAGAAAGGAGAATTTCAAGTTGAAGGCCATGCTGTTTGGAACTATCAATGACTTTCCTGCTTACGGGAATCTATCTGCATATAGTGTGAAAGGGGCCGATGCATGTCCTTATTGTACCAAGAATACACATCACATTCGCTTGAGTCATTGTAGGAAGACCGTTTATATGGGACATAAGAGGTGGTTGGACCCAACCCATAAGTACAGAACAATGGCCGATGCATTCGATGGCACAATCGAGACAGGTGAAGCACCACGTTTATTATCAGGTTCGGATGTATTGAATGAGATGAAGAATATCGACACACGATGCGGAAAGATCTTATGAAAGAGTGTCATTAGCGGTTGGAAGAAGGAATCAATTTTCTTTCAATTGCCCTATTGGAAAGAGTTGTATGTTAGACACTTCATTGATCTAATGCACGTTGAGAAGAACGTTTGTGCCAGCTTGCTCAACACTCTCCTAGCTGATAAGAAATCCAAGGATGTTACAATGCAGGAATGAATATGATTGATATGGGAATAAGAGCGGAATTAAAACCTGTGCCTAGAGAAAGGGGTCAACCGTTTTTACCTCCTGCTGCACACACCTTGTCTAAGAATGAGAGAAAAGAGTTACTTCAGCTACTAAAGGATGTGAAAGTACCAGAGGGTTATTCCTCCAACATACAGAGACTTGTACCAGATGATGGCGTGAGACTGATGAATCTGAAATCGCATGACTATCATGTCATCATGGAGACTTTCTTGCCCATTGCAATACGTTCTATCTTGCCTGAAAATGTGCGCATGACCATAACAAAGTTATGTTGGTTCTTCAAGGCAATGGGTAACAAGGTCATAGATCCTAGAAAATTGCTTGGTTTTGAGGAGGCGATTATTGAGGACTCTCTGTGAGCTTGAGATGTATTTCTCTCCATCATTTTTTGATATAATGGTTCACCTAATAGTTCATTTGGTACACGAGACAAGGATGTGTGGTCCTGCTCGTATGTGATGGAAGTATGGTGTAGAGAGATATATGAAAGTGCTCAAAGGATATGTGATGAATAAGTCCGGTAGGAGGGATGCATTTGCGAGAACGCTATTTAGTAGAAGAAAGCGAAAGTACTAGTCTTAATTTATTCGAATGTCGATGCAATTGGACTTCCGGTTACGGTACACCAATAGGATGGATGGTGAAGGCATTACCGGTGGTCAACACCTGTAAGTGTTAGCATGGAGGAACTAACACGGATGCACTTGTGCGTACTTCACAACACGGTCGACGTGCTTCCTTTTATTGGCCTGCACATGTTATCACTTGCTGAGAGAAATCCCACTAGAGATAGATCATGGATTGAAGTTGAGCACAATCGCACGTTTGTTTCTTTGGTTCAATAGTTATGTAGCAAATATATTGTCACGGAAAGCGAGAATCGGTGAATGAAAAGAGTTAAGTGGTTATCGAATGCACGATAGACATGTGTATTCATACAAGTGTTATCTTAGCAAGCGGATACAAATTTTATACCGAGAGATCATGATTCCACAAGTACTATGCGAGAATAGTGGAGTGTCCATTCTTTAAGAAGCTGCGAGTGGATCAATCAAATACTACTTACTTTGAATGATTGTCAACATTTGGGAACTTCGACTATGTTGTTCACCGTCAACCAATCTTCGAGTGTAGTTGGGTGAGGATCCCTAACGGGGTCCAAGTTGAAAGTTCGGGTTAAATGCTGGCGTTGATTTGAAGAATGTGGGATACCGAGATGACTCTTACATAATGGCCAGTCAAGCTCAACAAGTTTTCTATGTCTCCGACCCAGTTAATAAAAAATGGTCCATTGTGGTTCTATCAAACAAATTTAACAATAGTTTCCAGATTAGCGACCATGTCGATGAAGATGTTGACATAATTGATGATCATTTTCAAAACTTCACTCATTCTGTACCATCTTTTGATGATCCTGCAAATCCACGCTTATACCAGAGAATAATTAGAGATGAGGATGAATATGGCAATCCGGATCTTGTTAACATTTATGGTCATGAACGAGAAAGGTCAACTAAAAAAAGAAAAAGAAAAACAAGTGCTAAAAAGAAATGTACGACTTTATTGAACGTTGTTTCTTCTGCTTTATTAAATGTTGTTTCTTCTGGTTTATTGAATATTGTTTGTTTTTTGTTTATTAAATGTTGTTTCTTCTACTTTACATGATCATGTCTCGTTTGCCATATCCCGGAGATGATGGAGATGATGATGGATACTCTGATGGAGATCATGGCGTATATGATCATGGTGCATATAGTTTTCCAGGTAAAATTGATCAATGTCATTTCCTCAATTTCTAATGCATATAGTTTTTCAGTGTTTATCATATTTCTATTATACTGTAGAATCGAAGTAATAAAAATTCATATTATATTGATTGATTCCTTGTTTGCAGTTTGTCTATGAACGTGAGCTCAAGTCTTACTCTAAGAAAAGACTGGAGAAATGGAAAAACGATTGGACGGGGTACCTTTACAATCGATTCTCTTATATTCATACGATATTGAGTGATCGTTGCTTGAAATTTTGGTAGCATGTAATTAAATTATATATTTGTGATGATATATATTTCATGTTTTTGGTGTATTGGACGTATGTTTATGATTGTATGTTTATTTATTTCATGATGTGTATGTTTATTTATTTGATGTTTTGGTATATATATATGTGGTATAAGTTTTGGTTTATGGTTTTATTATAGGATTTTTGGTTTATGGTATTGGATGTATATATAAGTTTTGGTTTATAATTTTATTATAGTATTTTTAAAATATAAATTAATAATTAAAAAAAGATATTGATGACGGTTAATAAACATTATCTATCTTTATAATAAGCGAAAAAAAAAAAAAAAGTTAGACAATGGTTAATAACTTGCCCAAAGCCCCCTCTTTGCAATGCGATTTGAAAACCATTTGTCTGTTTTTAACTTTTGGACAACGATTTTTTAATAGTTGTCCAAGTTTGGACAGCTGTTACTTGGACAACTGTTATAACCACTCTCTAATGACTTTTTTAACAACTGTTCAAGCTCAAATGTGTATTAGTGTCATCTTTAAACATTTTAATTAAAACTAAATTATAAACATTGCCCACACGTAAGTAACTAATTAAATCACAAACTGAAATACTTGTTAGGGTTTGTAAACTTTATTCCAAATATAAACATCAAACATTGAATGGAAGAAAAAGTAAAGATGGGAGCTTACTAGCAATGTTGAAAAATGGTACAAGAAAAAAGCTGTTTGCATGAAGTGACTGAATGGCCAGATCTACACCTCTTTCCCTATCAAAATCCATCCAACATTCTGTCATTCTAAAATCTTTAAGATAAATTTTTCTTATACACTCTCTCTCTTTTCCCATTGGCTCTTTAAATCCACCCATCACTACTACTTTACTTTAGGTCAGAAACATTTATAAATTTGAATATAAACAATATTGCACACTGAAATATATATTCACTTTGAATTTGTTTTGTTGTAACAATGTGTTTTTTTTTTAATTAGTTATGATGCAATATAATTATTTTTGGCAATTTGGTGTTTCGATGCATGCTTTAGTTTGTACAAGAGCAGATCATACGTATTGTAAAGTGGAATGCTTTTGTTCAATTTGAATATTCTTGTTGTCGTCATGGAAAATTAAGTTATATTTTCACATGTAAATAGCAAACAAGAGGACAGAGATTTTACTTGTTATTAATCATGATAATTTGGTTAACAAATGCGAATCAGAGTTAAGTACTGTTTGGTTGGAACATTTCATTCCATCAATTGTAAGTTGATATCTAAAAAGTGAAGAATGGTAAATTGGAGGGAATGAAAGTGTTTCCCCACCAAAATTCATGTATAATTTTATTTTTATTTTTTGTCTTCAAAATTGGTTATTTATTATTATTTTATAATATTAAAACATTGTTAGTTCATAAGATATTTTTTTTTATCCAAAAAAATATTATGGTAATTTCTATCGATAACTGTTTTTATTAACCAATCATCATCTATTCTAACTATGGTTATTTTTGTTTACCACCCAAACAATTCAATACTAATAATATACATATTATTGTTCCTCATTGTCTCATTTCCATTTTAATTCCTATTGGAGAACCATTCCTAACCCTTATTGACATGCCGATTATATTAACAATTTAACATATAAGTATATTGCAACCATTAAAAATGCAGATTTTATTTAAATAATTCTAGAAACCGAAAATTGTTTAATTTTTTTTTAAAATAATCCAATTTGACTTTCTACTAGTATTTGACCATTGAAACAATAAAAAGTGATTAGAGATCGGATTCTTGAGGCAAATCAGTGCCGACACTTACCTTTAAAAAAGGGCTGTTTTGTAATAAGATAGATTGTTTTTATTGCTAACTATAGTTAATTTTAGTATTATGACAAATTAAATCGAGCCATAGGCAATATTGTTTAACCTTAAGTGGCCTGCCATCAAACCTCAAAAGTTTATGATTTAAAATAGATGAACATGTGTAGTTTATTATTATTCTTGATTTTCAAGCATCTTAGTCAATCACAATAGTTGTTTTTCTAGACTTGAATCTGAGAATTATTGGACAAGTCCTTGTTTTTCATAATACCCCCATCCTAAGGTTACTTTGAAAATTACGTAATATTGATGAGGACAATCTTGTAATTTGGGCTTGAAATTTACTATGCAGGGTTCTAATCAGACACACATAGCGAACCAGGACTATATGTAAATTAAAAAATATGTGTTAGAAAAAATTAGAATTAAATACAAGATTTAGTAAACCATTATAACCAGATACAAAGTGCAGAAATTTGAATTAAAGTATGTGGCACTTTAGTTCAAATTTGAACTAAAGTGCATAAATTTTATGCACTTTCTATTTGTTTTTAAGTTTTTTGGTGACTTTGTAGTGAAATGTTTTTCTCCCGTTGTGTTTTGATCTCACTCGAGCTTATCTGGGCCGACAAGAAATCTTTGCAATCGGGAGTGTTTTCAAAACCTTATAAGTGATTATACTCAATTAGAATTGTATGTAAAATCAATTTGGAGTGTTTTATTTCTCTTTTAGTAATTTAAATAAGCTCTTATAAGCTATAAGTTATAAGCTTCAAAGAGAATGCTTTTAGTAGCTTATTAGTTTTTTTAAAAAAACTTTTAACTTTTTTTGTAAACACTGTCAACTTTTTTTTAAAATTTTCTTACAAACACTATCAACTTCTACTATTAATAATTTTTCTCATAATCACTAATTTTAATCACTTCTTTAAAATCATAAATTTTTGCAAACACCCCCTAAATGTATTAAAAAAATCTATATAGTGGTATAATTATTAAATAAAACAGAATTATTGAAGCCCCACCCTATATTCAAAATTTACAAGTAGAAAATAAAGCAAACAGAATAGATTTCCGGTATAACTCAAAGATGTTCGAGTCGGGTGGCTCGTGACTTTCGATTTTCGATTCCACCAATGTTAATTTTCCAAAATTTGTTTTGGGAAAACAAAATGATAATAAGCACCATTCAATTTTAGGCAAGTGATTTGAGTTATACAGAATGATACTCATATGAAAATGTAGAAACTCATATTGGTAATTAGAGGTAATTACAGCTCTAGTATCAAATTTCTTCAAAGAAGTAAGAACAAAATTTAATTTTCTGATAACTCAAAATCAACTATAATAGATTCATAATTTCAAATAAAAATATATTTATTTCTTCGTAATTTATTGAATCATACAAGCCAAAGTTTTATTGTGATCATGTAGCAAATTTTCATTAATTAATTGGATTAAATTACAATAGAGTGAAACATGGTGATTTTATTTGTAGTTAAGCCAAAAAAAAAAAAAAAATTCCGGGTACCCTTTATCCAAACTCATTTATCTATATGTTACATATATATATTATTTAATTAAAATCTATATTATGATATTTTTTAATTAAATAATACTTATTAATATTTGATTGTTAATAGGTATATGTTTTCAAAATCAAATGGAGCCCAAGAAACATTTATTTTATCCAAAATTTAGGACACACCAACAGACATTAGGTAGGGTATTCTATTAACATACCCATTTAATGCTCATAATATATATGATAAATATGCATAACTTTTACATTTGATGTGGGTAGTACACGAATATTTATAATTGAAATTAGGACGAATATATATTTTTAAACGAATTTAAGACATATGCATGTAGTATCATTTCTATCAAGTATGAGCCCATAGCATTCTTGGTGCAATTAAAACGTTAAAGTCTCATATGCACTTGGTACATGGATTTCAAATTCATGTACCCGTCAAGTTTCACTTAAAGCTAGTTTCAAATTTTAGTCGAAACTAGTGTTACAATTCGTCTCATTTTTCAGTCAAAACTACACGCACATTTCAATTAAAGTTGATGTCACATTTTACTCCAGCGAGCTAATTGCGCAAAGGAGATCTAAGTGACTCTAATTAAAATAGAGATGAAAGAATTTTTTGCCTACTACTTTACAAGGCATTAGGTACAAATGTCCTCTTATAAAAGGCCGTGTAATCTCCATATCCATAATTGGTCATCAATTTTAAGCTTGTGTGAAGTGTGTGTGTGTGTTTTTATTATCAGAATGTGGGTTTAAGGCAGGGTTTAGGATTGAGTTTTAGTATAGAAAAAAATAAAAGAAAAGAAAAATAAAAGGTGAGATTGTTGGTTGTTTACTAGATACCATATACAGAAGCATAGATATATATAAATGTGTACACAGATCCCCATGGAATGCAGGGAGGAATGCTACCCATTTCCCAGCATTTGTTTGCTTTCCTCAAATTTCATTCTTTTTGTTGTGTATTTCTGCATTTTCTTTTTCTCTTTGCTTCTATAAGTATTTCTTTCTCACCACAGTTTCTGCTGCAAGATTACATTTTTAAGTTGTTGAGAGAGAAAAAGAAATATAGAGAGAGAGAGGAACATGAAATGATTACTCTATTTCATCCCCAATCATTGACTTGCCTTAAGGACCAGTAATCAAAGAAAAGAAAAAAAAAACCAGTTTAGTGTTAAAAATGAAGTCTTTGAGCGATGAAAATGGCGGAAACAACTGGCTGGGGTTTTCTCTCTCATCCCCTTCACTTCTCTCTCATCATCATACACAGCCTCCTTCTTCTTCTTCAAGCTTCTACCTTTCTTCTCCCAACATCTATGGCGTACCAGAGACCTCTGATTTCCACTCCCCTTTATCTGTGATGCCACTTAAATCCGACGGCTCTCTTTGCCTCATGGAAGCCCTCTCAAGATCACAATCTGAAGGTACATTTACTTAATCGTATTACTTCTTTCACTTAAAAGTATTAGTTCTTTCACTAAAAGGTATTAGTTGGTCAGTATACCTGTTTTCACACATTTCACTGCAAATACTTCTACTCACCACAACTCAAGTCCCATTCTCAACAGTATTAGTCGTTTCTCTAAAACGTATTAGTTCTTTTACTAAAAGGTATTAGATGGTTAGTACATTTCACTGCAAATTCCACTATGCACCACAACTCAAGTCCATTTCTTAACAGCACTAGTTGTTTCTCCAAAATGTATTAGTTCTTTTACCAAAAGGTATTAGTTGGTTAGTACATTTCTCTGCAAATGCACCACAACCCAAGTCCATTTTCAAAATGTATTAGTTGTTTCACCAAAAGGTATCAGTTCCCACCTTCACAAATCGCCTGTTTTTTACAGGCGTCCTCCCAACTTCCTCCCCAAAGCTCGAAGACTTCCTCGGCTCCGCAACAATGGCGACCCACAATTACCCCACAATCCACCCGCGGGACGCCATGGTTCTAAGCTTAGACTCCGCATTCTACAGCCAAGGACCATTCCGCCAACAACCGCCCCAAAACCACTACTTTTCCCCATACAACACCATTTTCGAAGACCAACAAATCCCCTGTTTCAAAACATGGATAGATCAAAACAACACCCTCCAACAACAAATGGGCTCCGGCGATTTGCAGTCATTGAGCCTTTCAATGAGCCCCGGCTCCCAATCCAGCTGCGTCACAGCTTCTAGAACCTTCGAGAACACAGAGTGTGTGGCGATGGAGACCAAAAAAAGAGGGAATGATAAAATGCAGGGGCAGAAGCAAACTGTTCATAGGAAGTCCATTGACACTTTTGGACAGAGGACTTCTCAGTATAGAGGTGTTACAAGGTTAGTGTGATTATTGTTCAATTATAATTTTTTGGGGTGTAATTTTTTCAAGATTTGGTGTGAATTATTTGTCAGGAGCTATGATTTTCTTGTTTTGTCTATTTTTGTTTTTCAATTTTGAATGATTTGAGTTTTGTGTGTTCCCCACAGACATCGTTGGACAGGTAGGTATGAAGCTCACTTGTGGGATAACAGTTGCAAGAAAGAGGGGCAAACTAGGAAAGGAAGACAAGGTTTTTTTTTTTTTTAAATTTATTATTGCTTCTATATTCATTTCAATTGCCTAACCCTTGCTATGCATTTTGTGTCATGTTGTGGATGTGCTGTCCCTTTCAAATCATAGTTTATCTTGGTAAGATTTTTTTTTCTAATTCAATTTAGATTAATTTCATGTGACAAGTGTTTAAATATGTGAAATTAATAATGATTTTTTTTAAAAAAAATGCAGGAGGTTATGATATGGAAGAGAAAGCTGCTAGAGCGTATGATCTTGCTGCTCTTAAATATTGGGGCCCTTCTACCCATATCAACTTCCCGGTACTCGACTTGACCCGTTTACGCCCCTTAAATTCGATCTATTTTTCGATTGTTAACAATTTAACAATATTTGCAGGTGGAAAACTACCAGCAAGAACTTGAGGACATGAAGAACATGAGCCGACAAGAATACGTCGCCCACCTAAGAAGGTAACGATGCATTTTTAATTATAATGATTACTAAAAATATTCGATTACGATGATTTTTATGTATTCACATTCGAATTTCAGGAAAAGTAGCGGGTTTTCTAGAGGCGCTTCGATATACAGAGGTGTTACAAGGTTGATTTTTGGTTAACCTAAGCTATTGTATATAACGTTGATAAATTTTATAATACAAGTATAAAATCGGGGTTTTTTTTTTCGTGTCATTTATAGGCATCATCAGCACGGGAGATGGCAGGCGAGGATCGGGCGCGTAGCGGGTAACAAGGACCTCTACCTTGGAACCTTCAGTAAGTTAATTGTGACAAATTAATGCTTCAAATAATTGATTATGTATGTAATAGTATCTGTTAGGGAAATTAAATAAATTTTTTAAAACATCAAATTTTTAGATGATATAAATTATTTTCAATGTTATCAGCATTGAAAATGGCATGTAGTATATGCTTTTTTAAGGCTGATACAGCAACTTTGACTGTACGTACGTAGCCTGATTGTAGTGGGGAATTACCTTTTTTTAAGGCTGTTTTTCATGAGACAAAATGATAAAGAGAATCAAAAAGGGGGTACGTGACATTCTTGATTACTTTTTGATGAAAAATTAATACTAAATGTGATTTATTTAAGGTACACAAGAAGAGGCAGCTGAAGCTTATGACATAGCTGCAATCAAATTTAGGGGTGTGAATGCCGTCACGAATTTCGACATATCCCGATACGATGTCGAGAAGATCATTGCGAGCAATACTCTACCGACGGGGGAGATTGCGAGGCGAATCAAGGATATGAAGCCAATCCCGGCGGAGGCAGTAGTCGAGACGACCAATCGGATCGAAAATGGATATGATTGGAAAATGGTGCAACAAAATGGTGCGTTGAGTCACGGAAATTACCAAAATACCCCTCCTTTCGGTGTGGCCTTGATCGGGCTCGAATCAAGCCATCAGACGGTGGTGGATGAGTTGACTACCGCGATGGCCCCACACTTCTCGAACGCCTCGTCTTTGGTGACGAGCTTGAGTAGCTCGAGGGAGGGTAGCCCGGAGAAATATGGAGCCCCGATTAATATCTTTGCTAAACCTAATAGTACACTGGGCGGTAAGTTTATCGACCCGTCGAGTAATGTGGGTTCGTGGATCTCGACGGTTCAGATGAGGCCAGGCCCACTCACTACGGGTCACTTGCCCGTTTTCGCGGCTTGGAACGACGCGTGAAGGGTTCGATTTTTGCGATGATGGGGGAGGGGTATTAAAGGAAAAAGGAAAATGGGAAAAAAGGGCATGTTTGGTTAGCTTTTATGTAATGGTGGGAAGAAAGATATTGGGAATGAATGGAGGGACAAGGGTGGGATCCAGTTATCTGTTTGTAACTAAGTACTGTTTGGCAACTTTTTTCCAACCTCAAAAAAATGAATCTTTTTTCTTGTGCGGTCATATTGGGATCAAGATTTGGCAAAAATTGGAGGGAATGTTTATTAGGAAATGATGACACTTCTCATCATTAATTTTGCTTTGTATAATTGGATCTGCTTTATCTTTTGTTACATTCCTATCAAGTACAATTGAAAAAATAAAAAAAAACAAAGATTTTAAAGCTAGTGTTTCCCAATAATGCAAAAGGGGTGTTTGTTTTAGTTTCTTTGACCAAATTAATAATGAAAAATTATTTTTCTCACTTCAAAATGCATTACATAATCATAACCATTCTGCTTTATCTTCTCTGAGCTTTCCCCAAAGTTAACAGACATTCCCTCCCATAATTCAAAAAAGGAGATTCTTTTTTTAAGTGTTTTTAGTTGCATGCTTTTAGATTCATGGGGCATCATTACTTATATATTCTTTGTCTCCTGGAGTATTTATATATCTTAAACTGCACTAACCCTTTGAATATATATATATATATATTTTAATTTAAATAGTTATCCCACTGGATGTTGCACTCCAAAAGCAAATTTATGTCCTGATATGGCACTTGCATAATGCAATCATTCCTATTGCCTTATCTTGCATTAAAACACACGCACATATACATGTGTTGTGCTTTTGTGATGTCAGCTTTGAGATTTAAAGATTGGTAGTCATTCTTGTTGTGTGCATGCAATTTGTGGTGATTATATATATGGCACAAACAACGCTATTAGTTCATCAGTATTAAATAATCAGTATTAGTTATTTTCATTAAATAATAGTATTCATTTTTTTCGTTGAACAATATTGGTAATGCACTAGTTACACTTCTATTAGGATATTATATACAAAAGAATTAATTTTACATCTCTCTATAAGTTCATACTTTTACATAAGACAGAGCCTCCGGACTTACGCTCATGTCCTGGGTTCAAACCCCACTGACATCAACTCTACCCATATTAAATTATACACTTGTCGTACCTCTTCAATCCTCCCATAATGAAGTTAACAAGTTTAGAGAACACAAATAACAGGTGGAGTTGGTCTCCCATGAACCAGGTCTATACTATGAACTTTGATTATTTAACTCATTTCACTCATTTCCAACACATTTTTCTACCCGGGTAAGATCAAATGTCATGAATTAAAAACAGGGTCCATAGCATGAACTAGGTTTATACAAATTTTTTGTCCAACTGAGGGAGCTTATTACGATGCTATATACTTATAAAAGAATTAATTTCACACCTCTCAACAGTTCGAACTTTTAAACGGGACGAAATACATTCAACTTCAAAGTTACTTTTCAATACTCTCAATACCTAATAATTAAAGATATCTATGGAATGGTTTAAGTATATTGTGGAATTAAGGGGGGTCCAGACATTGAGCCGAAGTACATGAATCTTGAAGCCTGGTTAAAAATGCCACTGCAGAGTGAAATTTCAAAATCCAAAATCTAATCAAGAAAATCCCAATATCCCAAAATCCAAAACGTAGGCTATTTTCTTAAAAATCCCAATCCAAACATCTCCTTCAGATGAATCAAATAATGCATATTTGCATGTTTGTGATAAGATAGTAATTCCAGCATAATGAGAGGACATAAGGAAGGAATGATGCCCTAAAAGCAGGGAAATTTTGTACCCAAATATGGGGTGGTGGTGGGGTTGGGGGTAAGGTTGGTAAAATGCAATTATTTATGAGAAGTCTTTGATCAACAGCAAAAAGTGAGATATATAGCACCAATTTAAAATTAATTTAGAATTGAAATATAGTGTAAGTGCTAGACCCATTTTCATATTCATCACAATGTGGGCTAGTAAGTAACTAATTTGATTGACGTACGTAGAGAGAAATGCATGCCCAAAAATTGAAATTGGACCCATCAAAATGGCTAGTGCTCACCTTTTCTTGATATTCTACTGATCTTATAATCATTATGTTATTTTGTTCTATTCTTATCACTTTCCTCATTCATTAGCTGGACATTTATATATTATAACCCTCAATTTCTCATCAAATAATTGTAGCTACTTGTATAGTAATAAATAATAATTTGTATCAACATTAGTATTGAACTTGGGTAATTTTTTACGTTAAATCGGAAGTTTGAGCATTTTTTCCGTGCAAGACTGTTTTTTTTTTAATATCGATAAAAAGGAATATTATTAATGGAGTACACTACTTTTATTTAATAGAAATTAAAACATAGTTGGATAAGTGTAACTAAGCATTATTTTTTGTTTGTTTCACTTAGTTGGATAAGTGCGGTATTTTTCACCAATATTATAGTACATATTTTTTTCTTTGATTTCCATATGAAGAAAAATAAAGGAAAATTGTCTATCATAGATGGGACATTTGATAAAGTTAGAACTGCATGCATTAGGAAATACTACTACATTAAATTAAAATCAGAATTACAGGTTACATATAGACTCTAGTGATTGTTAATGGTCAAAAAGATTACAACTCTACTGGAAATATTGAAAAAGCACAAAGATAGTTCCTCAATTATATGTAAAAGTTAAAACAAATTGATTCCAAATTCCTCAAAACTTTAATGTTAGTCAAGATTAATGATTACATATATTTGTTGTGGACAGTTGGATTATTATTAATTTTGTGTAATTATGAAAATAAAAGAGACTAATGGTAGTGCACGAGGGTTGCATAGTTATTGTTTATCATAAGGCGCTTTATAGTTTATATATTAACAAAAAAAGGACCCAAGTTATAAAAATTAAAGGAAGAATAACATATGTTTATTAGTGGAATTTCCACCGTCTAAAATCTAAAATTACGTATCTAAAAATTTGGGCCTACAATTCATTAATTTCTTCCCATACGTGTTAAAGTTCATTCCTCTTGTAACTCAATATAATTATTAATAATAATAATAATGCTCTTGACTTCATTTTTATAAAAGGCATGGGATGCATTAACTGATTTTTTTTTTTTATAGTTCGGTATTCAGCCCAACGATCGATTATTATGAAGGACCAAAACATTAACTAAATATGCATCGTTTTTCCACATTACATCGTCAAACTTAATTAAACATGCTACTTCCTAAGAAAAACACCCACACGAAAACACAATATGTTTTTGAAATTGTATTCAAAGGGTATATTTTTATTGTACGTCAAATACATATAATTGGTTTCCGTCTATTATTTTATAATAAATCAGCAAAAAATCTAATGCGTTTTAATTTGGAACAACTAATTTAAAAAAAAAACAAATTACACAAAATATAAATCAATTTGCATAGTAAAATTAATGTACATAAAATTTTGATGTAATCATATTGTTATATAACTCTCCCCAATAAACCAAACTTTATACACCCCATCAACATAAAATCAATCACTCTTAAATAATCCATCTATCTTAATTTTGATTGTACACTTTTCTTAAATAGTCTTTCTAATTTTGTTTGGTCATTTCCTAAAAAGAAAATAAAATAATTTTTAATACTATTTAATACTATTATTTCTTTTCACCAAACCCACTTTACAAAAAATTTAATATTATTCCTCAAATAACCGAACCAACTTTACCCATAGTTTTTTTACAACATTTAATCTTATTATTTCTATTTTTTTTTTTAATCTCTATAATCTACGTAATGGGATAAAAAAAATAGGGCGGAGAAAGACTACTTTGGTATAAAGAAAACCCTATCAAATTTTGGAAACAAATTCATATTTCCACTAGTGAGAAAATTTTATAGTCATAAATTTTAAAATTCCAGATTTTCCATAATTCCAAATTAAACCGACCGTATTATAAAAAAAGTTAAGTGATACAAAGGGACTACTGCTGGTGAAGAGGGGTCATTGTCAGATACTGCATATTTGAGAAATTTGAGCAATTTATTAATTAAACATTTAACAGCTGGAGGAGATGAAAAGTTAGCCTAATTGACTTCTGCAAACGTACAAAACCAAATTCAAATTTTAAAAATAGAAAAATAAAAAGTTGAATACGATAGAAACAAATAAAAAATGGTCACATTCGAAATAGTTTTGGTGTGTGTTTATTGTGGGTCAAAAATAATATTTAAACATATGACAAAATTGGTTGATTAATCAACGACTATTATGTTGCGAGACCAGAGATAAATTTGAAAAGTAAAAGGATGGGTACGAAAAGAAAGTTAAAAATCGAGTTTTTTTCGTCGTTAGGAAAGGAAGAACCAAATGAATAAAGGAATCTGAGGCTCGGGATCCACCGTTTTAACTGATCAGTTCGCCCAAAAAAAATGGTTAATGTAAACCATATTTTTCATCGTATAGAATCGAGGCTCGGGATTACTTTGAGCCAACTTATCTGAACAAGCCAACTGAGGCTCAGGATCCACCTGAGTCAATCTATTTGAGCGAGAATACTGAGGCTCAGATTCTACCGAGCCAAATCATCGAACATAAAAGAACAACTTATGAATGAATGAATGAAGGTTTTGAGCTTTCACATAAATGGGCTCAAACATTTAGAATAATCTAGAATGCCGAACAAAGGCAATGAAAATCAAAATATATTTTATCTATTTTTAGATTTTATTCTATAGAATATCCTTTGTTGTGTGGACCCCAATGTTAGTTATGCAAAGATATCAACTATAAAATCATCATCTGAAGGTATCTTTGGCCGATGAATGAGAATATCGGAAAAAATTTACATCATTCTCTCTTCTAACTACCTCTCCTCCTATCTAATTCTCTCTATCCCAATTTCTTAATATCTTCAAATCTTCATATCTTGTTCTTCAAACAATTTACATTTTTAAAAGATAATTCGAGAAAACCTCAAAAAATATTACTATCATCGGAAAATATAAAAACGTAACATTTGGTATTCGAGCGAGGTTTTGATCATGGTTGAGGAACGCTCCAAGGATCTGCAAGAATCACAAATTTTAAAAAAAATTTGGAATTATTAATCAAAGCGAAGCCATGAATGATGGAAGCGATAGAAGGGAAGCTAACAGACAATATGCATGGTTTAACAACCAAGATGGAAGAGAAATTTGAGCTTATGACTAACACTTTGGCAGCTATCTTTTGATAATTCTGTTGATGAATATGGAAAAAGGCAAGAGTCACAATGAGGGGCCTTCTATTTGGGGAGTCCTAACTTTGGATCGGTGGTGGAGGGCCTAACTACGGGCTGGCGAGACCTTAACTTGGTGGGGATCATCCTACTAAGATCGAGGAATCTCAAGGAGGTTAAGCGATGGTACTCAATTTCACAACCCGAGTGCTTAAGATTGAATTCTAGGTTTGATGGCTCTAAACCTAGGTTATGGGTAATCTTGAGATCCAATGGGTACTTTTAAGCTTATGCCCACTATGGTGATCAACAAAAAATAACTTTGGCTACTATCCATTTTGAGGGTAAAGCGAAGACTATGGGTCTGCGAAATTTCAATCAAAAGAAATGTGGAATTAACTTGGGCACAATTTTTGGCTATTCTCTCAACCAGATTTGAGGAGATTAAGGACTCCACAGTGATTTCTAAGTTTAACAAACTCAAACAATCTGGTAGCTATGAAGATTATGTTGATAAGTATGAGGGATTTGAAAGTTTGTATCTTTGGTAATTCTTGGGGATGTATTCGAGATAAAACCTACTTTGTAGCAAGTTTCATTGGAGGACTTAATGAAGTGCTACAATTTCTGATAGCCATGTTTGAATCTACCACACTTCAACATGCTATTAAATTGGGCGAGGAAGCAAGACCAACCGGGCTCTTCTTTGCACTAACTAAAAAAACTTAAGCCCTATTCGGGGTTTCTAATCCTAACCTAACCCTAACCCTAACTCTAACTCTTCTAATTTTATGCGATTGGAAGAAGGGTGATGCTCTTTGGGGGCCCTTCCAAGAAAAGGGAAACCACCTTTTAAAATCTTATCTCCTCTGAGAGATGGCGGAAATTTAGGAGGGAGAAGGGACTATGTTACAATGTTGTGATGAACCTTTTGTGCATGGGCACAAATGCAAAACAGAGAATTTCATACATGATTCTAGCGGAAGAAGAGGAAGATACTCAAACCTTCTCTTCTCCTACCAATGAAAGGGAGGAACAAAATTTATGGGGTGACATCATAGAAGAGGTCCAGATGACACTAAATGCTCTAAGTGGTGAAGATGGAGTTACTACCATGAGGCTTTTTGGAGAGTTTGAACACCACAAACTCCACATTCTCATAGACTCGGTAAAGCACACGAGTTTTATACAAAAATTTCTTCGCTAAAAGGCTCAAATGCCCTTTGAGTGATGCTAAACCCATCTTTGGTGAAGTTTGCTAATGGGCAAAGGTTGGTGACTCACAACAAGTGAATCCTTTCACTTGGAACATCATGAGGACATCGGTTCACCTACCCACCGAGAAATTTGTTGGAGAATGAGGGTTGTGATCTCGATCCTAGGTGGGGATTGGTTAAAATTTTGCACACCGATTGAGCTTGACTATGAAAAGATGACCTTCACAAATCAACTTGCTTGGGAAGAGGGTGAAACTACAAGCACTCACTTCAAGCGGTGAGTGTAAATTGATTTACACGATGTGGGATTATATCAAATGATCCACATGTTAAAGAGGCCCATAAGGAAGTTAATGAGATGTATTTAATTACATCAAAGACCTCCTACCCACATTGAAGATGATCTGAGTTACATAAGCTACTACTAGCTTATAAAGATATCTTTGAGGAACCGTATGCGGGTCTAGAAGAATTACCACCGGGGGGGGGTGGAACACCGATTATACTCAAAGCCGGAGAGCATCCTAAACAAAGAAGATATTCATATAGAACTTCTCCTGACCATAAGGAGGAGATTGAGAAGATTGTAAAGGATTTGACTCTGAGGAGTAATTCAACCTGATAAGAAGAGCCCTTTTGTTTCATTGTGATTTTGGTGAAGAAAAAAGATGGCACTTTGGAGGCTATGTGTGGATTCTGGTACCTTAATGAACTCACAATCAAGTGGAACAACTACCCTATTCCTATCATTGATGAGTTCTTAGATGAGCTCAAGGGTGCTTTAAGATATTTTTCAAAAATAGATTTGAGGTCGGGGTACTTTCAAATCTTAATGAAGAAAAAGGAGCATAGGCAATCGATTTGCTTTCGGGACCCATAATGGTCTTTATGAATTCCTAGTGATGCCATTTGGGTTTGTGCAATGCACCGCTACATTTCAATCATTGATGAATCGGTGTTCATGGATCACTTGAGGAAATTTGTGTTGGTCTTTTTTGATGATATCCTCATTTACAGCAATGAGGAAACACAATATTTAGTTCACTTGGAAGCGTTTTTACAACTTTTGAGGGCCAATAAGTTGTTTGCTAAGAAGGAGCAAATGTAGTTTTGGCGGACTAGTGTGGAGTATTTGGGGCCACATAATTTCTAGAGATGGAGTTGCCCTTGACCGGGGAAAGATTGAGTGTATGGTTCAATGGCCAAAACCACAAACCATTAAACAACCGAGGGGTTTCTTGGGATTAACGAGGGTATTACAGGAAATTTGTGAAGGGATATGGTTTCATCGACAAACCATTCACTTCCTTACTCAAGAAGGACAATTTCAAATGGAACCCGAGGCGGACCTAGCTTTTTGGAAGTTGAAGGAAGCCATGGTGAGTGTTCGATCTTGCTAGCATTACTGATTTCACAAAGAGATTTGTGGTGGAAACCCGATCTTTAGTGGGAAGGGAATTGGGGTTGTTCTCAAATGAAAAGGTAAGCCCATTGCTTACATGAGTAAGTCCTTGTGTCCAAGGAACCAAGCACTCTCTGTCTATGAGAGGAGTTTTTTTGGATACTAATAATGGCCATTGAGAAGTGGAAACACTACTTGGCTCGAGTTATCGGGGATAAAATAAATTCACTATAAAAAGACCCAACAATCTTTGAAACACCTTACGGACGAGAAGGTGGTAACTCCACTACAACAAAGATGGATTACTAAGTTCTTTGGGTCTTGACTATGAGATTCAGATAAAAGGGGGGAGGAGAAACAAAGGCGGTGATGCATTATCCGGGAAGGAGAAACGGTTGTTTACGCTATTTCTACAATGGTCCCAACTTGGTTGGATCAGTCCTTTAAGTTACAGCGATGATGGTTGCATTAAGGTAATCATCAAAGCCAAAATCTTGATCCTAATACTTATCCTTAATTCGGTTTACTAATGGCATTCCGAGATATAAGAAGAAATTTGGTTGTGGGTAGCGATAGTGGATTGAGAGATTTAATCCTTTTAAAATGCACTCCACACCCTATGGAGGGCATTATGGGGATTCTGAGGAACTTATCGAGAGGCTTAAGAGGATGTTTTTTTGGCCTAATATGAAAAATGATGTGTTGATGTGGGCGAAAGTGTGAAGTATGTGCGAAATAAGTCAAGCTCGGGTTTATACTGGAAGGCCTCCTACAACCCTTACCCATACCGGACAAGCATGATCACATATCTCTATGGATTTCATAGACGGGGCTTCCTAATTCTTGGGGAAAGAATGTGATATGGGTAATAGTGGGATGATTCACTAAATACTCACATTTCATAGCCCTATCCCATCCATTTACTGCTACATATTTAGCTAAGGTGTTTTTGGATGTTATCTATTGCATGGGTTAACGACTAGTATAGTGAGTGATAGGGACAAAATATTTACAAAAAATTTGTTTTTTGGAAGGAACTATTTAAATTGGTGGGGAACTCAATTGCACCTAAGTTCATCTTATCACCCCCAATCGATGGGACGGTGAAAGGGTGAATCAATGTTTGGAAACAATCAACTTGAGGTGTTTAGTAAATGACAACCCTAACGGTGGTTGAATTGGCTACCCATGGCGAGAATCTTTGGTACAACACAAATTATCATTCAAGCTAGATTGAGGATGACACCCTTTGAGGCTCTCTACGGATATATCTCCTCTGAGGATTCACTTATGGGCCATATCTGGATTCAACAAATGAGGAGGTTACATATCGATCAAAAAAAAATCACTTTTGCTCACGACAAAGACATTATCTGACAAGTCAAGGCTAATCTAGTCAAACAAAAAATGAAGATTATGTTGATAAGTAATCGCGTGAAGGTATAAAAACCTTTTTTGTAGCAAGTTTCAAGCATAGACACAAGAGGGTTTTTAATGAAGGTAGGTGGTGACCAAGTTTTTCTCAAACTTCAACCCTTTCGTGAGAATTCCATTCAATACCGAAAAGAATTTGAAATTATCAAAATACTTGATTCTTACCCCCTATACAATCTCGCAAAAGGGTAGGAAGTGTGGCTTACAAATTAGATCTACCAATTGGGTCAAAGATTCACCCCGTCTTCCATGTTTTCGTTACTCAAGAAACACACAAAGGGGTTAAGTATGTACCTTCACAGAGTCTTCGGATGTTGATAAAAGATATCGGCCTTTTGCAATCAACCTTACTATGTCACATTGTAAAGGCGACTTGACATTCAACGGAAAGCGGAAAGGAGAAAAAGATCGATGTGTGGTTCGCGGTCTCATTGGGTTCCGAAGATTGGAAAATCGATTCATGGGAAGATACCGGGACCCTTTTGTTCTGCGAAATTTTCCTACATTCCATCCTTGGGGACAAGGATCTTTTCGTTGGAGGAGTATTGTTTTGCGAGACGGACGAGAGAAATTTGAAAAGTAAAAGGATGGATGGCCAAAACCACAAACCATTAAAAAAGAAAGTTAAAATCGGGGTTTCTTTCTTTTCGTTAGTTCAAAGGAAACTTTGAATAAGGGAATCTGAGGCTCGGGATCCACCGAGCCAAAAAAGAAGTTCGAACGAAACTGAGGCTCAGGATCCACCTGAGCCAACTTATCTGAACGAGCAAACTGAGGCTCAGGATCCACCTGAGCCAACTTATCTGAACAAGCAAACTGAGGCTCGGGATCCACTTGGTTGGAAGTCAATCTATTTGAGCGAGAATACTGAGGCTCAGATTCTACCTGAGCCAAATCATCTGAACGGCTTATCTGAATGAATGAAGGTTTGGGCTTCACGTAAATGGGCCCAAACATTTAGAATAATCTAGAATATCCTTTATCTATTTTTAGATTTTATTCTATAGAATATCCACTGTTGTGTGGACCCCAATGTTAGTTACAAAATAAGTTCATCTTATTCGATGGACATACCGATGAATGAGAATATCAGAAAATTTACATCATTCTCTCTCTTCTAACTACCTCTCCTCCTATCTAATTCTCTCTCTCCCTATTTCTTCATATCTTCAAATCTTCATATCTTGTTCTTCAAGCAATTTACATTTCTGCAGTATAATTCCAGAAAACCTCAAAAAATATTAATATCATCCAGAAAATGTAAAAAACGTAACGTATTAATAATAAAAGTGTGGCTTGACTTCGAAGAGAGATGAAAAGGCATTTTATGATTTAAATGTAAAAGAATGTTAATTTTTAAATAAAATGAGGTGTATTTTATATAATTATATGTTTTCAAATTGATCGGACAAATCTTGTTGTTTATTTGCTCTATGCAAACAAGTGCATATGTGTAATTTACTTCTATGGATTATTGCATTACCTTTGGATCTGGCTTATGGTCATATTTCAAACTCATTTTGGTGAGAGACCCCGATTCGATTCCCTAAAAGGAGCGAATTGGAGTTATGAGAGTTATAAGGTGGATTGACAATTTCGTGGAGTATTTGGATGCTTGATGTACTAACTACTAACAACTAACATCTAACTTTATCCGATCAAAAAAATAATAATACAGGGTTTTACATAATAAATATATCAATGCAAATCTTTCCTCTTCACTGCTAGCAAGAAAAATATGAGATTGAAACAAAATATAGAATAAGATTACTCCATATGTCCGTCCCATAAATATGTTCCGCTTTCATTTTTCGCATACATCAATAATATTATGGCAAAGTTTCACATAGAACCTTCTCTAATATTATTTATTGTGTTTAAAATTCTAGATTTACCTATTAAAATCTTGATATGTCCTTATTTATTGAATAAAAAACAAAAAAATTGAATCCAAATATACATTAAATAAGGGTATTTTAACAATAAACACACTTCTAATAAGAAAAATGGATTATATTTGTAAAACGGAAATATGAGCTATATTTGTCTCTTATGCTAGTGTTTTTCTTCAATATTTGCATATAAACAAAATAACAACTGTAATGTTGAGAAGGGTAAATAATAATATTCACCTCAGGGTAAATGTGTGTTTTTCCTATTTTACCCTTAATGAGATTTGACTCCATTAATTTATAAAAGTCTTCATTAAGGGTAAAACAGTGAATACACCACCCGAAATAACGGAAATACCCTAAACATCCCTAGGTGACGGACCAAATAGCAGCGTAATAGTTACTTTTAAATCCCTTGGAGGTAACATCATCATAACATTGGAAAGAAAGAAACAAATGATAATGAAATATACCAAAAATTAACACCAAAACGAGCTGGAATGAGGTCCAATTTAAGGGCATACACAAAATTTCTTCGAATCATCTCCCATTTTTAACTATCTTACATATCTACTAATAGATAAGAACATAATTTTTCATGGCCCTCATAATTCAGAAAAGAATGTCCTAGACAAACAAAATTCATGAGTGAAAATAACTAAACCCTAAAAAATGTTAGCCTTGAAAACGACTTGACTATAACATGATTTCAATATATATATTTGTATTGAAATAATTAGGTGAGAGTGTTATAACATATGCTCCCCCCAGAGGGAACTTGTTTCTCTCCATGAAACCTCCTCAATTTACTATTTTATTTAATTCAATTATTTCACAAAAATATTATATATATATATATATATATGTTCACCTTTCACTGCTAAATTTTATTTATTTTCACTTATCAATTATTTATTTATTTTATATATATATATGTTCACCTATCACATATATAGCCTCTGTATTCTTGTTCACCTATCACTGCTAAATTTTATTTATTTTGATCTAGTATATATCTCACGTGAATCATTCAGACAAAACAACCTGCCTGCAAATTGGTTTTTTCTTTTCTGGATATTATATATGCCGACAATCATGTTGTGGGATATTGCAAGGTCCTAATTTTTTTTTAAAAAAAGTTTTGTGAAGAAGAGACGAGAAGCTCTCCCACCTTATGTCGTTGGCCATTCAGTCGGGGGAGGGGGTTATAAATCGAAGGATGTGTCAAAAAGAAGCAGACACAACATGGGAAAGCCAACGTGATTGATTCTCGGGACAAACTCACATAATATTTGATAGAAATTTTTTCCACATGAGGTTTGAGCACTGCGTTGTCAGGGACTTCTCCACACATCACCATAGCCTTCTTAAGAAACATTTATCTTATAAGGGTAGACCATTATTTTTAATTGTTACAATTGTTGAAGAAAACACTTCGGAAATTTGAAATTAGGGTTGTAAATAAATCGATTATGGATATCAAATTTATTTAGAATTGTATCAAAGAGTAATTACATGAGGCAGGGCCGGGCCCGGGCATGTGCGGGTCGTACCGTCGCACAGGGCCCCACGCCAGCCCAGAGCCCCATAATTATATATTTTTTAAAATTTATATATCACTATATACATATATATTAATAAGATGCATGAACTAATAATTAAAGAGCAGCTAGTTAAGTTGGGAGGCGAGTCTTGCCAAAAATTTTAGGTCCTAGGATCAACCCTCCTTAAGCGTAATTTTTATTATTTTTTAATTTTAAATTTCACTTATTATTTTATTTTTAATTTTTTTTCTGGTGAGTTATTTTTTAATTCGCTTATTATCTTGTGTTTAATTTCTCTTATTTAGATTATTGTATTTTTTTATATATAAATGTGAAGGGCCTAAATTTTTATTCCGCAACGGGCCCCTTAAATCGTAAGACCGGCCTGACATGAGAAGTGGATCGTCACCCTCGAAAATAAGAGCCGTGCCAATATTGAATTATTAATTGTTCTTGGTACATGCCCAAACCACAATCGAGTGCGATTTAATTCCAAAGCAAAGCATAACCTACGTAAAAAACTCGGCTAATTCTAACGAAGCTCAAACCCATAAATGATAAATAGTTCACGATCAAGCAAAAGAGCCTATTGCTAAAATGATTCTACCCCCATATGAGACACATATAAAGACCTCGCACTCACAAGGTATTTATGGTTAATATCAACTTGTGGCCTGTATTATCGATTCGATTCCTTTATTTCACTTTTTGTATTTCATTAGATATTCATCTGATTGAATCTTTAACACATGGATTTAAAATATGATAATTTGTTGAATATTTTTATCATTTTATGTGTCATCCATCCATACATATTATAAAATATATAAAATGAGACACCAATTATTAAATAGGTGATTTCATTCATGGTATTAATTGTGACCATTTTATCGATGCAATCTTTACAAATTTATTCATTCGAATGCAACTTTCGGATATTGAACTTAAAAAAACCATCATAAGTAATATTGTTAAATTAATAAATTGTTGTTACATATTTTATTATACTCCCTCCGTCTCAATCTTAACCGCACATACATTATGTGTTTGGAGTTTAAGAAAAACTTGTTTATTAGTATTTTAGGTGATACATGATAAAGTGTTGATGATAGTATTGAAAATTCAATTTTATTGAAGAGTTAAGGGTACGAGTGAGTGACATGTTGTAAATAAGTGTGTGTTTGAAGTGTGTGAGTTAAAGTGGGTATTTTCATTTAAGGAAATATGAAGTTAAGATTGGAACGGATCAAAACAAAATATGTGCAGTCATGGACGATTCTTTTAGGGGGCTGCACCGGGCTCCAGCCCAGTGCAAGCCCCCACTAATCTATTATATATCTGTATATAATATGTGAATAAAATTTAATACACGGATTTGAGCCCAATCCAATATTATTTTTTATTTATATTTAATTTGCAAAATCCAATCTAAAATTAAACATCATTCACACACTCTCTATTCAGTTATTAAATTAAAATACAATTTGATATAAATTTATTTTCTTGATCTATCGTGTATCTCTTTTTTTTTCTTATTAAAATTTAATTAAAGTATTAAAAATCAAGAAATTCATTCACAACAAAGATTTTATTTTATTGTAAATTTAGATGTATTTTTTGATGCTCTCACACCCAAACATTTAGATTTTAACCATCTGAAGATGGTTCTATTTTATTCATTTATCATGTTTATTTATTTAACTTGTTCAATATTAAATATATACACTGTTCTCTCAATTTTTTTCCTTTTCTTTTGAGGAATATGTATGAGTAATTTTTTTTTTGTTATATATTGTGATAATTATTAAATTTTTGGTCACTTTAATATTAAAAAAAGATAAATTATGAATGTAATAAATGGAATATTTTTTAAAAATTTGATAAACGTTTCTTAAAATGATTAAAAATATATTGAGCATAAGTTGTATGATTTTGTTTTTACTAAATATTATTTATTTATAGAAAATTAACATATTTTATAAGAGGCACACTTGCGTGAGACGATCTCACGGTGAGACGGAGAACAATTTGGGTATTGACGATTTAACACTTTGGAAGGGTAGGAATTGATTTGTGCTAGGTTATACCATGTCTCATGTATGAGACCGTCTTATATGAGTTTTTGTTATTTTATAAATGAACACCAATCTTTTGGAATATGTTTTGTTAAAAATATAGATAAATTCAGACTTAATTATTGATGAGTTTTATGTTTTGAAGTCTCATATGATACAACCTAAAATAATATATTTTAAAAGAATTATATGTAAATATAAAATTTTAATGTGACGAAACTTCAAAAAAATTCAGTCCATCCCACTGTTAAATCCTAGATTCGTCCCTATGTGCAGTTAAGATTGGGATGGAGGGAAAGGAGTATTACTAATTCATAACAAATTATTCAATTGATTAATTAAATTAACTATAGGAGAGGGAGTCTGGGCATCCTACGCTCTATCTGAAGTGATACAGGGAAAAAAAAGTTTATTTCACATTTTTCATTATTATTTGTAGCTCTACCGGAGTTTATGTTGAAATTTTAACTGTAATTATAAAAAAATGGATAGAAATGAAATTAAAGAACACGAGATTATTAACTCAGTTCGTCAGGAATAATTACGTTTGGGAAACTACTAAGCTAGTAAATTTACTAATATTTTCAATGATAATAAATTTTATAAATCAAATAGGTATTTATACCCGAAATTTGGCCATAACCCTAAAGACCTACTCAATGATAATAAATTCTATAAATCAAATAGGTATTTACTATAAAGGCTTAAAAAAAATTGGATCGCCGAGTAGCTGGGACGTGAAGCAGTCGATCATCTCCATAACCCAATATTTTTTGTATTTTATTAGTTGAAAAAACATTCCCAAACTTAATTGTTAATTTTATCGAGTCGAACCCCAAGCAAAAATTTATGAATAAAGCATTGATGATCCACCAAAACTCCTGAATCAGACCAACTTGTCAACTTTAACTTTTACAATTTATTTACGACCATCATTTCATACTTATATAAATACAAATCCTTTTCAGATGTGTCCAAGCTCCACTTCTGAATGCAACCTGTCAAAGTGTTGCCAATTAATATGTGATATTATGTCTTCGTTAATTTTTTACGTATCTCATAGTAATAATTTAGATCGATGCATAACGCCTTTAATACTACAAAATAGTTAATTGACAATATGTGTGTATCATATTTACACGTATTAAAAATCCAGAAAAGTGAAACATGTGATTGAAATATAATGAATACAATGATATAGTGATGAAGCCATATATTGGTGAGTACGATCCGACCCATTTATGATGATGGGCCAGTGTGTGCAGTTGATTGTATATTTTCAAAATTGATATGCCTATGGCCCATTATGCATTTATTCACACAACGCTCGAATTTCTACCCGGCCCAATTGAATTTTCTTACAGTCGATTTATGTGTAATTTTTTTTGAAATAAACACTTAAAGTTTGTTCTACTTCTAACTTCTAATTATAAAAAAAATAAAAAAAAAATGGAATCAGCTAAAAAGATTACTGAACGATAAATTTTTTAAAAGAAAATCAATGGAAAAATACAATAAATGACATGATTTTCTATTTCTTTTATCCGTCTTTGATTAGTTAAAACTAACATTTTATTTTAGAGAAACTTTTATATACAATATGTCCATACCCACTCCATTCCACCAATTAAGCTGAAAATTTGTGGATCTTTAATATGTCGATTAGTTAAAACGACATTTATGAATATGAGTTAAAGTTCATCAAGACATTATTTTGTTTTTCTCATTGCTGGAGTCCTAATGAGAATCAACAGAAATTGAGAAGATTGTTTAGTGTAGTTCACGATTTAGGGTATGTTTTGAAACACTAAAATAATTTTAGAAGCACTTATTTTCAAAAGCTGTGAGAGAAAACTTTGAAAATAAGTGCTTCTGAAAGTTGTTTTAAGTGTTTCAAAACCACTCTACCTCTCATAGCTTTTGAACATACTTGCTTATAAAAGTTGTTTTTAAATATTTCAAAACACATCCGTAGTGTAGGATAAAAAAATAAAAAAATATATAATTTCACATTGCAGACATGAATGTCATTAATATTTATATACATTGATAGACACATTAATGGGTGCATCAGAGTCAATATTAATGGATGCCCTCTGCCAATATTGTTGGTCTATTAATTCATTCACTGCGATCCAACTCTGCAAACCACACATTATATTACCTTGCTCTAACTTTCTTTATTATTGGCCATATTTTGTATGCACCAGTTGGATCATGTAAATAATGTAATTTTTTAATAATATTAAATGTTTTCATTGGATAGTACTTTTATTAAACAATATTATGGAGTGTTTGCAAAAAATTCTACAAGCTTTTAATCACTTTATTTTTACTTTATAGAATTAATTTGAAATATTTGGTATCATTTTTTATCAGATTAAAAAAATTTCAAACGCTATAATTTAAAAGCTGAAGATGTTGTGGGTATGAGTTTTATTAAAATATCATTAAATTTTTTACGAACACTATCAATTTCTTTTTTATTTTTTTTTGTAGACACTGTTGACGTTTACTATTAAATAATTTTTTAATCGTTAATTTTAATCAAATCTTGAAAAAATTTTTTTTTTGTAAATACTACATGTTATCATTGAACAATATTAATTATTTTTACTCAATAATATTACTTATCATTGAACAATATTAATTATTTTCATCTAACAATACTAATTATGTCAGTTGAACAATATTAGATGTGCATCACTTGCATTGTGCAATTGGTGCACATAAATGTCGCACTTCTCTTGCACAATCTTTTAGTTGTACTTTCAAGTATTACAACTTTACAAGATAGATATAAATTGGATGGCATTTATTTTTTAGCTCTTGAATTTCCATACCATGACCACGAAATACTATTGTGTTACTATGGTCACCTGGCCACTGGGCTCCTTAATTGAGTGGGAGACTCGGGTTCGATTTTCTTTGGGAACGAATTGAAGTTATGAAAATTATAAGGTGGATTGGTGAATTTGTGGAGTGTTTGGGTGTTTGATGTACTAACAACTAACTTTGTCCGAAAAAAAAAAAAAACTATTGTGTTACCATGAAAATGTAATACATGAATAACTTCCTTTTGTCATTGACTCATTGTGCTCTTACTCACCATAATTCTAGAAATCTAGCTAGGTTGGATTCGATCGAGCACAAAGTTCAGTCAAGATCTATATAATCGTCTCTGAATTTTCTTGATTGTATATTGGTAGGATTTAAACTGCAATTATAAAAAAATTTATAGAAACAAAATTAAAAACACATATTTGGTTACCCAGTTCGTCAGCAATGATTATGTTTAGGGAGTTGGTCTCCCATGAATCAGGTCTATGCTATGAACTTGAATTATTTGACTTATTTCACTCATTTTCAACACATTTTTCTAAACCACTAAACTTGACCCGTATTATACCCTGGGTAGCGTCAAATGTCTTGAATTAAAAATAAGGTTCATAGCATGAACCATGTCTATACAAATTTTTATAATGTTTGGGGCACTACCAAATCAAAAGATTTACTAATATTTTCAATAATAACAAATACAAAGAATCAAATAGTATTTATAAATGAAATTGGACCAAAACCCTAAAGGTTCATTTTGATCTAACGCTGCTAAAAAATGCTTCATAACCCAACACATATTGGGTGTATGATTCAACCATTACCATATAAAAACATTTGGTATTGTATTATTACTGTATAGAAAATCTTGATAAATTGTAAAAAGTAGTATATTTTAATATATTTTTTTAAACATACCAAATTGTCAAAAAATACAAAAAAGTCTGCAAAAAAGTAAATGTGTAAAAATAGTTTAATTTAAACTGTCCCGAAAAAGAATTCTTCATATATTGTATATTTTTTTTCTCTGCAATGACTTATAGCATTTTCAATCCTGTTTTAATGGAGAGGCCATGAAATAATGAGCTAAAATCTTGAATCTTTGGGTTTGGGGAATATTACGTAATAAGTACTGGACTAAATTTAACAATAAATTAGGTGGGCCAATTAATGGGTCTTTCTTTAATAGGCCCTCAAAAGAATAAATTAAATACTGTTGAAATTCTTATTAATGGTTCATTTAATTACAAATGAAGGGTACAGATTAAACGGATTATAATTGGAATCTCACTTAACAGGTTTACTAATGAATGCCTACAATATCTTTGCCTTTATATTAGGAATTTCATTTAACAATTTTACTAATGGGAAATGGTAAATGATAATATAAATTTCGTTTAATAAACTACTGAAGCATGATTATTCTGAATTCTGAACATACATATCCAAAAATATTTTAGTAATAAATGGTAGAAATATAATTGGGGTAGAGTTTTAAATAGTCCAATGTAAAAGTAAATATTATTTCATGTCATTAAATTTTAATTTGTTATTTTCTAGCAAAGAGAATTATTATTTAGGCCCATATCCCCATATTTAATTAATTAAAAGAATTAAATAAAATAGAAAAAAAATGCCTTCTTGAAAAAAAATAGCGGCATTTTCTCCTAAAAATCAGAATAACTTTCTCCCTCCTTCATCCGAACAATACTCTTATATTATATCATATTAAAATATTAATTCACCCTGTACCATATTTTATTAAACTCGTACTATCATTAATTCACCCCGTACCACATTTTATTAAGGGCATACCATCATTAATTTACCCTGTACCACACACTATTTAGGTCGTATCACTATTAATTTACATCGTACCACATTTTATTTAAACTCGTGCCACCATTAATTCACCTCGTACCACATTACATTTAAGCTCGTACCACCATTTTTTCCCCGTACCACACTTTATTGAAACTCGTACCACCATTATTTTACCATGTACCACATTTTATTTATGCTCATACCACCATTATTTCACCTCATACCACAATTTTTCCACCTGTGCCACACTTTATTGAAGCTTGTACCACCATTAATTCACCATACCACATAACTGATCTTTAAAAAAAAAAGAGTGAAGAAGGTATAGTTGGTAAAAAATATATTCTCTCGGCTAGAAAAGATTAAAATTAAAATCATTAATAAAAAAGAACTTTTTAAAATAGAACTGGCTAAAAATTGGAGTTCCGTCAATATGAGTCTTTTAACAATTTCACTAAGCATTTACTTCAATTTTCGAATCTTTAATACTACAGCATGTAACCCCAATCCAGAGTTGAAAATATTTTTTATATTATTTATTTTAGATGAAATATTTTAAATAATTAATTAATTTAATTAATTTAATTATAGACGTAAGTTTTATTTTTTAATATCATATGTGCATATTTTCATTCATTTTTTATAAGCAAAGTTTTATATGCATCAGGCAACTCAAGTGCATATTGAAACGTTCAAATTTGGTTTTCTAGACACGTTCAACTTGTTTGCATTGAACAAGTTAAATGTTTCTGTGTGATTAAGTTTAACGTTTTGAGAAAACAGCGTTTTAAAATTATATTTAAGTTACACAGTGCACTTGATACACATGATACATATTCAAATTTATAATATTATCTTATCATTACACTATCTGATACAATCAAATCTCTCTTTGCCTATATATAATATGTAATTAAATCACTCACCAAACAAAAATATAATACTAGAACATCACTCATTTATACCTGCTGACTTGATTTAAATTGAGTTTCACAACACTAAAATCTCAAGACAAATTTAACATACGTGATCATAATTTATGTGAATATATTAATATATTGTGAGGGTGAAGTTTATGGAGATTTTTTTTTCAGATATGCACGTAATTATAGGACGTTCTAAAAAGGAAAATATAAAAATAAATTAAGGATGAAAGGAATATACATTTTTAGTAATGTTTTTCAAAATTAAACAATTGTTTTTATAATTTTTTGCCTAAATTGTAAGATGATAATGACCATTAAAGAAGAATAGCCAAAATCTTATGTAATAAATATCACAAAATCTAGATAAATAAAATGGATTTCAAGAGATCAGCCCAAAAAAAGGCTATATATAGACCTCTTCACACAACTCAAAATGCACAATCCATAAATCTCTTCTCAATTGTTCAAAATAATTAGAAAAGGGAAAATGTCTCTAAAAATGTTGGCTATAGTAGCAATATTGAGTTTTTTGGTTCAAAGTCATGTAAGTAATGCAGCAAGCTATACAGTTGGAGACATAGGCTTCGGTTGGAAATTTGGCGTTGCTGGTTGGGAAAATGGCAAAAACTTTAAAGCCGGTGATACACTAGGTACGTATATTTATTACTCCCTTGATAATTTTACAAAATTAATTTACAATTTTCATTAATATTAATAAGGATTAATCTTCGTAAAATTAAGACATTTTACTTGATTGCATTTTAAACCAATTTTTTTTAATAATTGCGAAAAAAAATACAACAATATCGAACAAGTTAGGTCCATCCAAATATACAAAATTTTGTATTTTGCTAATTCTGATGAATTTTATTGCAGTTTTCCAATACAACCCAATGTATCATAATGTGGTGATTGTGGACAAGGCATCCTATGATTCTTGCACTCCTCCCAAACCTGGAAGCACTACATACAATACGGGAAATGACCATATTAACCTCATTAAAGGGGTTAATTACTTCATTTGTTCCTATCCTGGTCATTGTAAAAATGGCATGAAGATTGCGGCTAATGCTGCTTAATTAATTTTTGTTCCTACTATTGTAATTTAATAATTAATTTTCATACTCAATAAATAGATTTGGTTACCTTGAAGGCTAATACTGCTGCTCCTAGATATCGAATTTTTCTTTTTCTTTGTCAATCTATATGTTTGTGTTGAAATCAAGCCTTTTATTTTACTAAAACTTATTATTATGAATAGATTTATTTTCTGGTTGATTAATAATATTTTCCTTATTTTCGTTAAAAACTTCAGTGGAAGTAAATTAAGACTATAATCATGTGGATTACTTGATAAGTTAGCCATTTAGACGTGAAATTTTTTATGGAGAAAAAATTACAAATGGTTCTGTAATTTTGTCTGGATTCACAAACTGTCTAGTATGTTTTTTACTTTATCAATTTCGATCATTTTGATTTTAATTTTAGTCATTTTCGCCGGTTAATTTAAAATTTGTTTGAAAAATTGACCTAACTTTTATACTGGTCACGTCGATGATCGTCACCACTCTCATTTAAACTGTCTAATCAAGGAAGAAAAACCCTCAATTAATTTAATGTTTTGATTATACCTCCCCATGAATCGCAACTACAAAATCACGAGTTTCATTCATTATCGTGGTTAATTGCGAGTGATTTACGTTGAGGCGATGGTCGAAATATACACTATTCTTTTCTTCTCACTGAACCCGTTATTTCAAAAAAAAAAATGTATTATAGATTCAGGCAAAGTTACAAGATTATTGGTGATTTTTTTTATTTTATTTTTTGCATGGCCTCAATCATATAAACTAACTCTCATGTCCATGTATGAGTCAGAGCTGACCTGAAAGCGTGTAGTTGTGTATGTATAGATCAAATTAATTATAATTGAAATCTTACTAATTAACGGGATTGATATAGAGCCCAACAGTAGGCACTATAATTGTGCCCACCCCTACGTGGCCGACGATGTGGCAGAGCCACATAAAAAAAATATTTTTTTCCTTAATCATCATCATCATATATATATATATATATATATATTTTTAAATATTTTGAATTTGATTTAATTTATACCATAATTGTAATATTTTTTTTTTCATATAAATTTTTTCCAGACTTGCAAAAAGTTATGTATCTATTAGCATGCCAAATTCTCAGGTTATTGCCAAATCCCTGCAGTAAAACACTATGCAGAAATTGAAAATGGAAGAATTGAATATAAAAACAGAGAATCAAAGACCCCATTAAAAAACCAATAAAGAAGTAAATGGTTAAATCATAATTAATTGGGTGATTTAATTCCATGTTTAAATGAGTGACATTGAATTATACCCAGGCGAATAAAACCAACAAAATCTTGAATGAAGATGCTCTCATGTGTGAGAACATAAAAACCACTTGCTGGTATGGGTTCTTTACTGCTGAATTTATAAAGCATGTAAATTAATTTTTGAGGCAAAAAAATGTTAATTAAATTTTTTTTGGTAAAAATCAATAATTTGTTTAGTAACAGTTAAACTCAAATAATAACGATAACAATAAAATTGATGACATAAAATACCTCACAAAATATTGAACTGTTGCGTCAATTAATGGTTACCGTTGGGTTTGGGGCGTAAGAGACGTTTAAGTCTTCTATTTTCAAGATTATAAATTTTTCATTGGTTTTGGGACAATTTTATTTTCTGTATTTTTTATTTTACTTACGAAAAAGATGATGAGGGGTAAAAGAAGGGAGGAAATATTTATTTTAGAGGAAAAAAATTCTATATTATAATTATGGTATAAAATTAAATCAAACCCAAAATATCTATCTATATATATATATGATGATTAAAGAAAAAAAATAAATTTTCTTATGTGGCACTGTCACATCGTCAGCGACGTAGGCGGTGGACACAATTATAGTGCCCACTGGTGGACTCTATATCATTCTCGATGAAAACAATTATGAAACGTCCAAATAAAAAAAAAATGGGTCTCCTATGCATTAGGTGCACCGTGCACTCCGTAGTGTATTTTATAAAGTTGCAACTTGTTATATGAAACTTGAGACTTGTTACTGAAACGTGCAACTTGTATTTGTAAAATATAATTGCACGTTTCAGTGTAATAAATTGCAAGTTATAGTGCAATAAATTACAAATTTCTAAAATACACTATAAAATATTTGATACACCTAATACATATAGGACCTTGTCAAAATGAAAAGATTAGCCAAAATGAATATCACAAAATTTTTAGGCAAATTAGATGGGTTTCAAGGATCAGACCTGTTCACACAACCTAAAACACAACATATAAATTTCTTTCTCAATTGTTCAAAACAAGAAAAGAGAATGTTTAAAAATTTCATAGACAATTTTTTTTTTTTTGTTATCTGTATGTGTAAGATTTAAGTAATGATATTTTGCGTAAATACATGAACATTGTGCATGTAGAGCTTATTGAAAAATTTCATTTTTGTGAATATTCATATAATTATATTCGAATAAGGAAAGTATCAATAAAAACTGGGACAATAAGAATATAATATTTTTATAGTAACATAATTAATATTTTAAAAAATTAAACAATTGTCTTTATAAACTTTTTCCTAAATATTTAACTTTCTTATTATGGAAAAAAATATTACAAAATATATATATATATATGGTGATTAAGGAAAAAATAAATTTTCTTATGTGGCACTGCCACATCGTGAACGACGTAGGCGGTGGACACAATTATAGTGCCCACTAGTGAACTCTATATCATTCTCGATGAAAACAATTATGAAACGTCCAAATAAAAAATAGTGGGTCTCATGTGCACTATGTGCACCGTGCACTCCATAGTGTATTTTATAAAGTTGCAACTTGTTATATGAAGCTTGCGACTTGTTACTGAAATATGCAACCTGTATTTGTAAAATATATTTGCACATTTCAGTGTAACAAATTGCAAATTTACAAATTTCTTAACCATACTATAGAGTATTCGTTACACCTAATACATACAACAACTTATCAAAATGAAAAGATTAGCCAAAATGAATATCACAAAATTTAGGCAAATTAGATGGGTTTCAAGGATCAGACCTGTTCACACAACCTAAAAATTTCTTTCTCAATTGTTCAAGACAAGAAAAGAGAAAATGTTGAAAAAATTAATAGATAATTTTTTATTTTTTATTTTTTTGTTGTGTAAGCTCTAAGGTAATGACATTTTGTGTAAATACATGAACATTGTGCAGGTAGAGCTTATTGAGAAATTTCCTTTTTATGAATATTCATATAATTACGTTCAAATAAGGAAAGTAGGAATAAAAACTAACACAATAAGAATATAATATTTTTATAGTAACATAATTAATATTTTCAGAAATTAAACCATTGTCTTTATAAACTTTTGCCTTTGGTATTAACCACATTAAAGAGGAGTAACCAAAATTAATATCACAAAATCTGGGCAAATTAAATGAGTTTCAAAGAATCAAACAAAAAAAAAAGGCTATATAGAGCCCGAAACCGAGGCTCTGATACCAGTTGTTGGGGAATTAATTGTCCGGATCTATTCGGGATGAATATTTTAATACAAATTTAATTATAACAATTATTACTAGCATGAATTAATCCTATATTAATTCAAATAATAATTCAACAACAAATCATGCATATAAACAGTTCACGTAAATCCTACGCATGCGGAATTACTACGAGTTTACGTGAACTTACCTCTTGGAATGACAATGGTCTCGTCGATGAAAACACACCAAAAGACCTTCTCAAGTATTCCCTAGTCCTTGTTCGACAATCCGGCGGAAGGAAGCTCGCGAACAATTAACAAAAGGGAAAATAAAATTTGTTGCACCACCTTTGTAGATTTACTAATTTTTCCAGCACATGGAATTGCACTTGGGAATGAAAGAATCATCCTCTATTTATAGATGGGGTGGTGGTCGAAAATTTGGGGAAAAACCAATGTGGGAAAATCTTTTCTTGATCTCCAAAAAATCTTGAATATATCTCATATATTCTTTTCTCCATAATTAAAATATTCCACAAAAATCCCACCTCATCTTCTTATGGACTTTTCGAAAAAATTAAGGATCAAGATTCCAAGATTTGGATCTTCTTGAATTTATGAGATATACCTGTATTCCAAGAATACATATCTTCCATAATATTTTTTCAAGAAAATCTTTCTTTCCCTTAATTATTCAAAAAATTTGAAATTTACATTTGAATAACCAAGTGCGAGATTTCTTGAATTTAATGAGATAATCTTGTATTTCAAGAATACATATCTTCATTCCATAACAAAATTCAAAGAAAATATTTCTCCCCTTTTATTCATAATTTTCGAAAAATATGAGGAAAAATAAGCAACAAATTTATTTTATTTTTAAACACCTTTTTTCAGTTATTGAACTTTATGTTGGGCTACTTGGGGGGGCTTTAAGAGAATTAAGATTGGACCTTCCAATGGATCTTGAATTATCAATATTGAGCCACAATATTATTCAAGTCCATAAATATTAATTAATCCCACTACATAATTAATATTGCACTATCCATCTTAACCCATATTACAGTTAATATGGCTCCCGGTTATTATTTCCCGTGTTTAAGATTATCTAGCCCATTAATTAATTCAAACCACTGAAATAACTTTCCATTAATTAATATCTTTTATCCTTGGTAAAGGAACGGTTCAACATTATTATTCATACCGGAAACTAGTTCCACTTGCAAGATTTGGTATGATAAAACTTATGAACCTCCCAAGGGGGCAAATCGAACAAGCGTACTTGCACACGATTCTCCGTATTAAATCTTAGCAATCGCATGTGACCAATAATACTGCCCAAGATATAAAGTATTGAATGTCCTTGATTCTCTACCCGTAATAAGTCAAAGCAATAGTTACTAACCACACGCAATCCTATTTAAGGGACGAAGATTAAGAAATAACTAACCACTGGGGTCTAATTCTTCCTAGTTCAGTTCTGAAGAATTTATCCTCCTGTAAGTCCTCTTCAGTGCATCTGTCATGCACTAGTGTAATCTCTTGGTCAAGACAAACCAATCTGAGCCTTACACTTCAACCTTTCACGATGGATTATTCATTTCCATCTAGGTCGTGAATGGTGTACTTTTAGTTACAAGGGACTGTTAATTTAATCTTCTGTGATCTGGTATCACTAAATTAACTACAATGTAACATGTACTATTTATTGAACAGTTATGCAGTAAATATATGTAACATTCGATGATATTTAAAGCATCAGTGATAAACAATTTATTTCAGTAAATAAGTCCGAAATTCAGTCTGATTATACAAAGTAAAAGCATACTTTCCAGTATAATCCCAACACAACATAGATTTGAAGTTCAAGAAAAAGCAAGTTACAATAGATTCTTATTTTACTATGTTGTCTTAAGAATATTCAAGTGCATCTTATATATGTATATGGATTATTTTTAATAATTATTAATTTATAGTTTCGTCGGGACCAATATATATACACTGGGATATCAAAAAAAATATTATCTTATAATTTTATTGATTGGGTCCCAAATTTGTACTGGTCCCAACTTGGGACCGGACAAATTATTAGTTTTAGCGAGGTTATTAATTTATCGAGTATTAATTTAACGAGGTTTTACTGTAGCATGTAATCCCAATCCTGCGTTGAAAATATTTTTTATATTATTTATTTTAGATGAAATATTTTAAATAATTAATTAATTTGATTAATTTAATTATAGACGTAAGTTTTATTTTTTAATATCATATGTGCATATTTTCATTCATTTTTTTATAAGCAAAGTTTTATATGCATCAGGCAACTCAAGTGCATATTGAAACGTTCAAATTTGTTTTTCTAGACACGTTCAACTTGTTTACATTGAACAAGTTAAATGTTTCTACGTGATTAAGTTTAACGTTTTGAGAAAACGGCGTTTTAAAATTATATTTAAGTTACACAGTGCACTTGATACACATGATACATATTCAAATTTATAATATTATCTTATCATTACATTGTCTGGTACAATCAAATCTCCCTTTGCCTATATATAATATGTAATTAAATCACTCACCAAACAAAAATATAATACTAGAACATCACTCATTTATACATGCTGACTTGATTTAAATTGAGTTTCACAACACTAAAATCTCAAGACAAATTTAACATACGTGATCATAATTTATGTGAATATATTAATATATTGTGAGGGTGAAGTTTATGGAGATTTTTTTTCCAGATATGCACGTAATTATAGGATGTTCTAAAAAGGAAAATATAAAAATAAATTAACAGAAATTGAGAAGGTTGTTTAGTGTAGTTCACGATTTAGGGTGTGTTTTGAAACACTAAGGGCATGTTTTGAAACACTTAAAACAGCTTCCAGAAGCACTTATTTTCAAAGTTCCCTCTCACAACTTTTGAAAATAAGTGCTTCTGGAAGCTGTTTTAAGTGTTTCAAAACACACCCTAAAACAATTTCTAAAAGCACTTATTTTCAAAACCTGTGAGAGGGAACTTTAAAAATAAGTGCTTCTGGAAGTTGTTTTAAGTGTTTCAAAACACACTCTACCTTTCATAGCTTTTGAACATACTTGCTTATAAAAGTTGTTTTTAAATATTTCAAAACACACCCGTAGCGTAGGATAAAAAAATAATAAAATATATAATTTCACATTGCAGACATGAATGTCATTAATATTTATATACATTGATAGACACATTAATGGGTGCATCAGAGTCAATATTAATGGATGCCCTCTGCCAATATTGTTGGTCTATTAATTCATTCACTGCGATCCAACTCTGCAAACCACACATTATATTACCTTGCTCTAACTTTCTTTATTATTGGCCATATTTTGTACGCACCAGTTGGATCATGTAAATAATTAATTTTTTTAATAATATTAGATGTTTTCATTGAATAGTACTTTTATTAAACATTATTATGGAGTGTTTGCAAAAAATTCTACAAGCTTTTAATCACTTTTTTTTACTTTATAGAATTAATTTGGAATATTTGGTATATTTTTTATCAGATTAAAAAAATTCCAAACGCTATAATTTAAAAGCTGAAGATGTTGTGGGTATGAGTTTTATTAAAATATCATTAATTTTTTTTACGAACACTATCAACTTCTTTTTTATTTTTTTTGCAGACACTGTTGACGTTTACTATTAAATAATTTTTTCTTAATCGTTAATTTTAATCAAATCTTGAAAAGTATTTTTTTTTTGTAAATACTACATGTTATCATTGAACAATATTAATTATTTTTACTCAATTATATTACTTATTATCATTGAACAATATTAATTCTTTTCACCTAACAATACTAATTATGTCAATTGAACAATATTAGATGTGCATCACTTGCATTGTGCAATTGGTGCACATAAATGTCGCACTTCTCTTGCACAATCTTTTAGTTGTACTTTCAAGTATTACAACTTTACAAGATAGATATAAATTGGATGGCATTTATTTTTTAGCTCTTGAATTTCCATACCATGACCACGAAATACTATTGTGTTATTATGATCACCTGGCCACTGAGCTCTTTAATTGAGTGGGAGACTCGGGTTCGATTTCCTTTGGGAACGAATTGAAGTTATGAGAGTTATAAGGTGGATTTGTGAATTTGTGAAGTGTTTGGGTGTTTGATGTACTAGCAACTAACTTTGTCCGATTAAAAAAAAAAACTATTGTGTTACCATGAAAATGTAATACACGAATAAATTCCTTTTGTCATTGACTCATTGTGCTCTTACTTACCCTAATTCTAGAAATCTAGCTAGGTTGGATTCGATCGAGCACAAAGTTCAGTCAAGATCTATATAATCGTCTCTGAATTTTCTTGACTATATATTGGTAGGATTTAAACTGCAATTATAAAAAAATTATAGAAACGAAATTAAACAACACAGATTTGGTTACCCAGTTCGTCAGCAATGATTATGTTTAGGGAGTTAGTCTCCCATAAATCAGGTCTATGCTATGAACTTGAATTATTTGACACATTTAACTCATTTTCAACACATTTTTCTAAACCACTAAACTTGACCCGTATTATACCCTGGGTAGCGTCAAATGTCTTGAATTAAAAACAAGGTTCATAGCATGAACCAGGTCTATACAAGTTTTTATCATGTTTGGGCCACTACCAAGCCAGAAGATTTACTAATATTTTCGATAATAACAAATACAAAGAATCAAATAGTATTTATAAATGAAATTGGACCAAAACCCTAAAGGTTCATTTTGATCGAACGCTGCTAAAAAAAGCTTCATAACCCAACACATATTGGGTGTATGATTCAACCATTACCATATAAAAACATTCGGTATTGTATCATTACTGTACTGAAAATCTTGATAAATTGTAAAAAGTAGTATATTTTTATATATTTTTTTAAACATACCAAATTGTCAAAAAATACAAAAAAGTCTGCAAAAAAGTAAATGTGTAAAAATAGTTTAATTTAAACTGTCCCGAAAAAGAATTCTTCATATATTGTATATTTTTTTTCTCTGCAATGACTTATAGCATTTTCAATCCTGTTTTAATGGAGAGGCCATGAAATAATGAGCTAAAATCTTGAATCTTTGGGTTTGGGGAATATTACGTAATAAGTACTGGACTAAATTTAACAATAAATTAGGTGGGCCAATTAATGGGTCTTTCTTTAATAGGCCCTTCAAAAGAATAAATTAAATACTGTTGAAATTCTTATTAATGGTTCATTTAATTACAAATGAAGGGTACAGATTAAACGGATTATAATTGGAATCTCACTTAACAGGTTTACTAATGAATGCCTACAATATCTTTGCCTTTATATTAGGAATTTCATTTAACAATTTTACTAATGGGAAATGGTAAATGATAATATAAATTTCGTTTAATAAACTACTGAAGCATGATTATTCTGAATTCTGAACATACATATCCAAAAATATTTTAGTAATAAATGGTAGAAATATAATTGGGGTAGAGTTTTAAATAGTCCAATGTAAAAGTAAATATTATTTCATGTCATTAAATTTTAATTTGTTATTTTCTAGCTAAGAGAATTATTATTTAGGCCCATATCCCCATATTTAATTAATTAAAAGAATTAAATAAAATAGAAAAAAAAATGCCTTCTTGAAAATAAATAGCGGCATTTTCTCCTAAAAATCAGAACAACTTTCTCCCTCCTTCATCCGAACAATACTCTTATATTATATCATATTAAAATATTAATTCACCCCGTACCATATTTTATTAAAGTCGTACTATCATTAATTCACCCCGTACCACATTTTATTAATGGCGTACCATCATTAATTTACCCTGTACCACACACTATTTAGGTCGTATCACTATTAATTTACATCGTACCACATTTTATTTAAACTCGTGCCACCATTAATTCACCTCGTACCACATTACATTTAAGCTCGTACCACCATTTTTTCACCCGTACCACACTTTTATTGAAACTCGTACCACCATTATTTTATCATGTACCACATTTTATTTATGCTCATACCACCATTATTTCACTTCATACCACAATTTTTCCACCTGTGCCACACTTTATTGAAGCTTGTACCACCATTAATTCACCATACCACATAACTGATCTTTTAAAAAAAAAGAGTGAAGAAGGTATAGTTGGTAAAAAATATATTCTCTCGGCTAGAAAAGATTAAAATTAAAATCATTAATAAAAAAGAACTTTTTAAAATAGAACTGGCTAAAAATTTGAGTTCCGTCAATATGAGTCTTTTAACAATTTCACTAAGCATTTACTTCAATTTTCGAATCTTTAATACTACAGCATGTAACCCCAATCCAGAGTTGAAAATATTTTTTATATTATTTATTTTAGATGAAATATTTTAAATAATTAATTAATTTAATTAATTTAATTATAGACGTAAGTTTTATTTTTTAATATCATATGTGCATATTTTCATTCATTTTTTATAAGCAAAGTTTTATATGCATCAGGCAACTCAAGTGCATATTGAAACGTTCAAATTTGTTTTTCTAGACACGTTCAACTTGTTTGCATTGAACAAGTTAAATGTTTCTGTGTGATTAAGTTTAACGTTTTGAGAAAATGACGTTTTAAAATTATATTTAAATTACACAGTGCACTTGATACACATGATACATATTCAAATTTATAATATTATCTTATCATTACACTGTCTGATACAATCAAATCTCCCTTTGCCTATATATAATATGTAATTAAATCACTCACCAAACAAAAATATAATACTAGAACATCACTCATTTATACCTGCTGACTTGATTTAAATTGAGTTTCACAACACTAAAATCTCAAGACAAATTTAACATACGTGATCATAATTTATGTAAATATATTAATATATTGTGAGGGTGAAGTTTATGGAGATTTTTTTTTCAGATATGCACGTAATTATAGGACGTTCTAAAAAGGAAAATATAAAAATAAATTAAGGATGAAAGGAATATACATTTTTAGTAATGTTTTTAAAAATTAAACAATTGTTTTTATAATTTTTTGCCTAAATTGTAAGATGATAATGACCATTAAAGAAGAATAGCCAAAATCTTATGTAATAAATATCACAAAATCTAGATAAATAAAATGGATTTCAAGAGATCAGCCCAAAAAAAGGCTATATATAGACCTCTTCACACAACTCAAAATGCACAATCCATAAATCTCTTCTCAATTGTTCAAAATAATTAGAAGAGAGAAAATGTCTCTAAAAATGTTGGCTATAGTAGCAATATTGAGTTTTTTGGTTCAAAGTCATGTAAGTAATGCAGCAAGCTATACAGTTGGAGACATAGGCTTCGGTTGGAAATTTGGCGTTGCTGGTTGGGAAAATGGCAAAAACTTTAAAGCCGGTGATACACTAGGTACGTATATTTATTACTCCCTTGATAATTTTACAAAATTAATTTACAATTTTCATTAATATTAATAAGGATTAAACTTCGTAAAATTAAGACATTTTACTTGATTGCATTTTAAACCAAATATTTTTAATAATTGCGAAAAGAAAATACAACAATATCGAACAAGTTAGGTCCATCCAAATATACAAAATTTTGTATTTTGCTAATTCTGATGAATTTTATTGCAGTTTTCCAATACAACCCAATGTATCATAATGTGGTGATTGTGGACAAGGCATCCTATGATTCTTGCACTCCTCCCAAACCTGGAAGCACTGCTACATACAATACGGGAAATGACCATATTAACCTCATTAAAGGGGTTAATTACTTCATTTGTTCCTATCCTGGTCATTGTAAAAATGGCATGAAGATTGCGGCTAATGCTGCTTAATTAATTTTTGTTCCTACTATTGTAATTTAATAATTAATTTTCATACTCAATAAATAGATTTGGTTACCTTGAAGGCTAATACTGCTGCTCCTAGATATCGAATTTTTCTTTTTCTTTGTCAATCTATATGTTTGTGTTGAAATCAAGCCTTTTATTTTACTAAAACTTATTATTATGAATAGATTTATTTTCTGGTTGATTAATAATATTTTCCTTATTTTCCTTAAAAACTTCAGTGGAAGTAAATTAAGACTATAATCATGTGGATTACTTGATAAGTTAGCCATTTAGACGTGAAATTTTTTTATGGAGAAAAAATTACAAATGGTTCTGTAATTTTGTCTGAATTCACAAACGGTCTAGTATGTTTTTTACTTTATCAATTTCGATCATTTTTATTTTAATTTTAGTCATTTTCGCCGGTTAATTTAAAATTTGATCGAAAAACTGACCTAACTTTTATACTGGTCACGTCGATGATCGCCACCACTCTCATTTGAACTGTCTAATCAAGGAAGAAAAACCCCCAATTAATTTAATGTTTTGATTATACCTCCCCCTGAATCGCAACTACAAAATCACGAGTTTCATTCATTATCGTGGTTAATTGCGAGTGATTTACGTTGAGGCGAGGGTCGAAATATACACTATTCTTTTCTTCTCACTGAACCCGTTATTTCAAAAAAAAAAATGTATTATAGATTCAGGCAAAGTTACAAGATTTTTGGTGATTTTTTTTATTTTATTTTATGCATGACCTCAATCATATAAACTAACTCTCATGTCCATGTATGAGTCAGAGCCGACCTGAAAGCGTGTAGTTGTGTATAGGCATGCTCAAAAAAAACGGAGCCAGCGGTTGAACGGAAACCGGCCGGTTTTCGAACGAACCGCCGGTTTTTGAACCGCCGGTAAACCAGGTTCTTGATTCGATTCGGAACCGAAAAAACAAATAAATCCGGGTTCGATTACGGTTCTAGCAAAATTCGAATCCGGAACCGCCGATTCGAACCGGACCGCCCCCAAATTTGAAAATTCTAGCGTTGAGATCCAACGGCCCATTAAAAAGTCGTTGAGATCCAACCATTTGAGATCAAAGAGCCGTTAAAAGGAACCGGTTCGAGCAGGTGGAACCGCCGGTTCGGTTCGAACCCGGTTTTGACCGCTTTTTTTTTTTTTTTTTTTTTTTTTTTTCAATATTTCATCTATAAATACCAACTCATTCCACTCCAAAATTCACACCAAAGTTTATTCATCTCTCTCTCAACTCTCAAGTCTCAACTCTCACTCAATTCTCAAAGTTTATTATTTACATATTATTTACATTACATATTATATTTATACTACACTATATATCATACTATACTCTAATCTATACATACACTACATATTATATTTATACTACACTATATATTATATACACTATATATTACACTATACTAATACTAGTATACTACTATAGTACTATACTACATATTAGTATATTACACTACACTTACATAGTTACATACATATTACATTACACTACACTTACATACATATATTATTTACATATACACTTACATACATATTATTATTATGGCAAGCCATCAAAGCAAGGGTAAGGGTAAAGGCAAAGCTTCTTCCACCTCTTAGTTTCGTCTTCCACATCCACCAGCACCGATCGAGTGGAGTTTAGATGATATTGAGGCCACACTTGGTCCCGGTTATGAGAATCCTCTTGAAGATGATGCTATACCACAAGGTCCACGACGTCCTACTCAAGAAAGCCAAAACCACCCAACCGAGTCCAATGTCGAGCCAACTCCAACCCCAACTCCAAGTCGAGCTCAACTTAAGTCGGATATTTTTGCACGTCACTTTAATAAAGTGATCAACGAGGATGGTACTATTAAAGTTCATTGCAACTATTGTGACAAAATATATTCTTTTTTGTCAAAGGAGGAGGATATGGAACATTCGAGAAGCATTTGAAAAAAAAATTCATCCGGATAGAGTTGGAATTAGTTCAAACCAAGCACAACCGTGGATTTCGTCAACCGGTGGCGGTGGTGGAGTTCAAAGGCGAGGTAAGTAACCCCACTTCTCTATTTACATTTGATCAAATGAAATATAGAAAATTGTTAGCTAAATTTTGTGTGCACACAACACCTTCCTTTTCAATTTTCCGATAATTCGTATTGGAATGATTTTGTTAACCTTGGTCTTCAACCCGTGACAAAAAAAGTTTCACGTCATACTACTACTCGTGATGTTGCTAAAGTTGTTTATGAGTATAAATATGCTTTGATTAATCTATTTGCCGATTTAAATGTTAAAGTTTGTATATGTGCGGATATTTGGAGTGATAATTTTCAAAAGCATAGTTATATAGGAGTTACATGCACTTGGATTGATGATTCGTGGACTCTTAACAAAAGATTGATTGCTTATAGAGATTTTGATACGGAACACAATGTCGTTAATATTAGAGATAAATTGCATGATATTTTAAATGAGTATGCTCTTACTAAAAAATATTTTCTATTGGTTTTGATAATCTTTAGTGCAAAATCGGCTACTATTGAAGATCTTACAAATATTTGTCAACCATATCTTGGTGGAAAAAAATTTCATGTTAGATGTATGTGTCATATTTTAAATTTATGTGTTCAAGATGGTTTAGATGATTTGAAAGAACAAGTTGGTCCTATTAGATCCGCTATTTATTATATGTCGAGACATTCAAAATTGTTGAAAAAATGGAAAGTTTTTTGTAGAACATACAATATGCATCCCAAAAAAATTTCTCTTGATGTGTCAACTCGTTGGAATTCCACGTATAAATTGTTAAAGGAGTCTATGGATTATAAAGACGCTTTATGTACATTTTTTACTCAAGAAAATTGTGGTATTCGTTTATATCCTCAATATTGGGATTCATGCACTTCTTTGTGTAAAATTTTGGGAATTTTTAATGATTCCACAAAAGTGTTATCCGGTGTTTATTATCCTACGTGTAATTTAGCGCTTGATTATTGTATTAAAGTTGCTCATGTGTTAAATGAAAATATTACAAATCCTTTATTAAGTGGTGCTACTTTCTCTATGATGCAAAAATGGAAAAAATATTTTACAAATATTCCCGATCTATTCTTGGTTGCTAAAGTGTTTGATCCTAGAGTAAGATTGGATGGATTAATAATGATGTTAAATATGTATTATAATTATTTATTTCCTATTAGACATATGGTCATGGGTGAAGATGATGTATATCCTAATCCGGAAGAGATTGGTAATCGGATTAAAGTTACTTTAATGTCTTTATTTAGAGAATATAGTGGTCCCGGGTTTTGAAGAAAATTTTTGGTGGTGGTGGCTCTTCTATGAGTCAAGAAGAAGATATATTAATGATTTTTTTATGATGAGCGTTCTCAAAAACGTCCAAGGTCTACTTCTAACCCTTATTACGAACTTGATCATTATTTATCCTCTTCATTTGTTCGGCTTGATGAAGATGAAGACAACACTACTTTTAATATACTAAAGTGGTGGTCGAGGATGAAAAATATTTATCAATATTGTCAATGCTAGCAAGAGAAATTTTTGCATCTCCGCCTCAACCGTTGCCGTTGAACAAGCTTTTAGTTTGGGAGGCTACACTTTGGATGCAACGAGATCGAATATGACCGTTGAAAACGTGGAAAACCAATGCTTGCTTGATGATTGGGTAAGAGCCGAAAAGAGAAGTCAAGAATTTGTTGATAATGATGATCAAGATAGCTCCGAAGAAACTACCACCGGAAGTGATGCATGAAGAATCGAATCGATCCAAATCAACGAGGTAAGTTTGAGGTAAAGAGAACTACGTGGACTTTGATTCCTATTTTGGATCGTAGGCAACTTAATTTTAAGTTTCAAACTTAGAATTTCTAAGTTTATTTCTTAAATTTAAGCTCAAGTCCAATTTCTTTAAATCCCCCCCTCGGCCCCTCCCCCAAATTTATTTTGTAAAGTTTAAAATTTTAAGTTGTAATTGTAATTACTAATTCGATATAGTTCACTTTGTAATTTGTAAAGTTGTAATAGTTCAATTAATTTGTAATAGTAGATTACTAGCTTATTTTAAGTTAGAATTACTATTTTTTTGTATTTTGTATTTTGTATTTTATAATAGTTCATTCAATTATTTCTAAGTTCATTTTGGTATTGTACTAATGTTATTGTTATGTTTTAACTTTTAATTATTGTAATGTAATCTTTAATTTAAATTCTCATATTAACAATAATACAATAATTAAATTTCTCATCTACATTCTTTCAAATTTTAGATCCAAAAAATCAAGAAATAAAAAAAAAAAAAAAAAAGGAAACCGGTTCGGGTTGGAATCGCTGGCGGTTCGGGCCGAATCGAACCGAAACCGCCTTGACCGCGGTTCGGTTCGTTCCACCTCCGAAAGTTTGGAACGCTTGGTTGAATCGAACCGGCGGTTCCGGAACCGTGAGCATCCCTAGTTGTGTATGTATAGATCAAATTAATTATAATAGAAATCTTACTAATTAACGGGATTGATATAGAGCCCACCAGTAGGCACTATAATTGTGCCCACCCCTACGTGGCCGACGATGTGACAGTGCCACATAAATTTTTTTTTTTCCTTAATCATCATATATATATATATATATATATATATATGTATTTTTAAATATTTTGAATTTGATTTAATTTATACCATAATTGTAATTTTTTTTTTTCATATAATTTTTTTCCATACTTGCAAAAAGTTATGTATCTATTAGCATGCCAAATTCTCAGGTTATTGCCAAATCCCTGCAGTAAAACACTATGCAGAAATTGAAAATGGAAGAATTGAATATAAAAACAGAGAATCAAAGACCCCATTAAAAAACCAATAAAGAAGTAAATGGTCAAATCATAATTAATTGGGTGATTTAATTCCATGTTTAAATGAGTGACATTGAATTATACCCAGGCGAATAAAACCAACAAAACCTTGAATGAAGATGCTCTCATGTGTGAGAACATAAAAACCACTTGCTGATATGGGTTTTTTACTGCTGAATTTATAAAGCATGTAAATTAATTTTTGAGGGAAAAAAATGTTAATTAAAAAAAAAATTGGTAAAAATCAATAATTTGTTTAGTAACAGTTAAACTCAAATAATAACGATAACAATAAAATTGATGACATAAAATACCTCACAAAATATTGAACTGTTGCGTCAATTAATGGTTACCGTTGGGTTTGGGGCGTAAGAGATGTTTAAGTCTTCTATTTTCAAGATTACAAAATATAATTGCACGTTTTAGTGTAATAAATTGTAAGTTATAGTGCAATAAATTACAAATTTCTAAAATACACTATAAAATATTTGATACACCTAATACATACAGGACCTTGTCAAAATGAAAAGATTAGCCAAAATGAATATCACAAATTTTTTAGGCAAATTAGATGGGTTTCAAGGATCGGACCTGTTCACACAACCTAAAACACAACATATAAATTTCTTTCTCAATTGTTCAAAACAAGAAAAGAGAATGTTTAAAAATTTCATAGACAATTTTTTTTTTTTTGTTATCTGTATGTGTAAGATTTAAGTAATGATATTTTGTGTAAATACATGAACATTGTGCATGTAGAGCTTATTGAGAAATTTCATTTTTGTGAATATTCATATAATTATATTCGAATAAGGAAAGTATGAATAAAAACTGGGATAATAAGAATATAATATTTTTATAGTAACATAATTAACATTTTAAAAAATTAAACAATTGTCTTTATAAACTTTTTCCTAAATTGTAGTTTTGTTTTGGTATTAACCATTAAAGAAGAATCACCAAAATTAATATCACAAAATCTGGGCAAATTAAATGAGTTTCAAGGAATCAGACCAAAAGAAGGCTATATATAGAACTATTCAGACAACTCATAAATTTCTTTCTCAATTGTTCAAAAATTAGAAAAGTGAAAATGTCTCTAAAAATGTTGGCTTTAGTAGCAATGTTGAGTTTGTTGGTTCAGAGTAATTTTAGTAGTATATATATATGTATTTTGCTAATATGGATGAATATTATTGTAGTTTTCAAATACTACAAATGGGATCACGATGTGGTGATTGTGGACAAAGAAGCCTATGATTCTTGCATTAATCCCCCTTATGATATCCATCGTACATTCCAGAGTGGGAATGACCAAATTACCCTTGTTAAAGGGTATAATTACTTCATCTGCAGAGTTCCTGATCATTGTAAAAATGGGATGAAGATTGCTGCTTATGCTGCTTAATTTTTCTTCCTACTATTATTTACTATTTTCATAGTCAATAAATAGTTAAACTATTATGTTCAATCTGTATGTTTGCATCAAAGATTGTACTCCAATTGCTTTTATAAAAAATATTCTTTGTTCGATCAAAAAAAAAAAATGACGAGCTTTTTATTTGGTTAGAAATATTTATTGTTCAGTCCAATATATTTTCTGATTGGTTAATTAACGCGTGTCTTTTTTTCCTTTTTTATAAAGCTAGCTAATTCCTTTTGGATTATGATGCTATGAATTTATAACAATGCTTGCGAGATGCATTTGCAGTTGCACTAATATTCTTGAAATTTGATTTTTGAATTTTTTTTTGATGCAACAGCTCGTGGAACAAAGAAATACAATTTCAAATAAATTGATTAATGCTTCTAAGTGAAATTGATTTAATATATTAAGAGAGCAGTCTCAACAAGAAAATAAATATAAAATTTAATTTGTATTATGAAAATACAATTCTCACTTTTAATTTAAAATGGAGTATTACTTTTTTCACTTAAAAATATTACAGTATATTTTTTCATATTACGAATCAAATTCAATGAAATGATCTCGAACTTATTTTTATGAAACTTTAAGGGCTTGGCAATCGTTTTCAATTTCTTTTTTGCCATTAAAATTGGCCTCAAATATGTCTTTGCTCCTAATAAAATGCCAAAAATTTATACTATAAGACAGCCGCATAAATGGGATGAATTTTATTTATGATATCATATAACCAATAAGTTATTAACCCTAATTTTATTTCAAAAAAGTATGATTTAAATATCAAGATGAAGTCGGTTTCATACATAAAAAGTTGAGATAAATTCATACAAGACACTTTTTAATTATTTTATGCAACAACGAGTCTTTTTTGTAAAACAAAATTTTGGTCAGTTGTTAAATTGATTTGAGCATTGTTATTGTTAAACAAAGTACATTTTATTCTTTGAAAAAACTAATTATACTCCTACAAAACAGTCTCATAAGTCTTATTTACCGAAAGCCACCCAATTAATCTTTTTATGATCACAATTTTGTTTTTGATCCACTGGGCCATTACTTTGACGCCACTTACTGAACAAGCCCGTTATGGCCCATATTTTAATATCATCCTTTTAAAAACCGATCAAAATTAATGATTATAAAAAAATTGATTAATAGTGGAAGTTAATGAATTTTGTAAAAAAATTCAAAAAAAAAAGTTGATAATAGTCTCCCCAGGCCTTCTACATTTCCAACTTTTTCAATTGATATATATATATATATATATATATATATATATATATATATATATATATATATATATATATATTTATTTATTAAGAGTAAGTTTCATGTGAAACTTGTTCATAGTATAAAATTTATAATATTACACTTATAAACTAATATTATTATATTTATCAATTGATATTATTGTACTTATAAACTAAGATCATAGTATTAAATGTTGTTGGTATTAATTTATAAGAGTCGTGATATCAGTTTATAAGTATAATAATATATTTGTTTCTCATTATGAACATGTTTCACACTAGAATTTATGATTTATTAATTTCATTTGCTAGTAGACATCATAAACTCAACATATTTCCCACTCAATCGCAACAAGTCTCCTTAGAATTCGTCACTATCCAAGACCATGCATGTTCTTGCTTTTATTTCTTTCGATAGCTTCCTCACATCCCTATCAATATTCTTTTAAAAAATTTATCGTTTCTTGATTTTCATATACTCCCTCAATCCACTAAATATATATCTGATATTTTGGGCACAACTATTAAAAAAAATTAGATTAAATAAAGGTATTGTGGGATTTTTTTATAACTAAAGTGATTATTTGTGAGTAAAATATAATATTAATTGAAATAATTAAGTGATGATGTGAGAATAAAGATAAAATATTTATTTTAATAAAAATTATGAGAATAAATTTAGTAAATGGATAAATAAAATAAATAAGTGAAAATAAATTTGGTGCTAGGGGAGGGAGTATAATTTATGTATGTAAATAAAAGAGGGCCGGATAATTTAAAGAGTATAGGCCCTTTTCCTTTTCAATTAAGAAAAATGGAATAACCAAACAAAAAACGTACAACTTTTATCTGGAAACATATTTTTCAAGAGCCATCAAAATTTATTGAAAAAATCACATCAAGTAGTAGATGTATACGATGCATTTTATTCGACAAATCATGTGATGAGGAAAGAGAATAGGTTTCGATATGAAGTTATGAACAAAATGAGTTTGTGTTCAGAAACAAACATGATAGTTTCGGATTTCTTTAAAGCCATCTTTCCTTCTTTTGATTTTGAAGCACACACACTAATCATTGCTTCACTTCTGCGCATGCTTCCATTACTTCATTAATACACACTACATTTATCTATAACCCAAAGACAACCAAAATATGTCCATAATTAATATGGGTATTCATTAGTAATATTTTTGAATTTATTTAATTTTTAATAAAAAAAATTGGTCATATTAGATGAATTGATACGTTTAGAATGATTGGGACTGAGATCGAGTGAGGATTCGTTTGATATGATTAGAGAATGGTACTGGTAATGAGTATTATCAAATGGTCAATCACTATGAGTTATTGATTGCATTTTTTTTAAAGCAATTAATTACATTATTGTTGCTTGGTAAAAAATCAACAATGTGCATCATTTTAGGAGAATAAAGTAAATGATTACATTAGTGAAATTAGGTAAAAGAAGTAGGGTAATCAATCACTTACTTCTATATTATTACAAGTGTAATAAAACTGACAAGCACAATTAATCAAAATAATTTGAATCACCCCTTTTATTACCCCCAAACTAAGCTGAGATTTTGTGGAATATCTTTAATTGTAGAGCTCAAATAGCATGTATCTATATATTTATAAACTCAATTATAATATTGTAGGCTCAAATCTCATTCATGTCGCATTGAATATATAATTATGGGATAGGTATCTTGCATTAATTGCATTGTGCAATTTAAATATATTTTTAAATAGTATTATTTATTTTTACAATTGATATTGTTGAATAAAAATAACTATATCGTTCAATAAAAATAATTAATATCATTTTATTTTAAAATATATTTAAATTGCACTGTTCATGTGTAGATTATTATGTAAGCTCAGAAGATATATGTTTAGGAAAAGAGTAAATGCATGTTTGGAATGGGTTTTTTTACTAAGTAAAGAAGAGCATACTCACAATTTTTTTTTAAAAATATTAAATAGTGTTACTAGAAAATATTTATTAAGTCTAAGTGTCATCATTTTCCAAAAAAAAAAATGATTAATAAGTTAATTATTATGCATCTGACCCATCATGGCAAGTCGACGGACCACTTGTATTGAATATTGGCCCATGTACAAAGCCCATTTCATACTAAAATATAGTAAATCTTTTTTCATTTGTACAGAAAACATTTAATTTAAGGATAAATAAAATGTTTTATTGGTCTTATATTCGTTGATAGACACTAAGGCTATCTACGTTTCGGAAGATTTCGAAGGACTTTGTACTTTACAGTTTCAAACCCTTATTTGTTTTGAGAATTAAAGTAAAAATTTAATAATGAGATATTAATCACATATAAGTTTATTTAAAAAATATATATATAGAGAACAATGAATAAAAAGTACATTTAATAATGATTTCTCTCACAATTTACCACTCATGACGTGCTAATATTAAAATAAAAGAATGGGTCTCCTGTGCACCAAGTGCACCGTACATTCGGGTATAAGAGGTGGCCCATTAAAAAAATGAGACTTTGTCATTAGTGAAAAGAAGGATCCACAATAGAAAATAGGCAGGGTCAAAGTGAGTGCACGGATTTAGAATCAGTGCACCAAATGCATATGAGACCTTGCCAAAATTAAAAAAAATATCATCAAGTAAATTTAAAAAATGCGGTATTAAACATATCACTATGTAAGATTAGTCACTCGTTTCCTAATCTCATGTGGTAATATTATTATTATTATTTTATATTTATACGTCAGTAAAGTAAGTGGACTCCAACGACTACATTAGATGGACCTTACCTGAAATGGTAATTCAATATAATTTTAAATATTAAGTGAAAGTATATGTTATATTAAATAGAAAAAAAATATGTACTAGAATTGATAACAAATAAAAAACTTGAGTTTTAACTTATACTCCCTCATTCCCATGGTAAGCTACATTTTGCCATTTTTCATTGTCCCAATTTAAGCTTTATATTTTCACTTTTTAGCAAGTTGTGGTTCATTTTTTTTCAAAAACTATATCAAATTTCATTCAAAATTATATCAATTGTCATTCAATTAATATTAAAATACACGCACTTTCTCATTCTCTCTCCACCTTTTAATATTTTTTTTATATATCCCATCAACCAACAATACATTCAATATTATATTCTTTAAAATCTGAGTCAATCTCAAAGGTAAAGCTTACCTTGAAGGTAATACCTGATTATTTTGCTAGAGCTAAATTAATATTCAAATCTTGATTAAATCTTGTATGCACTAGGTGCACCGTGCACTTAATAAAGAATTGCACTTAATAATGAATTGCACATATTAATAGTTACACCTGTTGGGGAATGTGTTGCACAGATCTATTCGGGGTGAATATTTAAATACAAATTTAATTCATTAATTATTACTAGCATGAATTAATCCTATATTAATTCAAATAATAATTGCAACAACATATCATGCATATAAAAAGCCACGTAAAAACCTCGACGCACGAGAATCTGAGGTTTACGTGAGCGTACCTCTCTCGGGATGGCAAAGTGACTTGATCGGACGGACTAACCAAAAGGACTTCCCAAGTATTCCCTTAGCCCCCTGCTCAACTATCCAATTGGAAGGACACTCGTCGAACAATTAACAAAAGGAAAAAATAAACTTTGTTGCACCACCTTTGTGGATTTGCTAATATTTCCAGCACATGGAATTGTACTTGGGAATGAACTAATCATCCCTTATTTATAGGAGAGGGGGTGTCGAAATTTTTAGTGAATATCAATGTGGGAAAAGACTTTTCTTGATCACCAAGAAATCTTGAATATATCTCTTATATTCTTTTTCCCATAATTAAATATTCCACAAAATCCCACCTTCTCTATTTGCTATGGTAATTTTCGAAAATAATGCCTTGCAAGAATCCAAGATTTGGATCTTCTTGAATTTATGAGATATTCTTGTATTTCAAGAAATACATATCTTCCATAATATCTTTTCAAGAAAATCAAGAAAATCTTTCTTGCCCATTATTCTCAAAAATTTCGAAAATTCCATATAGATAACCAAGTGGGAGATTTCTTGAATTTAATGAGATAATCTTGTATTCCAAGAATACATATCTTCATTCCATAACAAAATTCAAAAGAAAATCTTTCTCCTCTTTTTATCCATAAATTTGAAAATTAGAGGAAAAATTAAGCAACAATATTTATTTTATTTTAATCACCTTTTTTAGGTTATTGGACTATTTGTTGGGCTACTCGGGGGCCTTTAGGAGAATTAAGATTGGACCTTCTAATGGATCTTGAATATCTAATATTGAGCCACAATATAATTCAAGCCCATAAATATTAATTAATCTCACTACATAATTAATATTGCACTATCCATCTTAACCCATATTACGGTCAATATGACTCCGGTCATTATTTCCGTGTTTAAGATTATCTAGCCCATTAATTAATTCAAGCCTTTGAAATAGCTTTCCATTAATTAACATCTTTTGTCCTTGGTCGAGAGCGATTCAACATTATTATCCATAAGGAAACTAATTCCACTTGCAAGATTTGTTATGATAAAACTTATGAACCTCCCAAGGGGGGCTAATCAAGCAAGCGTGCTTGCTTAACGATTCTTCGTATTAAATCTTAGCAATCACGTGTGACCAATAATATTGTCCAAGATAAAAAGTATTGAATCTCTACGATTCGCTACCCATGATAAGTCAAAGCAATAGTTACCAATCCCACGTGATCCTATTTAAGGGGACGAAGGTTAAACAACGAACCATCGAGGTCTAATTCTTCCTTGTTCGATTAGAAGAATTTATCCTCCTGTAGGTCCTATTCAACAAGATCGATCATGCATGCACTAGTGTAATCTCTTGGTCAAGACAAACCAATCGAGGCCTTACCTCAACCTTTCGCGATGGTTGTTCATTTCCATCTAGGTCGTGAATGGCGTACTTATAGTTCTGAGGACTATTAATTTAATCTTTCGTGATCGGGTATCACTAAATTAACTACTGATGTAACACGTCACGAATTATTGAGCAGTTATGCAAATAAATATATGTAACATTCAATCATATTTAAAGCATCAGTGATAAACAATTTATTTCAGTAAATAAGTCTGGAAATTCAGTTTCGATTATACAAAGTAAAACGCATACTTTTCAGTATAATCCCAACAACACCAAACCACGTAATTAATAATAGGTAAAATAAATTGTACAATTCAATGTAAATAAATTGTATTATCCCGAAATACATTACTCCCTCCGTCTCATTCTTTAAGAGAAACTTGTCATTTTTTTTGTCCCAATCTTTAAGAGAAATTTTTTAAATACTAATAAATATTTTTTTCTACTTTATCACTTTATCACATAAAATACTAATAAACAACTCATTCTACTCCCAAATACCCATCACTTTATTACTTTATCACATAAAATACTAATAAACAACTCTTTATATTTTATCACTTTATTACTATTCAAATAAATCCTTATAAACAGTTAGAAACTCTTAAAGAATGGGACAGAGGTAGTATGTAATAGACGATACACCCAATGTAGATAAGACCCACCCTCAAATCTTACATATATGAAAAACCCTGAAGGACTATCGACCTATCAGTCTGTGTAATGTGGCCTACAAGATTGTAGCCAGAGCTATTACAAATCGGTTTCGTACAGTCTTAGGGAAGCTTATCGACCCCAGCTAGAGTGCTTTTATACCAAGACGCCTGATTTCAGATAATATCCTGCTAGGATACGAGTGTATGCATTGGCTCTGAAACAATAAGAGTAAGCAAGGCTTTGCGTCTCTTAAGCTGGATATGAGTAAGGCTTATGACAGAGTGGAATAGAGCTACTTAGAAAAAGTTATGCTTCGAATGGGTTTTAACCGCAAATGGGTTAACTTGATTATGGAATGTGTGACTACCCCATCCTACGAGTTCAAAATCAACAACTCAATATCGGGAAAGGTAATACCCTCCAGAGGTCTCCGTCAAGGGCATCCCGTATCTCCCTACTTATTTGTGATTGTTGCACAAGGACTTTCCTCGATAATCAACGCCCAAGCTGAGGAAGGTAATATCACCGGGATCAAGATTGCCAGGGGTAGCCCCACGATCACCCACCTCTTCTTCGCGGACGATAGCCTTATCTTCTTTAAAACTAGTAGAGATAATGTCCTTAATATTAAGAAATGTCTCTGCGACTATGGGAATGCATCTTGTCAATTAATTAATTTTGACAAGTCGGCCATAACTTTCAGCAAGAGTACTTCTCAGAATAACATCGATTTTGTCAAAGTCAGTCTCCAAATCCAGACCTGTCAGGGACATGACCTCTATTTGGGGCTACCCACCTTCTCAATCCACAGAAAATGTCTGCAGTTCGGGTATATACAGGATAGAGTATCAAAAAGGTTGAGTAGCTGGAAGAACAAGGTTTTTACGGAGGGAGGACGAGAAGTACTCATCAAGTCTGTTATTCAAGCCATCCCTACTTATGCAATGTCATGCTTCAGGATCCCAACTTCCCTCTGTGGCGAGATCGAGTCCATGTGCGCTAGATTCTAGTGGGAAGGTGACCTGGATACCAAGAAGATTCACTGGAAGGAGTGGAAATTCCTTACAAAGCCCAAACATGAGGGAGGGATGGGTTTTAGAGATCTTGTTACCTTCAACAAAGCATTCCTGGCAAAACATATCTGGAGAATCATCCTCCGCCCCGACTCCCTTATTGCAAAGGTGCTTAAGGCTAGATACTTCAAGCATACGGATATCATGGAAGCCACTATTGGCTCAAACCCCTCATGTGTTTGGCGTTCCCTTATGTGGAGTAAACCAACCTTAGCCGAAGGCTTACTGTGGAAAATCCACGATGGGTCTAAAGTGCACGTGAAAAAGGATCGGTGGATCCCAAACCTGGTGGCAGGAAGAATCACCTCCAATACCACTGATGATAGCAACGCTAAAGTCCAAGATCTTATCACGGCTTCAAAACAGTAGGACCAATCAAAACTCAACAACCTCTTCCTTAATTACGAGACGAAAGTAATTAAGAGTATCCCTATTAACCACCTGGGTAGCACTGACTCTCGATTCTGGCATTATTCCAAAAAGGGTGTATATACTGTTAAATCAACTTACTGGAAGGCTAGAACAACAAGTCAAGACACTAGTAACGACCGCGTGGGTTCGACTAGCATGGTCCTGGGGGCTTGGTCCAGAATTTGGAGACTTAATCTACCATCCAAAGTCAAGATCTTCCTCTGGAAATCAGTCCATAATGTAATAGCTGCAGAGGCTAACCTAGAGGCCCATAGAAGTGGCAACGGGGCGGGGCCGGTTTACGCCTCCCCCGGCCCCGACGGGGAATTTTTTTAGTCCCCATCCCCGTCCCTAACGTTTTTGGGTATTCCTAACCCGACCCGAAAACCGACTAATATATTTCATTTTTATTTTTTTATTATCATAATTATTTTATCTCCCTAAAAATAATGGAGAGCCAATTATGTTATAAAATTATTTTTTTATAAATTAACTTAAAAGAACAAAATATAAATAATCAAATAAATATTTAAATATATAGAGTGATATATACATATATAAATATAAACAATATTAATATAATATGTATCGGGGCGGGTTTGGGGCGGGGCGCGGGGCGGGGTATATAAATATCGTCCCCGATTTAAATTTTATTTTATTTTCCCCTAAATCGAACCGAAATCTGAAAATGTTCAAAATAACCACCCCGATCGGGGCGGGGGCGGGGCAGATCACCGCGGGGACGGGGAAAATTGCCATCCCTAGCGGCCCATCACATCCCTTGTCATCCCAGGTGCATGATCTGCGGTTATCATAAGGCTGATACTAATCATGTACTTTTCTTTTGCCAGGGAGTAAAAGAAGCTTGGAACAAAATGAGCTGGTGGCCCCTCATCAAGAAAGCAAAAGGAATCTCAACAGAGAGCTTGATCATACATTTTTCATCCACTCCTTGGAGGAAGCCGACCTCGAACAAGTTGCCATGAAGACTTGGGGCATCTGGAAGGAAAGATGCGAAGTGTCGCATTCAAAAGAAGGACCTCGTGACGGAAAAAAGATACATGCTAAATGGACAGAGGCCTTTTTGGATCAGTTCCGCAGTGAAAAGGCCAAGCTCCCACCGGGAATTAACCATCCAACTAGTAGTTCGACACCCGACCACTTTAATTTAACACACAACAATTCTTTATTGAAAGTCGATGCAACCTATAAAGAAACAACAAAGGCTTATGCAATAGGCTTTTTCATCTGGGATAAGGAAGGAAACACTCGGGCGGCGGGGTATCACAACATTAACCCCCCGGGATCGGTTTTGGCCGCTGAAATCACCGCAATTATGGACGGCTTACAATTCTGGAAGACCATCTCCCGAGAGAATATTACGATCCTCTCGGACTCTAAAGAGGCGATTAGTACCATAAATACTGACAATCCTTTTAAAGGATATGAAGAAAGCCTCATACTTAGAGCCAAAAACCTGATCCAGAACTCCCCAGTGAAGGAAGTTCGTTTTTGCCCTCGAAAATACAACACTGAAGCTCACGAGCTTGCAAAGATGGCAACAAAATCTATCCTCGTCAAGTTTGAGTTAGAGAAGATATCTCATGACATATAATGTCGTTAGATTAGAATCTTAATTCGATGTAATCTTTTAGTCGTTGAGCTCTAAAAAAAAAAAAGTTTATATATTACCATTTTCCGATTCTCCATGATTGCCAAACCAGTGTTTTCAAAACCGGGTTGAAGCGGTTCAAACCTGGTTGAAGCAAACCAACGGTAACCGGTTAAAATACACATACATAACCGGATTTCAGGTTGAGCAGGGTTGAAACGGTCAAAACCGGTTCAGGTTCAAAAAAAAAAACATTTTTTTTTTTTTTTTTTAAAAAATTAAATTATTAATTTATATTAAATATTTAAAATTTTAAATCTATATTCCTCTCACATTTTTCTCCAACACTTTCGATGTGGGATAAATGTATGAGGTGGGACAAAATTTATAAAATATGATATGAAAAGTTATAAAATATATATTTAAATTTTTGTAGGTGTATATTTATTTTGTTTTTTTAACTAAACATAGAAAATGGTTGATTGAATCCGGGATTAAACCTGGAAGTCGACCGATTGAGCCGTGGCCCAGGTTATTCTGTCCGATTCGATCATGGGATTGATTATAAAAAATTTGTGCTTAAAACATAGATTTGACGCCAAATGAAGCATCTATCTACCTCAGAATAACTTCAATTTACAGCAATATCACAGCCTTACAACCAATTGACTGGAACATCCACCTTTGACCACGAATAATCTATCTCTTTTTAAAATTTTTTTTTTTTCATATTTTTCCTGTTCAAGTAGAAATTGACACGTAGTATATATATTATATTATTACTTAATAAATAAATAGACACCGACAGCTGGAAAACTGTACAAGGAGAAGGAAGTAAATTTATGTAAATGAGATTCCATTATTCCTTGTGTTGTCACTCATGACCAAAGGCCTAGGCCCTAAAGTAAAAGAAAAAGACTGTACTGACATTTCAATTAATTAATATTATAAACACACACACATATATATAGTAAACGACGTTGAGAAACTATACAGTACATCTGCAACCACTGGGTACAACCTTAAAAACCCACAAACGTACAACACTTTAATGCTATACTGCTTAAGACCCACTATACGTCCAATTTTTATACGTACGTGTAGTTAGATGGTGATAGACATGGGCGGATCTAAGGGGTTGGCTGACACCCCAACTTGTCTCTAAATTCTTTATATTATATATATTATATGTAATTAATTTAAATTATTAAGTTCTTAACCCAGTCTATATAAACTCAATTTGCTTCTAATTCAATTAAATTATTTTTCTTAAAATAAAAATATCAAAAATTGTATATTTCAGTGTAGTAAATTGCATGATTTTAAAGTACACTATGAAGTGCACGGTGCATCTAGTGGATACAAGATTTAATCTTATCAAAATTGTTTTTTCTAGTCCACCCGTCCATCAATTTTTGGATCCGCCCCTGGTGATAGAAATAATTTCTTGTTGAAAATTTTGAAATTTAAAATATTTGGTAAAAAACAATTTTAAAATTGATTCAGAACTGTTTTTACAATCGACTTAAGTTAGAAGTGATATTTTTATCCCATTAAGACGTACGTTCAAAATATTCTTTTTAACTTATAAGTTATAACCACTTCTTAAATTCTCATTTTTGAATATTTTATTTCTTTTCTAAATTCTTAAATAAATTGACAAAAGTTATAACCCATAAATTGACCATTTAAGAACTCTTAGTGCTATATAGCAAACAAACTTTTTTTTTTCCAGAATCACAAATTTTAATAACTTTTTTATACAATGCTTCATCTGTTCTATACTCATTTTCATTTTCCATTTTGATCTGTTTCTATATTTATTTTTCTAAAATTATATTTCACGTCATTACTTCATGCACTCTAAAACCCATTTTATCTTCTCATCCACTTTAAGGATAAAGTAGAAATATCTATAATATCCTTAATTCTTATATTTAATATCGCACAAACAGTAAATGGCCAATCGAGTCTGGAACAGGGGGAGTATTTTGCAACCAACCATTTTTATATGTGAAAATGTTTATAAGCACTAGTTAAAACTTGCATATTGTACCAAATGATAATTTTACGATATATAATTTGGTGGGGGTGGGGTGTAGGATATGATGGGGCAGAAGCACATTAATAAAGAAGATAGGGTTCTCAAAGGAATTATTTAGGTTAGTTGGCAAAATATGAGTGTGTAACAGCGAAGATAAGTCTGTGACAATAGTTGGCAAATGTGTCAGTAAAAAACACAAACAAATTAAATAAATAAATAAAAGATAGGAAGCTTGCAATAGAAGAGAAGAAGATGATCCAAACCAAAACCATGATGAGAATTTGTAAAAGAAAAGTAAAGTGAAGTTGTATTTTAAATTAAATAAAATAAATAAATTACAAAGAGTAAAGTAGGAGAAGATTAGGTTGTGTAATAATTTAACACTGCGAGAGCAGTTGGCAGTAGTTAGTCTGTCTTTTAAAATCATTTACATGCTAACTTGGGCAGGTAAAAGGTACCTTGTTATTTTTATTTTATTTTATGTCTCTCAATTTTTAGCATACATGTTATTATATGTTAGGAAAGAAAGATAATGGCAAACTTATAAATTTATTGCCTTAATTTTTAGGCAAAAATTTCAATGCATATGAGTTGACGTAAACTATTTCTCTTCAAATATCATGGTTATTCTACATATTATTACTATTATGCATATATATTATTATTATTATTTAAAAGTATCAAATATTTTTTAAATAGTGATAGTAAATATATATAATAGCAACACTAAAGAAAATGTTCACGTGAACCCTGGTTAACGGAAGACATATTTTAAATTTTATAAGAGATTAATTAAGAAGAATATGTTTTCGGTGAAAATTGATCATAATATGAAATTTATATTATTACACTTACAAATTAATATTACTATACTTATCAACTGATATAATTACATTTATAAACTAATATCATAATATTAAACTTTGTTGATATTAATTTATAAAAGTAGTTGTATCACTAATTCAGTTGATAAGTGTCATGAGTTCAATTTCGTATTATAAATAAGTTTTACTGAAAAATTTGTCAATTAAGAATAATTGTGATCTTATCTTTTCTTATTTATAGCTTTTTCTTTGCAAAATTAATTAATTACGAAGCCTCTATATTCTTTAACTTTTGAAGCATATATAGAAATGTGACCACATACTATCATCATTTTTCTAAAAATTATTTATGAAGCCTCTATATAGTCTTATTTTACTAATTTATCGCATTTCCTTGAAATTAAATAGTACTCCGAATACCAAAACTATTAAACAATAAACAAAAGGCCCCATTTTACATACTGAAGTATGGATAGATAATTTAAATTTATTTTGATTCAATGAAACCACATTTATGCATAGTCTATGAAAGCATATAAAGTGGGAAAGTTGATGCTTCCTTTGCTGTTTGTGCAAGTACCCAGTTGGTGAATTTATGTTCTTTTTATTTTCTTGTAGAATTTAAGCAAGCATTCGATGCTGTTGACAGCAATGATAAGCCCAGTATAAAAATTGTACTCTCTCTGAAACTCTGCACACCATCTGTTTGTTTATATTACAAAGTAGAGAATTCGGTGCTTTCTGCTCAATTTTAGCTGCACATTTCAGAATATCACAAAAAGGGTCCTCCCCATTTTGCCTTTCTCAGATTCTTGTGGGGTTTTCCAGTTCTAGGTCAAATCTGAATTCTTGAAAAATCTTCATTTGATTATAAGTTTTTTGAATTGTAGTGCTAAAGATTGGTTTTTTATTTTTTAAATAAATGGTTGTGATGTGTGATGTTGTTCATATAAGCAAAAGAGGGGAAAGGGAATCTGCTTTTCTTTAACTCTGAAAGATTCATCGCATTTTCTTGATCTTGAAATGGAGGTGAATTAGCTGGTGAAATGCTTATATTCTGCTCTGTTTCTACATTGGATTTTCAACATTTTCCTTTCTGCCTGTAATTAAGATGCTGCAGTGAGGCTTTACTTTTGCTTTCTTTAACTTTCCTCACTGTGCTATAAAGCTGCAAAGTTCATTTGTGCCTTGTTGAGTCCTACAAGATATTGCCACCTATTCTTGGTCAAACCCTATTTCACCTAAAATATTGTATCTTTTTCTTTGTTTTCTCTACAATTTGAGTATTTCCAAATTCTGGACTTTCTCATTTCTTGATTAACAATGGGCTCTGATGAGAGTGGTGATAGAGTTTTCCATCATAGAGGTATGAACAAAGCAATGTGCTCAGAGTCCATGTTCTATGGCTCTAATTGGGATCCAATTGCTTCACTAAGTCAAAGTGGGCATTTTGGGAATTCCACCATGGTTTCACAGAATGAGTTTGTTAATCCACACTGCTCTGTTATGTTAGAAAATCAGGCAATGGGTAGTAGCTCTTCCCATTTGGTTCAATTTCCATCAAATTCTTCAAACCTTGTTGATTTAGTGCCAAGAATTCCTGGCTTTGGAAGTGGAAACTTCTCAGAAATTTCCACTTTATTTGCTCAAGAAACTTCACCTTATGGAAAGAGAAAGAGGGAAGTACCACAAGGGTCTTCACTTAAGGTAGCTTTTCTTGCTATGTGTATGTCTGGTTTTTGATGTATCTCATTAGATATCATTAAGGGGGTGTTTGCGTCTTTTTACTCTGATATAGAATGCTGAAGAAGAGCAAAAGGATCCCTCAGGGGACACATCTGAATTCCCTCAACAAGATGAAGAAAAGAAACAGATAATCGAAAAAAATACGGGCCAAAACTCTCGTAATAAGCAAGCTTCTAAACAAGCAAAGGATGATTCAAATGGTGGGGAGCCTTCTAAAGAAGATTACATTCATGTGAGAGCCAAAAGGGGCCAAGCAACAAATAGTCACAGCCTTGCAGAAAGGGTAATTTCTCAGCTAAACTCGAGATTAATGTGCGAAAAAAGTGATTTTTCGTGCTTATAAGCTCTTTGTATGCAGGTGAGAAGAGAGAGGATTAGTGAGAGGATGAGATTGCTTCAAGAACTAGTTCCTGGGTGCAATAAGGTTATTGGTGATTTCAGTTTAACTTCCAAGTTTATATTTTGTATTGGTATGAATATGATTCTAACTGTCTTGGAAATTTTTATTTTCAAGATTACTGGGAAAGCAATGATGCTTGATGAGATTATCAACTATGTTCAGTCACTCCAACAACAGGTCGAGGTATGCCCCGTGATCAGTGATCTTAAAAAAAACTTGTCTTTTTTCGGTTTTGTTATATAGATGATTAAATAGTTTGTGTTGTTGCAAATATATTCCATTTGCCAGAAAAATCGTTATGTGATCAATAGCTGTGGGACAATATACATAGATGATAACATGATGTAGCTTTGCATCAATAGAAAGGGAGATTGTTTCTTTCCCACTCAACCAATTCCTTGATCCCACCCAACAGTGCATGTAATTTATGAATTATGGATACAATAAGCGTAACACTCTCGTACACCTGTAGTACGCTGCTACTATACACAACTAATACTTTTCAGTGAAAACAACTAATACCTTTAAGTGAAACAACTAATATCATTTAAAAACCACTTGAATCGCAAAGTGCACTTGGGGAATAGAAATATGCAAGATTTAAGTCTATGCTTGATGAAAAGCAGTAGGGGAAGTTCTTCTCATTTGATTGATTTCTACTTTCTCTTTAGAGATACCCTCTTGTGTGACTGTCAAAGTTAATCCATTAGTTTGATATAAAAATAGAAACCTTTTCTGTGCGTAAATGAGTAATGAATTTACAGCATCTAACACAAGACTTTGTCTTTTATTTTTTAATAGCGACTATCTATGAATGAATAGGCTTATCACAGTAGTTATTGTTGTGGTTCTATCGGGGAAAACATTTTATCTAAGAAAATCTAACTTTGCTCTTCACCTAAACCCGCTCCACTAATTATTTTATACTCCCCGCGTTTCATAATAATTATCGTTTTAGAGGTTATAGTAATATTTTGTTTCTAACTGATTGCCTCTTTAGCTATTTCACATTTCATCCAAATTGACTGGAGCAAATAAGATAAAATTTTATGTTCCGTAATTTGATACGAATTCTCGTAAATGACACTTGTTATGAAACAGAGGGAGTACATGTTTGGAAACCGTTGGGAATTTAGTAAAGATCTGTTCACTTTGTCGTTGCAGTTTTTGTCGATGAAGCTTGCAACGGTAAACCCCGAGCTGAATGTGGATATAGACAGGATTTTATCCAAAGATGTGAGAACTTCTCACTTAGCACTTTCTTGAGCTTCCATTCACAGTAATAACTAAATTGATATTCATCTCCACGTGTTGATTAGATACTTCTACGAGGTAGCAACGGAACTGCTCTCGGAATTGCTCCTGGTTTGAGTTCATCAAATCCTTTCCCGGGATACCCCCAAGGAGCCTTCAACGCTCCCCCAAGCACAAATGCTCTGTTTCATTCATTACCTCAGGTAACACAAAGAACTCCCCATTTATTTCTTACAACTTTTCGCGATCACATCATAGATGGTGCAATTTTTTATTCAATTTTGGCCGGAATTTGCTCATTCACAAAACACCTATAATATATAATGAGAAATATTAGTTCATATAAAGAAAAGTGAGTTTGTAGGCTGAACAGTATTAGTACTTTTTCAAAATACAACTAATACTTTTCATCATATGGGCTGATTCTTTTCATCACATAAACTAATACTTTTCAATTGCGTTCTTATATAATTCACTAGAAAATATTGAAAAAAGTGACCAAAATTGGATTATGCTGCAGCATATATGGAACAATGAGCTTCATGGAATCCTCCAATTGGGATTCGACCCTGATCCTTCAGTTAGCATGGGGCAAAACGGTAATTTTGCTCCAAATTATTAATTGTGTTTCTGAAAACGTTTCCTTACCAGATTCTCAAGATGATCGTGTTTTCCAGGGATGTCGAAAATGGAGCTATAGGGTTGCTCGTCTAACGATACATTCAAGTTTACATATGAAGATTTTTGTTGTGAAGTAAAGCGCTATAAAAATGTTTAAAGTTCAATCCAATTTCTGTGTTGTATAGGTTATATTAATTAAGCCCCTCCCCAACTCTTTATTCTTCGAATTTTAACAGAAGAAGATTGACTGCTTTTAGATTCTTGAAACCGTATAGATTGAGAGTGGGAACACCATTATTGACGATGATTGATTTTGTTAAAAGTGTATACTTAGTATACAGGCTGTTTATGGGGAAGCAGGTGGAAAAAAAATTATTATGTAGAGTGCATTTTTGGTTAAAATGTGTTTCATATCATTATTACTAAACCTTATGCATTGAGAAACACTATTTGTTAATAAACAGATTGGATTTTCTATCGAAACTGTGTAATTTAAGGTTCGGTTTCAGTTAAGAGTCCGGTTTAGAAGTTGAGCCAGTTCATACAGAGCTTTGCTCTGACTTGAAGTGAGGCCCTCGCTAGTGGACGGTGGGTTCTGATTTTTTGAATTAGTCGGTCTTTGGGCTGGATATCGAGTTATCATAAAAAGGGTCCGGTTTTAGGAGACTCTTTTAGATCAAGAATTTGTGATCACAAATTGTTGAAACTGTGTAATTTATAAATCAAATTAGTAATAAACACAATATTTTCAATTTTCAATTTATATGATGCCTAATTCGATTGTTCGGTTTTTCAACAACCGAACTGAAATTTAAAAATAATCCATTATGCCTTTAAAAATAAAATTTAAAAAAATAATTTATTGTGTAAACCGGACATTGAACCGTGAAAAAAAAATCAAATCGAATTTCAAACTTTTTATTATTATTTTTATTTTCACTTTTTTTTCAAAAGAAAAAAAAATGGAACTTTGTTTTAATATCAAACTAGAAACAACTATCTAAATATGTCATCAAGTAAATTTTATCTCGTAGAAATAGGTCTAATCTTGGGGTGTTTGCAAAACCTTATAAGTGATTATAATTATTTAGAATTGTGTGCAAAAATAATTTAAAGTGTTTTATTTTTTTAGAAGGTTGAAAAAGTTCTTATAAGCTATAAGCTAAAAGTTTCAAATAGGGTGCTTTAGTAACGTATTAGTCTTTTTTTTTTAAAAAAAATAATTTTTTTTAAAAACACTATCTAACTTTTTTTTAAATTTTTTTACAAACACTATCAACTTCTACTATTAATCATTTTCTCATAATCATTAATTTTAACCACTTCTTTAAAATCATAAGTTTTTGCAAACAACCCCCTCCGACTCGTTTGGGTCTAATCTTATGTTGTGTGAAATAATCTCTAGAAACATGGGTGTAATTAATCTTATGTTGTGTGAAAGTAATCTCTAGAAACATATAGTTCCTAGAACTTGTAGGAGATTCTATAGTAGTATAGAAGGTTTCAAGACTTTGAGAAATCTATAAAAGTATTTTCAATTTTTATTAAGTTAGAATAATTCTGTATCTGACCGTTTGATTAAAACGATTTATGCCGCTTATTTAAGAAAGTATGCTAGTATAAATAGAAGAAGTTGCGAATAAAAAGTCTAACAAAATTTTAGGCACATATTTTTTACTTTGGCCATACATCTTTGTACTAGAAAAAATTATCATTGTGAAATTCATTTTATTTTGTACTAGAATACTTTGCCATATTTTTTGCTTGGCCGTACTAGAAAAAATCTTTATGTTTGTTCGATTTTAATTAGATTTAATATACTAATAATTAAAAATAAGAAATTATGAAAAACTTTTATTTCTAAAAATTTGAATTTCTTAAACTATTTTCGATTAGAATATAGTAACAAAACATAACAAAGCAAACTTACCAAAAAATCAAAAGTAGCCAAAATTGTAAGCAAAGTAAACAAAAAATTTATCAGATTTAGACCATAAAGTTATATAAAAAAGTATTATTACCCTTCAACAGGTAACTATGTCAATTTTTAGCAAAAGACAAAAAAATTATATTTAATAAATATATAAACACTAAAGAAAAATTAAAAATATGAGAGAGAACTATCAGAAAGCATAACGTAATTGAGGGCGTAACGGTATATGAGAATTAAAACTATAGGAATTGGAACTGGTCACACAACTGTTGGGATTATACTGGAAATTATGATTTTACTTTGTATAATCAAAACTGAATTTCGAACTTATTTACTGAAATAAATTGTTTATCACTGATGCTTTAAATATTATCGAATGTTACATATATTTCTTTGCATAAGCATTCAATAAATCGACGTGTTACATTGTAGTTAATTTAGTGATACCGAGATCACGAAGATTAAATTAACAGGTCCCTTGTAACTAAAAAGTACGCCATTCACGACCTAGATGGAAATGAACAATCAATCGTGAAAGGTTGAAGTGTAAAGGCTCGGATTGACTTGTCTTGACCAAGAGATTACACTTTAGTCATGGTGATGCCTTTGAATAGGACCTACAAGAGGATAAATTCTTGGCCCGAACAAGGAAGAATTAGACCTCGATTGGTTCGTTATTTCTTAATCTTCGTCCCTTAAATAGGATCACGTGTGATTGGTAACTATTGCTTTGACTTATCATGGGTAGAGAATCAGCGAGATTCAATACTTTTTATCTTGGGCAATATTATTAGTCACGTGTGATTGCTAAGATTTAATCTGAAGAATCGTGTGCAAATAAGCTTGTTTGATTTGCCCCCTTGGGAGGTTCATAAGCTTTATCATACCAAATCTTGCAAGTGGAATTAGTTTCGGTATGGATAATAATGTTGAACCGTTCCTTGACCAAGGATAAAATATATTAATTAATGGAAAGTTATTTGATTGGCTTGAATTAATTAATGGGCTAGATAATCTTAAACACGGGAAATAATAGCCGGAGTCATATTGGTCGTAATATGGGTTAAGATGGATAGTGCAATATTAATTATGTAGTGGGATTAATTAATATTTATGGACTTGAATAATATTGTGGCACAATATTGATAATTCAAGATCCATTAGAAGGTCAAATCTTAATTCTCCTAAAGGCCACCCGAGTAGCCCAACATATAGTCCAATAACTGAAAAATGTGATTAAAATAAAATAAATATTGTTGCTTAATTTTTCCTATTATTTTCGAAAATTATGGATAAGAGGGGAAAAAGATTTTCTTTGAATTTTATTATGGAATGAAGATATGTATTCTTGGAATACAAGATTATCTCATTAAATTCAAGAAATCTCCCACTTGGTTATTCATAGAGTTGGTTTCGAAAATCTTGAAATATAGAGGGCAAGAAAAATTTTCTTGATTTTCTTGAAAAGATATTATGGAAGATATGTATTTCTTGAAATACAAGAATATCTTATAAATTCAAGAAGATCCAAATCTTGGAATCTTGTTCCTCTTATTTTCGAAAATCACCATAATATGATGAGGTGGGATTTTGTGGAATATTATAATTATGGGAAAAATAATATAGGATATATATTCAAGATTTCTTGGAGATCAAGAAAAAATTTTCCCACATTATTTTTTGCCACAATTTTCGACCACCTCTACCCTATAAATAGGGGATGACTCTTTCATTCACAAGTACAATTCCATGTGCTGGAAAAATTAGTAAATCCACAAAGGTGGTGCAACATAATTTATTTTTTCCTTTTTTGTTAATTGTTCACAAGTGTCCTATCACTGGATAGTCGAACAAGGATTAAGGGAATACTTGGGAAGTTCTTTTGGTTAGTCTAAATCAGCCAGATCACTGCCATCCCAAGATGTACGTTCACGTAAACTCGTAGAATTCCGCATGCGTATGATTTACGTGAATTAATTATATGCATGATATGTTGTTAAATTATTATTTAAATTAATATAGGATTAATTCATGCTAGTAATAATTATAAGAATTAAATTTGTATTTAAATATTCACCCCGAATAAATCTGTGCAAATAATTCACCAACAACAACAACAGGTATAGTCAGAGAAAATCATTCACCAACAACAACGGGTATGTATGAGAAGTATGGTAGAAGTTCTTGTATGAGAAGTATGATAGAAGTTCAGATTGTTGGTCGGGTCGAGTTATGAGAAGTATGGTAGAATTATCAAAACTATAGGAGAAGGTCGAGGTCGAGCTATGAAAAGATAGAATTATCAAAACTATAGGAGAACTCGAGAACTATGAAAAAGATTGAGAGAGAATTATTAGTCGACGTGGAGAACTATAAGCATGGTCGAGGTGGAACGTGGACTATTGAGAAGAACTATAGTGGACTATTGAGAAGAACTATAGAAACACGTCATATAGAAACACGTCATTGAGAAGGTGAGAAGAACTATCAAAACGCGATGTTGAGAGAGAATTATCAGCTGACGTGGTCGAGGTAAACGCGGTCAACATGGTCGAAGTGGAACTTGGTCTAGTGAGAAGAACTATTGAAACACGTCGATTGAAGATGAGAAGAACTATCAAAACACGATCTCGATCGGAACACGATCTATGAGAACTATCGGTCATGAGAACTATTGAAGAACAATAGGTCATGCGAACTATGCGAACTATTGAAGAAGAAAGAACTATTAGAAACGGGCGACTATTGAAGAAGAAAGAACTATAAAAAACGGGCGACTATGGAATAACGAAATATCATAAACGGGCGACTATTGAAGAAGAAAGAGCTATCAAAAACGGGCGACTATGGAATACGGGTAGACACGGCAGATAACTATCAAAAATGGGCGACTATGGAATACGGGTAGACACAGTAGATAACATGCGGTATACAAGAATTATCTGTCACATCGAGAGACTATTGAGACCCTATTTATAGATGGTTTAGAATCCTAGATTTACATACTCTAATGGATATTGATTAGGAAGATTTGTGTTTATCCAAAAATATTTATGGTTGTATAAAGATTTTTTGGGGCTTCTGTGATTTGATTTATGGGATCGGATTTGGAGATTTACATAATCTAATGGATATTGATTAGGAAGATTTGTGTTTATTCAAAAATATTTATGGTTAAATAAAGATTTTTTGGGTTTATGTGATTTGATTTATGGGATCGGATTTGGAGATTTAGATATCTAAATTGGGCCTGATCTATTTGTTGAGTTTTAGAGATTTGATTAATTGACTTTTAGAAATCCATTTGTATTATTGGACCCAATTTGATTTGATGAGTGATTAATTAATTATTTATCTATTTATTTTAGAATTTAAATTTATTTAAATTCCAAATAAATGGTAAATTTAATTAACATTTGACACGTAATTTTCACGCGTTGCTTAAGAAGCACTTAAAATTTTAATGTGCTTACATATATAACAATGATATCAGTTTGAAGGTTTCTTCATCCGATCTTTTAAGTTTTTTTCCGTTGATTACAGTGTCTATCATGTTATTCTTATATTCCAAGTGCTACATTTTTTTAATTTAAAAAAAAATCTAATTACATTTATAATAATAAATACAAAAGAATTAATGTAAATTTTAAAACACAGTTTCACTAAAGTATATAAAAATAATGTGCCATATCAATGATCACTCAATAAGGTAAGCGTATCATGTTAGCAGTTGCAGTTAGGGGTGGACGGTACGGCATACCAAAAATTTTCTCGCCATACCGTTATCGTACCGAAATTTTTGATACCGAAAAATTTCATACCGTTGTCGTACCGAAAATTCGATATACCGAAATTTTGGTGTACCGAAATTTTCGGTATGCCGATATTACATACCGATATCGTACCGAAATTTCAATATATACCGGTATACCGAAATATTTTCAGTATACTTAAATTTTTTCGGTATACCGGTATATTTTTCCGGTATACCGAAAATATTTCGGTATACCGAAATTTTCTATATTTTCATACCGTTATTGTACCAAAATTTTCGGTACGCCGTACCGAAAATTTCGGTATACCGAAAATTTCGATAAATTCAATATTTTTCAGTACGATAAGTGCGATATACCGGTATTTTCGGTATTTCCTCCAGCCCTAGTTGCAGTTATACTAGCAATGCCACTTAAAGGTAGTTTCTCCTCTCATATTAATTGGAGAGTATCGATCCAGAAACGAAATCATAATAATATTTTTTTACCCCAAGCCTACATTGTACTAAAGGATATTATTAATTTATGTTTTCACATATAACTTAAATTCTTCAATATAAATAATAATGAGACATAACTTACATTATTGATCTTTCTTTTGATCAGACAAAAAATTTCATTAACAAAAGTTGGCCACAAGGAATGCCCAAAAAATAGAGTTACATATTACAATTTTAACGGTCTATACAATTTTTTTGGATCATCTAGCTAATCTTTAGAGGGTTAATTAAGACACCTTGAATCTTTTATACAAAACCAACTCAATAGATTAATTTTATCAAAAGACCATTCCGCGTTTTGTCATTTTCAAAGGATCCATACGATTCCCATTGACTCTCATCCAAACACCAGCACATATATTTTTATTTTTTAACAACCTTTCTTCCCTTCCAAGGCACAACAATGTGCAAGTCGATTAGAAATGGGTTTATAGTGAAACAACGTGGGAATTCCTAAATAGCGAAAACATATTCCATCAAAATAAGATATGAAATATGACATTTTCTAGAAGAAGTTTCTCGCAGTTGGTCATTTAAACCATAATTAACATGTTTCAACTTCAACACCTAAGAGCGGAATGCTTCTTTTTCATAGCTTGATTTGAATAAATACTTAGTTTATTTTGAAAATAAAGTATTAGCATTAAGAATCACAATTACCCTATACTCTTTTTGCAGTTCCATTCCTCGGGATTATGGTAGTTCATTGGACAATTTTTCATTTTTCATATGTCATAAATCCACAATAGAAAGGATGATTTTATCTATTTCATTTTCAGCATTTCACTCTATATTTCATATTGTGGATGTATGACATGTGAAAATTAAAATATTATCAAATGAACCACCATAATCATGGGTCCATGTGTTAAAAGATCCAAAAAGTTGGATATATTTGGAACATGAGAAATGGAACAGAGGAATGGAACTACACAATACAAAACATAAGGTGAAACACTAAAAATGGAACCGATGATATCAATCCCTCTTTTTGATTGAAAAAGATAAAAACTCATATGAGACGGTCTCATGCATGAAACGAGTTTTTATCTCACTCATGCATGAGACCGTCTCACTCATGCACACTTAGCACAAATCACACTCACCCCTCTCATCTCAAAGTGTTAAAGCGTTAATGCCCAACTTATGCCCCGTCTCACCGTGAGACGGTCTCATGCAAGTGTGCCTCATTGAAAAATTATGAACCAATCCTCCCAAATATTTTCACTAGCGTTGCCGTTGGGAAACAAAGGGAGTACATGTTTAGAAATCGTTGAGAATATAGTAAAGATCTGTTCACTTTGTCGTTGCAGTTTTTGTCGATGAAGCTTGCAACGGTAAACCCCGAGCTGAATGTGGATATAGACAGGATTTTATCCAAAGATGTGAGAAACTTCTCACTTTCTCAGCACATTCTTGAGCTTCCGTTCACATTAATAACTAAATTGATATATTCATCTCCACGTGTTGATTAGATTCTTCTACGGGGTAGCAACGGAACTGCTCTCGGAATTGCTCCTGGTTTGAGTTCATCAAATCCTTGTTGGCCTTTGTGTTAAAATAAAAGGGGTTTTTATCCCAGATCGGATGAGAACAAAGAAAGGAGATTTCCAAATCCTATATAAGGAATCTTTGAGTCTTTGTTACAAGTGTACCGGTCAATACACTTTAGTCTAGTGTTTGATTCTAATTAAATTCCTTTCACATATTTGTGAGAAGGTGAGAGTCATGTAGACTTATGATAGTGTAGGGATGTTGGGCGAGAGAGAGAAAATCTGTATGATTGTAGAAATTTATCATATAGTGATGTTTCTTTCGTGGTCTGTTGTTAACATATATGGAACAATGAGCTTCATGGAATCCTCCAATTGGGATTCGACCCTGACCCTGATCCTTCAGTTAGCATGGGGCAAAACGGTAATTTTGCTCCAAATTATTGATTGTGTTTCTGAAAACGTTTCCTTTACCAGATTCTCATGATGATCGTGTTTTCCAGGGATGTCGAAAATGGAGCTATAGGGTTGCTCGTCTAACGATACATTCAAGTACTTACATATAGGTTACCCGAATCTAGCTACCTCGTGAACGAAGAATCGCACCACAACATTGCTGAATTTCGTAACCCCAAAATCATCTAGCATTCTCCAAATTCCAATCAATATCAATCACAAACCCAGCTATACCATTAAACAAACTGGAAATAGAAGCTTAAGAAGTCAACGCATCTTCTCTAAACTCCCAGCATTTGAATCGCGTCGGAAACGCAGTACCATTAACCAAGAGCCCTCAGCCGCGATATGCAATCGCGAAAAGTCAACAAAACATACCAAACCACCAAAACACCGGAAAGAAGCCCAGAATCCGACGAACAATGCCCCACAAGGAAAACAACCAACAACCAAGAATACAACCCACAAATCGCTCGACAAAGAATCTGAACTGCCGAATTAGAATTCCAAAATTGAAAATCAGAAAGATTTGATCGGCGACGATTTCTCCTCTTCCGGAATCTCCTTCCGCTTGTTCTTCCTCTTCGGTCGACTCTTCTACGCAGCGTTCTTCTGTTGTGATTATTAATCGATTCGTGGTTTTCCATTAAAATTTGAATCTAGAGCACCAAATCTCACGCTATTGTTGTTGATTTGGTTCTGCAATTTGCAATGCTTTTTTTTTAACTTGAAAAATTTGAGGTTTAAAAATTAAAATTAAAAAAATAATGAAATGAAGTTTTGAGTTGAGTGGGTAACGTTTGGAAATCCGAGGTGAATCGGTGGGGCTGGAGCGGAAATTCAATTTGGAAATTGTTAGCTGAATGAATAATTATAATTCTAAAACCGACCCGGACCCGGATTCAACCCGGAAACCGACCCAACTGAAGATCCATTTGAATCAAGTGATTAAATATAAATAAAAAATGAAATGATGAATTACACACGTGGCGACAAAAAAATAAAAGAGAATATAAATTTAAATACCACTTGTACTTAAACCGGTTGACAAATCGGTTTGACCGGTTTTCAGGGCTAAAATAAAAAAAAGTTGAAACATACCGAGGGTATATCATAATGTGGTAACTGAAAGATCAATTTAAATTCGGGCCAAAGTTATTGGGCTACAAAAAATTTAATCCCTAATATTAATTATGCCCCTCCCTAACTCTTTATTCTTCGAATTTTAACAGAAGAAGATTGACTGCTTTTAGATTCTTGAAACCGTGTAGATTGAGAGTGGGAAAACCATTAATTGATGATTGATTTTGTTAAAAGTATACAGGCTGTTTATGGGGAAGCAGGTCGAAAAAATATATATTATGTAGAGTGCATTTTTGGTTAAAATGTGTTTCATATCATTATTACTAACCTTTAATATGCATTGAGAAACACTATTTGTTAATAAACAGTTTGGATTTTCTATTGAAGCTGTGTATTTTAAGGTTCAGTTTAGAAGACTGTTTTAGATCAAGAATTTGTGATCACAAATTGTTGAAACTGAAAATTTATTGTTTAAAATGCATGAAATTAAGGGATGAGGTAGATCCATTTAGAGGTATACACAAATTACATATAGGAGTATTATGGAATAGGAAACTTGAATAAATCAAATTAGGAACAAACACAATATTTTCAATTTATAAGATGCCTAAGTCGATTGGTCGGTTTTTGATTATAGAAACTAGCAACAGAACTGAAAATTAAAAATAATCAATTATGCCTTAAAAAAAAAATCATTGTATAAACTGGACATTGAACTGTGGAAAAAAAAAAAAAAAAAAAATTGAGTTTCAATTTTTTTTTTTTTTTTCACTTTTTTTCAAATCCATTAATTTTTTTTTTTTAATATCACACTAGCAACAACTATCTAAATATGTCAAGAAGTAAATTTTATCTCGTAGAAATAGGTCTAGTCTTAGACTCGTTTGGGTCTAATCTTATGCTGTCTGTTTGAAATTTGCACTTACCTAATCTATAACAATAATTTTAATTTATCTAGAATAATGTGAAAGTAATCTCTACAAACTTATAGAAGTCCCTAAAAACTTGTAGGAGATTCTATAGTAGTATAGAAGGTTTTTTTTTTTTGGACACAAAGTAGTATAGAAGGTTTTAAATCCGAGAAATCTATAATCATGTACAAATGAGATCCCTAAAATCATGTAGAACTTTTATCAGTTCGATTTTTCTATTTCACGATGATCTCATTTCAATTTTTATTATGTTAGAATAATTTCATAGAATTGGTGGATATATGTAATTATGAAAGTTGGAGGGTATCTGACCGTTTGATTAAAACGATTTATGCCACTTATTAAAAATGTATGTTAGTATAAATATAAGAAGTTGCGAATAAATCTTAATTCGCCAAATTTTTTTTTTTTTTTTTTGGCATATTTTCAGATAGCGCTATTTGTTGTTAAAGTAACAAGTCCGTGTGAATACCTTGCACATATGAGAAATCACGTTTTTAAAGTTTAGACATAATTTTGGGCTCATATTTTTGCTTCGCCATACGCATCTTTATACTAGAAAAATTTATCCTTTGAAACTCATTTTATTTTGTATTAAAATACGTTGCTCATATTTAGTATAGGCAATACAAATAACTGAAAGTGCTCAATATAATCAATTACACAGTTATATCAGAACATATGAACACATAACCTGCAATTTACAAATTATAGTAATTGATTATTTTAAAAGCAAATTAGATAACAAACAGACTCATGCACATGTGTAATCCCGCGCTGCATATGAATTGTTTGCATGACATGCAAAAAGAACAAAATATTTTTTTCATCTTAATTTTAAACTTTATTAAGCAATGATTTATACTTGCAATGGGAGTATTTCAGTTGATTATCACTCAGTAATTCAGTACTGCATCAAATCATTCATGCACATCTTTGAGATGTAAAATTCTACATAACATTGAAGGACTTAAAATTAAACACAAAAGAACCACTCCAATGAACAACAATTGCAATGGTAAGAGAAGTGAAGTCTGAAAGACACGTGACATAATTATAATGTATTTCCTGCATTAGCTTGAAAGATAAGACCCGTTGCTCCAGCCTGGCATGATTATAGTAGAACTGGAATAATTATAGAAGAAATAATTTTCAACACTGGTCAACAGGGCATGAAGGGAGGGAAGACTCTAACCAACACTCAACAACACATTTATACTATATACCTATACTAAGATAACTTAATTTTTTAAATTGAGGATTTATACATAATTAATGTTTTTATTCATTTTAATTAGATGTGTATATTTAATTATCTATAGATTATAATCACAACTGACTGATAAATGTAAAACAAAACTATTTTTTAATTATTTAATTGATTCAAATATATAAAGAAATATTTTTATTAGTACTTCTATTTTCAAATTGTACGTACAATACATTCAACATTGTGTTTGTTTTTATTGATATGTTTTGCAGATTTTTGTTGTTGATATGCTTAATTTTACGGTTTTGTTTGCATAGGTTTATCGACATTCACTCATATATAAAAATTTTATTTTTAATTTAATATCCTTTAAAATTTACATATATTTTGAATATAAACTATTATAACTTGTTTGTGATACTGCCTTTTTTGGATTATCTAGTTAATCTTTAGAGGATAAATTAATACACCTTGGATCTTTTATACAAAACCAACTTAATAGTCCAACCTTAAATTCATTATTAATTTTATCAAAAGACCATTCCACATTCCTAAATAAGAAGTAGTTTCGCCCTTTTCAAAGGATCCAAACGACTCCCATCGACTCCATCCAAATATCAATAGATACATATTTTTTTTTACCTTTCTTCCCTTTCAAGGCACAACAATGTGCAAGTAAAAACATATTCCATCAAAATAAGATATGAAATATGACATTTTCTAGAAGAAGTTTCTCACAGTTCGTCACTTAAACCATAATGAACACGCTTCAACTTCAACACTAAGGACGGAATGCTTCTTTTTTGTAGCTTGATTTGAATAAATACTTAGTTTATTTTGAAAATAAAGTATTCTCATTAAGATTCATAATTACCCTGTACTCTTTTTGCAGTTCCATTCCTCGGGATTATGATGGTCCACTGGACAATTTTTCATTTTCCACGTGTCATAAATTGACAATACACAAATGATATCATATGTTCCATTTTCAGTGTTCCACCCTATGTTTCATATTGTGGATGTATGACATATGAAAATTAAAATATTATTCAATTGACCACCATAATACTGGATCCATGTGTTAAAGATTCAGAAAGTGAAATACATTTGAAACATGAGAAATGAAAGAGGAATGAAACTGCACAATACAAAATATAAAATGCACAATACAAAATATAAAATGAAACATTGAAAATGGAATAGATGATATCATTCTCTCTTTTTTATAGTAAAATTATGAACCAATCCTCCCAGATTTTCACTGGCGTTTTATAGCTATTAGAATAGAAATCATTTACTATAAAGTAACCGTCGAAATCAATGACAATTAAAATCAATGGAACAAGGGAAAAAAATACTCCTACTAATCTTTATAATTTAGCAATAATCTTTTAACTTTTAAAATATTGTATATTGTCATTCAATATCACGGTAATCTCTGAGAACGATGTGATTTTTCTTGATAATATCAACATGTTTCATGCTACATTTTCTTGTGTTTTTTCAAGTTGAGATCAACATAAATTATTCGTTAACCTGTCTTTATCTCTGATAAAAGCACATATCATTCCAACCACATTAGGCCCCAGAAAGTTTTTCTTCTTCTCTTAATGTCTATTCTTTAGCCTATTTATCAGTTCCCTCTGCTATTTGAATGGTTCTCTGCCTTTCTGTATTGTTATGCTACAATGAGTGCAAGTGCTTGAAGAAACTTTTATGCTTATATGTTGTACCAGTAACAAGTTCCCAAATGTAAATAGTTATATAATAATTTTTTTTAGTTTCAGGGAAAATTTGAGTTATTTTCATTTTTTTGAAGATTAAATCTTGCTATGACTGTGATTTTTCAAGTAACTGTGAGGATATTTGGTGGGTTGGAAGCAGAGTCTAATGTAAAGTTTCATATTTCATTAATGTTAGTTGTTTTGGATTCTTGGTTGGGTGTTTCTACAGCAGTCAAGGTATTTCACTAATTGTTAGTAATTTTGGTCATTACGTGGCTCAAGGAAAATCTATGCTGAGTTTTCGTTGGAGTTCCTATCGCACTTTAAACACACCATTTTTCACGTAATTTCCACGCAGTCGCTTAAGAAGCACTTAAAATTTTAATGTGCTTACATATATAACAATGATATCAATTTGAAGGTTTCTTCACCCGATCTTTTTTGTTTCCGTTGATTATAGTGTCTATCATGTTATTCTTATCTTCCAAGTGCTACATATTTTTAATTTAAAAAAATCTAATTACAATTATAATAATAAATACAAAAGAATTAATGTAAATTTTAAAACAGTTTCACTAAAGTATATAAAAATAATGTGTCATATCGATGATCACTCAATAATGTAAGCGTACCATGTTAACAGTTGCAGTTATACGAGCAATGCCACTTAAAGGTAGTTTCTCCTCTCATATTAAGTGGAGGGTGTCGATCCAGAGACAAAATCATAAAAATATTTTTTTACCCCAAACCTACATTGTACTGAAAGATATTATTGATTTGTGTTTTCACATATAACTTAAATTGTTCAATATAAATAATAATGGGACATAACTTACATTATAGATCTTTCTTTTGATCAGACAAAAAATTTCATTAATAAAAGTTGGCCACAAGGAATGCCCAAAAATAGAGTTACATATTACAATTTTAACCGTCTATACAATTTTATTTTTTTTGGATTATCTAGCTAATCTTTAGATGGTTAATTAAGACACCTTGAATCTTTTATACAAAACCAACTCAATACATTAATTTTATCAAAATACCATTTCACATTCCGCGTTTTGTCATTTTCAAAGGATCCATACGACTCCCATCGACTCTCATCCAAACACCAGCACATACATTTTTATTTTTTTACAACCTTTCTTCCCTTTCAAGGCACAACAATGTGCAAGTCGATTAGAAATGGGATTACAGTGAAACACCGTGGGAATTCCTAAATAGCGAAAACATATTCCATCAAAATAAGATATGAAATATGACATTTTCTAGAAGAAGTTTCTCACAGTTGGTCATTTAAACCATAATGAACATGCTTCAACTTCAACATCTAAGAGCGGAATGCTTTTTTTATGATTCACTGAAAAAATTTGAAAAAATTGAAAATTGGTTTATTTTGCAAATAAAACAATGAGCTTCATGGAATCCTCCAATTTGGATTACAAAGGATGCGTATCCGACCCTGATCCTTCTTTTAGCAGTTCCAAAACGGTAATGGGATTGAATTATCGATCATTTTCTGAAAATGTTTCATTTTACCAGATTCTCATAATGATCGTTTTTTCCAGGGATGAAAATATCTATAGGGTTTCATTTCTAACGATACATTCAATATTACATATGAAGATTTTTGTTGTGAAGTAAAGCGCTATAAAAATGTTTAAAGTTGAATCCCATTTATGTTCAATAGGTTATAATTAATCCCTAACTCTTTATTCTTCGAATTTTAAACAGAAGAAGATCGACTCTTTTAGACTTTGAAACCATGAAAAAATGGGAAACCATTATTGAAGATGATTGATTTTGTTAAGACAATACAGGCTGTTTATGGGAGAAGCAGGTGAAAAAAAAATATAATATCAATGCCTTTTTTTGGTTAAAATGTTTTTGATATCATTATTCTAAGATTTTCACTATGCATTGGGAAACACTATTTTACATGTAATAAACAGATTGGATTTTCTTTGAAAAAGTATTTTGTTCGGTTTAGAAGACTGTTTTGATCAAGTTTTTGTCGATGAATTGTTGAAACGGTAAACCCTTGTTTAAAATGCATGGATAATAATGAGGTTTTTATCCAAAGAGTTCATCAAATTCTTACATATTTGCACATTCTGGAATGGAAAACTTGAATAAATCAAATTAGGAATATTCATTTTCAATTTTTGATTAGATTTCGGTTTTTATTATAGAAAACTAGCAACAGAACTGAAAATTAAAATAATCTGGTATGAGTTCAAAAAATCCTTTCATTGGATAAACTGGACATTGAACTGTGAAAAAATTTCAAAAAAAAAATTTTTTCAATTCGCATCATTTTTGGTGCTTTTTTTTTTGAATCCATTTTTTTTTAATTTAATATTCACACTAAAACAACTATCTAAATATGTCAAGAAGTAAATTTTATCTCGTAAAATAAAAGTCTTGGACTTTTTGGGTCTAAACAGCTATTTGTTTGAAATTTTTTCAAAATAACAACTATTTTAATTTTCAGAATAATGGGCTGAATCTTTAGAATCACATGAACGAAACTTGTAGGAATTCTTTAGTATATATGATTTTTTAAAAAAAGTAGTATAAAAGGTGACCAAAACTGGAGAAATCGAACTGATAAAAGTATTTGGAACAGTACAGATGAGATCATAAAATCCTAGAACTTCTTTATCATTCGATTTCCAATGATCCATTTCTTTTATTATGGGGAAAACGGTAGATTTTGCTCTGAATTATGTAATCGTGAAAGTTGGAGGTATCTGACCATTTTCTTAAAACGATTTATGTCCAGGGATGTAAAAAATATATGCTAAGTATAAATTAAGAAGTTAACGAATAAATTTAGTTCACTTAAAAATATATATATATATATATATATATATATTTATATATATATATATATATATATATATATATATATATATATATTTTAAACTTTTTTTTTTTCAGATTTTCAGATAGCACTATTAGTGCTTTTAAAGTAACAAGTCCTCGTGAATAAAATCTACATGAGAAATCACATTTTTAAATTTAGACATTTTTTGAGTTCATATTTTTGTTTATGGGATAAGCATCTTTATACTAAAAAAAGTTATAATTTGAAATTCATTTTTTTTGTTAAAATGTTGTCATTTTAGCTGATTAATACATATAACTAAAAGTGCTGCATTATCAAACACAGTTATATCAGAACATATGAACAGATTGGATTTTGCAATTGAAAATTATATTAATTGGTTATTTTAGAAGACTGTTTTAGATAACAAACAGATTCATGCATTTATGTAATCCTGAAACTGCATATGAATTGTTGCATAAAATGCATGAAAACAGAACAAAAGATTTTTTTCATCTTAATTTAAATTGTATTAACATTGATTTATACTTGCAATGGGAGTATTTTGGAATGGATTATGTGATTGAACTAAATCAAATCAGGAATAAACACAGTCTTTGAACGTATAAATGCCAAAAACATGGAAGGTTTTATATTTAAACGCAAAAGAACTGAAAATCCAATGCCAACAATTGCAATTTTAAAAATCAGCCTGAAAATAACTATTGAAATATGCATAATTAAGTAGAAATTTTTTAACGTTTCAAAATGGGTATAATGTTTTTTAAAATATTGTATTTCTAAATCCTTATGGGATATTTTTTTTGATGAATTATGCAAAACTAGCAACAACTATCTAAATATTCAAGTTATTTTAAATAACAAATTAGGGGGAACGAAAGAAGAAATGAGGTCTAATCTTAGAAGACTTATTGGGTCTAATAGATTTGTTTGAAATTTAGATGAGTTAATAGTTAACTAGGGATTTTTTTTAAATCAAATGTGAAGAAATAGGTAAAGTTAATCTCTAGAAACTTATAGAAGTCCCTAGAAACTTGTAGGAGATTCTATAATAGTATAGAAGGGATTTTTTTTTTAAACACAAAGTAGTATAGAAGGTTTTAAAACTGAGAAATCGAACTGATAAAAGTATTTGGAACAGTACAAATGAGATCCCTAAAATCATGTAGAACTTCTTTATCAGTTCAATTTCACAATGATCACATTCCAATTTTTATTATGTTAGAATAATTCCATAGAATTGGTGATATATGTAATTATGAAAGTTGGAGGGTATCTGACCATTTGATTAAAACGATTTATGTCCCTTATTAAAAATGTATGTAAGTATAAATATAAGAAGTTGCGAATAAATCTTAGTTCACCCAAATATATATATATATATATATATATATATATATATATTTTTTGTTTCAGATTTTCAGATAGCACTATTAGTTGTTAAAGTAACAAGTCCTCGTGAATACCTCGGACATGAGAAATCACGTTTTTAAAGTTTAGACATAATTTTGCTTCGCCATACGCATCTTTATACTAGAAAAAGTTATCCTTTGAAATTCATTTTATTTTGTCCTAAAATACGTTGCTCATATTTAGCTGAGGCAATACATATAACTAAAAGTGCTCAACATTATCAATGACACAGTTATATCAGAACATATGAACACATAACCTGCAATTTACAAATTATAGTAATTGGTTATTTTAGAAGCAAATTAGATAACAGACAGACTCATGCACACGTGTAATCCTGCGCTGCATATGAATTGTTGCATGACATGCAAACAGAACAAAATATTTTTTTCATCTTAATTTAAATTGTATTAAGCATTGATTTATACTTGCAATGGGAGTATTTAAGTTGATTACCATTGATTCACCCCTATTTTACTGCATCAAATCAAATTTTTCCATCATGGGTTTTTTTCTAAAAGATAAGATCTTTGAGACGCATAATTAAAAATAAATTATAACATGGAATAAAAATATATTAAATTAGGAAAAGAACCACTCCAATGGGTAACAAATTGAAATGGTAACAATGAAGCCTAAAATATAATTTTTAAGCTGAGGATTTTGGCATAATTATAGTAAATTAATTTTAATTAAAAATGGGTATTTAATTATCAAGAGAAAATATAAATGAATTTCCTGTATTATTTTTGAATTATAAGATTGATTCAAATATATAAACCTGGCATTTTTATTAGTACTTTTATTTTCAAATTTTAAACATTCAACATTTTGGTTTTAATTATGTTTAGAAATTTTAATTTTATATGCTTAAAATGGGTATAATGTTTCAAGTAAAATATAATGTATTTCCTGTATTAGCCTGAAAGATAAGACCCGCTGCTCCAGTTGGCATAATTATAGTAGAAATAATATTATCTGAGTTAAATAAAAATATATTACAATTAGGATTAGAACCTGGGTCACTGGGTAACAAAGGGAAACACTCACAATTATACTAAAATAACTTAATTTTTAAATTGAGGATTTTTGCATAATTAATGTTTTTATTCATTTTAATTAAACGTGTATATTTAATTATCTAGAGATTACATTGATAAATGAAAAACAAAGCTATTTTTAATTATTTAATTGATTCAAATATATAAAGAAATATTTTTATTAGTACTTCTATTTTCAAATTGTACATATAATACATTCAAAATTGTGTGTTTTTATTGATATGTTTTGCAAATTTTTGTTGTTAATATGCTTAATTTTACGATTTTGTTTGTATAGGGTTATCGACATTCACTCATATATAAAAAATTTATTTTTGATTTAATATTCTTTAAAATTTATATATGTTTTGAATATAAACTATTATGTTTTGTTTGTGATATTGCTTTTTTGGATTATCTAGTCAATCTTTAGTGAGGATAAATTAATACACCTTGGATCTTTTATACAATACCAACTTAATAGTCTAACCTTAAATTCATTATTAATTTTATCAAAAGACCATTCCACATTCCTAAAGAAGGTGTTTTGCCCTTTTCAAAGGATCCAAACGACTCCCATCGACTCCCATCCAAATATCAACATGTACATATATATTTTCTTTTACCTTTCTTCCCTTTCAAGGCACAACAATGTGCAAGTAAAAACATATTCCGTCAAAATAAGATATGAAATATGACATTTTCTAGAAGAAGTTTCTCACAGTTCGTCATTTAAACCATAATGAACACGCTTCAACTTTAACACCTAAGAGCGGAATCTTCTTTAGCTTGATTTGAATAAATACTTAGTTTATTTTGAAAATAAAGTATTCGCATTAAAAATCACAATTACCTTGTACTCTTTTTGTAGTTCCATTCCTCGGGCTTATGGTGGTTCATTGGACAATTTTTCATTTTTCATATGTTATAAATTCTTAATACACGGATGATATCATCTGTTCCATTTTCAATATTTCATTCTATATTCAATATTGTGAATGTATAAATGTGAAAATTAAAATATTATCCAATTGTCCATCATAATACTGGGTCCATGTGTTAAAGATCCAGAAAATGAGATATATTTGAAACAGGAAAAATGAAAGAGGAATGAAACTGCACGGTACAAAACATAAAATGTAACATTGAAAATGGAATAGATATCATTTCCTCTTTCTGATAGTAAAATTATGAACGAATCCTCCCAAATTTTTCACTGGCGTTTTATAGTTATTAGAATAGAAATCATTTACTATAAAGTAACCGTCGAAATCAATGACAATTAAAATCAATGGAACAAGGGAAAAAAATACTCCTACTAATCTTTATAATTTAGCAATAATCTTTTAACTTTTAAAATAGTGTATATTGTCGTTTGCAAAAACATGAAATTTGGATTTTCATTATTAATTCGTGAAATTTTGAAATATACTCAATAATTTGTAAATCTCGTAAATTAAACATAGCATTAACTTTCTTTTTGCTTGTAACGGATGGACTAACCTCGCCGCTCAATTTTGGACCCACTGTGCCACATGTCAGTATTTCATTGGTTAGGCCATCGAAGTATGGTTTAGTTCCCGCGTAAAATCCCCTGCGACGCAGTCAAATAAATAAATCGTGGCCGTCAAATTTTTTCCTCTTTCCAGAAAATCTGATTTCGTTTTCAAAAAAAAAAAAAAAGGTTCCAATTTCAGTCTCTCTATCTCTCTAGGAATTCCGGCGATGCCGTTCTCTGATCGCAAATACCGGCGTAGCCAGAGGTCGGCGCCGCTAATTCCCAAGGACCACGGCGGCGGAGAGTTCGGCGGCGCATCCTTCATCGGCGCGGTGTTCAATCTCTCGACCACCATTGTCGGCGCCGGAATCATGGCTCTTCCGGCGACTCTCAAGCAGCTAGGCGCTATTCCAGGCCTTATAATTATCATATTGGCCGGTATGTTGACGGAGAAATCGGTAGAGATTGTCCTCCGGTTCACTAGGGCCGCCAAGACCAGTTCGTACTCCGGTTTGGCCGGCGACGCGTTTTCCGGTACCGGTCGGAATCTGTTGCAGCTGTGTATCGTGATCAATAACGTTGGGATGCTAGTAGTTTACATGATTATTATTGGTAAACTTCGTTGATTTCTTGCCCTATTTAACCAATTCTTAGTTATTGATTTTTGATTGATTATAGATTTTTCTGGTGAAACTTGAGTTGACAAATTTCAATTGTTGCATCAATTCTACCTACTGATTTTGCTTTAGTTTGGAATTACAGTCTCAATTTCTTGAATGAAAGAACGTGCGTTCTTATTTTTCTAAATGGGAAGGTTTACAATAAAAGGCCACATGTGACAGCTCAGAAACTACATCTCTTTCATGGATACTTTAAAATGTCTAAATACTTTAATCTTAGATCATAATTTGGGGATGTGGATAATGTGCTTTCCGCTCTGGCTGATCTTGTTACTTAGCCAATTATTTTGGATATTAAGATTTAGTTTATTGGTGAATCATGTATTCTATATTCGATTTTACAGGTGATGTGCTTTCAGAGACGTGGTCGCAGGGGGTGCACCACACCGGGGTGATGGAAGAATGGTTTGGTCTTCATTGGTGGACTACACGTTCTTCCATATTGCTTCTCACAACCATCTTCGTTTTGGCGCCTCTAATTTCATTCAAGCGTGTTGGTGAGAAATTTTTTTAGATCCCATCCCTCACTAATAATATATTTTTCATGGTGGTAGTCTATAGATTGTGGAGATTATGAAATGTTCTTGATAATGGAGGCAGAATTTTTCTGCAAAACATGTCCTATACTAACATCTAAGGGCATTCCTGTCAATATGAAAGCCACACCAAAGGTTATGAATTGTTCAGTAATTTATTTACACAGTTAATTTGCTTCAGCTAGTGGGTTAAACTTAAAAGTTCACAGCATAAATGCACGTTATCCAGAATTTCTACAGCAATTGTAGACCCTGGGTACTTTATACTGCTGACATTATCATAGCAAAGGGGATTAAGCAAGCAATTTCACGTATAAATATGCCACTACGTTATATGCATGTGATGTGGTTGCTTGTCTAAGTTGTGCCCTTTTCTTAATTGTATGATCTTTCATTCCATTACTCCATTAAAAATAGTACTTAAGATAAGTTGTTTCTTACTTTCCCAGATAAGAGAAATTTGATAATTGAAAGAAGAAGAAGTGTTTTTGATAATTGAAAAGTTTTATGGGTCTAATACATGGTGTCGTTTAGGACTGCTTCAGGACTGCAAGATATATTTATAGATGCAATTTTACTGATTCAATTTGATTGAATCAGATGCTTACTCTCCTGAGGATGTGCATTTTAGTCAACTTCATTAGGTATCTGTCCTCTCTATCAGTTTTTGTTAGAATATATGAAAGGATAATTTCTTTACATAATATTTTGGAGTATAAATCAATATGTAGCTGCAAACATTTTGAAGAGAATATCTATCTTGATCTAGCTTTGTTCAGTGGATGGAGCTGTCTCAACTTGCACTACATAAGTTTTCTGTTAAGACAAATTAGTAATTTGATTTTCATATTTATTGTAAAAATTGGCATGAAGTTGACTGCTTCTATCTGAATATGCATTTTAGTGTGTGTTTGCAAGCACTAGTATCTCTAAAAAAGTGAGATTAAGTGATTTTTGTAGCAAAATGAAAAATAAGGAGTGTTTTAAAATAAAATAATTTTAAGAAGTGATTAAAAAGAAATGTGTTTGCAAAAGAAGTGCTTAAGGGTATTGGGTATTATTTTCTTGTGAGGTGTGTAGAAGTGCTTAAGGAGAAGTCAAAAGCTAGAAATTATTGCTTGGCCAAAAGAGCTAATAAGCACTTAAAATAGTAGTTGCAAACATGTTTTAAGTGCTTCTTTTTAAAAAATAAGCACTTCTTATTTTTCACTTGTGTTCTAAAACACACCCTTAGTGTTGTAGAATGACATTTCCTTTCAATATTTTTAATTTAAAATGGAATTCTCTTTCTTTCTTTTGCCAGTAAAAAAGTAAGAGGATAACACCATGATTGAATTACTTTACTGTTTGAGGTGCCAGATTCATTAAGATACACTTCAGCGCTGTCAGTCATATTGGCTGTTGTGGTTGTGGTAATCATAGCGGGAATAGCTATAATCAAGATGATAAACGGAAGCATTGGAATGCCTCAACTGCTGCCTGACCTTGTTGATCAAGCATCCTTCTGGAAGCTTTTCACAACATTTCCTGTACTAGTCACTGCCTATATTTGTCACCATAATAGTAAGTTTTAAACTCCTAAGCAAATTTGTATAGCTGCCAGTTCTTTAGAATTGCTTTATCGAGTCCTTAGATAATCCGATGATATCCAAAGTATGTCTATAAGGGATGCATTTTATCTTTTTTATTTTTTGTTTAAATTGGTTAAAGATTGTAGTTCACATTATAATGACAATACATAGTTCACGTTAATCCCATGCTTGGAAAGAGGTCTATATGATCAAAATGGTGGGGTATTTGCATGGTATTAAGAACATGGTGCTTTTATCATCGAGTAACACTGGTGCACAACTTATACTATCAATTGAAAACAACTAATAATGTTTAGTGAAAAAAGTTAATACTGGCCAACTAATACCTTTTAGTAAAACAAATAATATCATTTAAAAATACACTTGAGCTGCCGGTGCATAGAAGTATTTATTTGTCTTTATCATCATTTTCTTCCAAGACTAGTTATGTGCTCATTGTGGATCTTATGTTTTTTTTTTTTTTTGTTGCTTCACAGTTCACCCAATAGAGAACGAGCTTGAAGACCCTTCACAAATGAAGTCCATAGTCCGGACTTCAATCATATTGTGTACTTCCGTATACATCGCAACGAGCTTCTTTGGGTTTCTTCTCTTTGGTAACCAAACAATGGAAGATGTTCTTGCCAATTTTGATGGAGATCTTGGTATCCCGTTTAGCTCATTGCTTAATGACATCATTAGAGTGAGCTATGCCATCCATTTGATGCTTGTATTTCCAATTGTCTTCTACTCCCTTCGCCTAAACGTTGATGGCATCCTTTTCCCACACTCAATCCCTCTTGTGTATGATGATCGGAGATTCTTCTCAGTAACAGTAGGTCTTGTTTGTTTTATCTTCTTGGGAGCAAATTTCGTTCCTAGCATATGGGATGCTTTCCAGTTCACCGGTGCCACAGCTACTGTTGCTGTCGGTTATATTTTCCCTGCTGCAATTGCCCTCAGGTGAGTAGAACTTGAACACACACATGTACAAATGTGGACAGAAACCTCTGTCAAAAAAATATTAGAGCCATAATTTCACTTAAAAGTATTAGTTGTGTACAGTTGCATTGTACAATTGGTGTACAAGAGACTTACTCTTTAAAAGGTATTGTCCTTAATTTCCAGGGATGAAGCCCGACTTTCAATCCAAATGTAGGACTTTTACCTGATTTGAGCTAATGCAGGCCGTAAACGTAATGGCCTTTTTTTTGCAACCCCCAAAGTTACAGGCCTAAAAAAAATTCCCCTAGAAAGCCCATCGTTACCACTTTCTTGGAAATATCATGATCTGCTTTAATTATCTTGCAGGGATTTTCGTGGAATTGCAACAAAACATGATAGAACGATCTCGTGGATTATGATACTTTTGGCCGTCTCTTCAAGCACTGTGGCCATCTGCAGTGACATTTACAGCATTCTTAGCGGCAGCAAAAGTGCAGAGTCGTAGTTTGCATTCTTACGGCGCTCTCCTCAAGCAATTCAAACTATGCCTCAGGTACTGATTAAGCTAACCATTCTCTCAGTTCTCAGAGAAACTGAATGTCCCTCACTTGTTTGATTCATTGCAAGTATTTGTGTCAAAAGTAAAAGATGGGACTTTGTATTTTATTTAAAAGGCTCAGTTTTGGAAATTTTGTTAACACTGAACTGAATACATACATGTTATACCAATATTTATACCTTATTGTATAAGATAGGAACAGATAGATGTAAACTCTGAAGTAACACTTTTTGCTAATATTTCATCACTAATGCAAAAGCTCTTGTTCTGAAAATGTGATTGGTTTTGTTGGAAGGATAGAGTATGTTAGGATGAGTGTTTTTTATCCAAGATTTATTATAAAACGTTGGATACTGTGGTGTAGCTCTAGCAAGACCTCGATTCCCTTTTAAGTAGAGTGGTGTTATTATACAAATAGCAATTGTAATATGAAATGAGAAACTGAGGGTGTGTTTGCACTCTCTATTTTTTAGGTGAGAAGTGCCTTTTTTTCAAAGCTTCAAGACTCAATTTTTTTAAATTTTAAGTGTTTTTCACTGTGCACATGAGTTTGAAAACGGGACCTGAGTCCTCAATCAGAACAATGCTCTTTCCCGTTTATCCATCAACGTGGATTGAGGGGTTAAATAGTAAATAATACTCCCTCCGTCTTGTTTCTTATTGCTCAAAGTCAATAAATGGATGCCCTTATTTCGTTTTCTTATTTTATAAATGGTAAAGAAAAAAAATTATACTTTCAAACAAACTCCTATAAACATCTATAAATTAGATTTCATGTTACCAATAATCTATAACTATCTAATAACAAAAGACAAAGTTTATGATACAAATTTGTATACATACAAATCCCAATTGAGATCAATTTCACTTTACTCAATCCATCCTTGACCCGCTTTTACCCATTTTTGACGACCTGACATGCTGACCCTTCCTAAATTGATTGATTTATATATATACAAATTTGTACAGTAAATCTACTCATAACAAAATGTTATACCATTTTTAGAAACTTTTGTAACTTTTCAGCCCAAAATCTAATTACTAAATATGTCTATAAAACTACAATAAACCCTACATTAGATAAAACCGTTATAAATATTGAATTATTTACTCTACACATTAAAATCGTAGACCATTCACTTTTCCTCAGTACAAACCTGATAGTTATATATTAAAAGAAAAAAAAAATTGTTTTAAAAGAAAAATGTAATAACTCTACGTCTATTTATACATATATAATAAAAAAATATTATATAAAAAGTAGAAATACAAAACTTCAAGAAAAAAATTATTATAAATTTATTATAAAATTTTTAAAATTGCATATTACTCCCTCCGTCTCAAGATGACTTGAACACTGAAAATGGCACGCAAATCAAGTAAAGTGGGTTTGAGTGGAATAAAATAAGGTTGTTGTGAGTGTATTAATATTATATTTGTTTCCATTTTGGGAGTGTTCAAGTAATGTTGGGACGTCCAAATAAGACAAGTGTTCAAGTAATGTTGAGACGGAGGGACTAATAATTACTCCCTCCGTCTCAAGATGACTTGAACACTGAAAATGGCACGCAAATCAAGTAAAGTGAGTTTGAGTGGAATAAAATAAGGTTGTTGTGAGTGTATTAATATTATATTTGTTTCCATTTTGGGAGTGTTCAAGTAATGTTGGGACGTCCAAATAAAACAAGTGTTCAAGTAATGTTGAGACGGAGGGAGTAATAATTAATAATATAAATAATACTCCTACATTTTTTTTTAAATAAATAATAAATTTTGTATTAACATGATTTTTTTTAAAATCAATTACTTAATTTGTCTTTTTTTAGATTGGTCATTTGACTTTGATAAGATTTTAATGAGGAAGTTTTTTATTAATATTTTGAGGAAATAAATTAGTTTTTTTTGATAAATGTGTTTTAAGCAATTTAAGTGAATGAGACAAAACATATTTATTTTTGTATGTAGTAATTAGTGGCAAGAGATGTAATTTTACTGGTGTTTGTAGTGGGATTATTTGGAACGGTAGAATTACTTTATATGATATTAGATTTAAATTGATTAGGAGAGTACTGTAAATATATAAATATATGATTATTTATATAATTAATATATTTATTAATTATGATTATTTTATATGATATTAGATTTAAATTGATTAGTCAAATTACTTTAAATTTGTATGTAGTATTGACATTAAACTTAAATTATTAGTTGAATCATTTGAAATTATATTATTAGTTGAATTGCTAAAACGATACTAGGTTGGTTGTGATAAAACTCGGTACCCACGTTTTTAAATGAAAATATTAATCGGGACCAACACATAACAATGTGTATTCCGGAAATGGAGTTGACTTATCAGATAGTAGATTTTTTTTTAAGTCTTAGATAAACCAATTTTGAGTAATTGTATCATGAACAAGAGTTAGGGATAATCTTTAGTAATGTTGGACTTTCTTAAGGAGACCAATTTTAAACTATGACCATTTATATGTTGTCATGTTCGATTTGATAATTTTGATATATGTGATGGAATGACGACAACAGGTAACAATCAACGTGGTTTATAAGGAAATAATTCCAAATTGTAAAAAAAAAAAAAAAAACATTTCAATCTCGCATTATTTAGCAATGTAAACTTTTCCAGCATGTTGCTTTAACTTATTTTTCGCATCTGATTTCAAAAGCAAAATATGTTCAAAAATCGTACATTGCATCGAAAAAAAAAAATAAAAAATCATGTAATATATAAAAAAATTAATGAGTAAGAAAAAATATTATAATTATAGGTAAAATATTTTTTTTCTACTTCAAATAACATTATGATACAATTCACATTGTATTCATTTTATATTCACAAACCGTGCAACGCACGGGTGATGTACTAATTACATATAAAAATATCTTCTTTTTTTTGTCTTATTCTTTAAGAAAGACCAAAATTACCCCAAACAAAACATAACTTTACTATTCTTAATATTAATAAGCAAATATCTCATTAAAACTCATGTCATTTTGGATTGAGCAATTATAAACATGATGGAGAGTGTCAACCTTTAAAGTGCATTCCGGCTCAATTGAAGTGCTTTGTCAGGACTTGTACGTTTTGAAATACGAGTTTCCTTTGTGCTCGTGAATCGTGATAATATATTTCATCTTCATTTTTTTTTTTTTTTTTTAAAACAAGACGGACAGAGTAATGCAATTAACTCTCATTAGTCCATATGTTCCGTTCTTAATTAATATGATTTCTATTGTGATACACCAATAAGACCACACATAAGGACATTCTAGCTACAAAACAACCCACATGAGTTTACTCGTTCCAAAGTTTATTTATTTTCAGCAGTTATGTTCGCTGGTTCATTCGCTTTTTTATTTGTTTCACTAGAAAATCCCAAATTTTCAAGGAAACACCTAAGTTCCTATAATTTTTAACTTACGAAATCAGTTCATATTATAAGTTATATATCCTCCCTTATTATTTATCCTATTTCATTCTTTCACACAAATAATTTTTCACATTAATTAGGGTATAAAAAATACTCTTATATATATATATATATTTATTTTTATTTTTAACGACAAATACTCTTATTCTCTTATTTGTTCATATAGATCACAATTAATATTATCTCATGAGTAGGTCTTCTATGAAATATGCTTACCGTCATATTGGTTTCATTTTTATAAATTTGAACATTTAGTTATCATGTATAATTTTTTTTTAAATACAAATCATACTTTTTATAAGTCATATCACTATAACATGGAGTATTTAGTAATGTAAATTATACTCTTATCCAGTTTTACATTTTACATTGTGTACTTTGATACTCTTCCACCCCTTTTCTTTTAAAAAAAACAACTGAACAAATAGAATCGCCGGATACCTCTAAAACCATTAATCAATGTAAACATTCGATTTTGCTGGTGTTTAGTCAAAATCAAGTACAAATTAAACTTTCATTTAACATCAAATCACGAATTCCAAGTATATATATGCTTACACGTAACTATCCATTAATATTTATATCAAAATTCAAATGTTTGGTAGCATAAAGAAAAAGTGTTTGGTCAATAACTATTAAAAAATCAACCGGCTAGCTTAGGAAATGTCCTGTATTATCATCATGCTTTGGTCACATATGCTATAAGCCTGTTTTGATCTCAATAATATTCATTTCATTCTTTTTTAGCTTTATCAATCACATAAAAAATGTATATCGATTTACTTTGGAAATTTTCAAAGCTTATAAACCCATTTCAATGCATTGTGATCAATCAATCATGGATAAAATGCTGAACAATTAAGTTTGAAATATGCAGTTCTTACACCATATAATAACAAAATTTCTTGTGAAATTTGATATGAAATTAGTGTCATTATACTTATAAATTAATATAACAATATTTTATATATACATAAATATGATAATATTAATTTATAAATATAATTATATTAGTTTTATACTATAAATATAATAATATAAATTTTATATTATGAATAAATTTCACAAGACAATCAATTACAATAATTTCCTAACATAATCAATTACAATAATTACTTCTACCATCGGGCACATGGCAGCAACATTTCATCTCGCTGTAGACCGGAATCGCAATCACCATAAGAGGGAGACCACCCGAAATCGCAACTCGGAACCGCAACCGCACCGTAACCGGAACCGCAACCCAACAACTGGGGTACCACCACCCCACAAGAGAGGGACCACCATAAGATGAGAGGGAATAATATTCTATATCCGTGTCTCGAACCCGGGATCTCAAGGTCTCAAGTGGTGGAGCTCTAACCACTTGAGTTATCCACGCTTGACAAGAATCTTAATTAAGTTAGACAACTTACAAATGGACAAATCTAATCAATATCTATAACCCCCAATTGTGAAACTTTAGCAAATAATTGTTAAATCAATTATGACCAATATCTTTATGCGACACCTTACCCATTATCATTTAGAAAATCTAAATCCCCAATGGGCCATGACCCTACCAAGGTTTGGAACCTTTTTCAATATTTTATTCTCATATTTAATCGTTTTTTTCTCCTATTTTTAATAATTCGAATTTTATAAAAAAAATAGTGACGACTATGGATCCACAAATGATCCCTAGAACTTCGGCAATAAAATGTAAGTTCAGAATAAATAAAATTGCACTCAACTGTAACGTAATATATTGGGTAAAATGAAGATTATATATAATAAATATGGCCTCCGTAATAAAATTATTTATCCATTTGTTTTTTATATGAGTTTTTTATTGAGACGACGGGAGTAGTATTTAAAGTAATAAAGTAATTTTTAATTGAGTGCATAGTAGTTTTTTATATATTATTACTAAAATAGATAATTTATTAGGGTAAAAGTAATAACATGAAATATAATTTTAAAATAATGTGACGAATTATTTTTTAAAATAACTTTGGAACGGAGGAAGTACCTTATACAATGGGGTTGGAATATTTCTTATATTCCTCCCCTGTTACTGATAATTAATAATTCTGTTTTCCTAATAAAAAAAACAATAGTTCTTTTATTAGAATATTGTAATAAATGGTATTTATAAATTTGTGCTCTGTTTACAGCCTGTAGAAAGAGCTAAAACTGCCACGTTTCATCTACATATTATTAATTAATTAATTAATTCGAATATTTAAAAATAAAATAAAAATCAGTACAGTTAAAAGGAAGAACATGTCAAATGATGTTTAAACTAATTTATTTGTATGATATTTTTACTAAGCAACGGCATCTCCTGTCAAATGATACAATAATATGAGATAAATCATGATATAAATTTAAATTAGATGTGATTCATTTATTTATTTACTTAATCAATTTAATTTTTCTGATTAATTGGTGATTTTTTATGTGGTGACACGAAAGAGCATTTTTATGTAGCATGTGGATTCTTATTTTCCATTTTGTATTGATAAATTATTAAAAATTAAAATATAAAATTAAAAGATGGATAATATTTGAGCTCTTATCCTCTGAGTAGGTATACAGAATTCAGAGGGTAATTTAATTCTATAATTTATTGAAAAACATTAATTTGTCAATTTTAAAGGCATCCTACTGCTCTACGCAATTGAAGTAATTATGATTTTTTTTTATGTACTTTTTCTTTTCTTTTTTGACAGAACGGAGTAACACTTTTTGCACGCTAATTTATACTGTAATCGGTGTAATTTTTTATTCAAATTTAATCCAAGATTTTTTTCAATAAACCCTCTTTTTTATTTATTTAATAACTTTAATTTTAAAACAAATGATAAAGTGTAACGTCATTTCATAATCGTATAATTAGCAATAACATCAATTGCACTTTTGCCCCTATAATTCTCCAATATTAAAATCAACACAGAATAATTGTTGTACTCATGAGTAAGAATAATGTGGTATGTGCACGTGGAATTCTTGGATTTGATTCTAGTCCATGTCTTACTTCCGTTGACTTGACTAACTACGTTGACTACGAATATTAGGAGCTTGATTAGTTGATTAGAAAAAAAAAACAATTATCAATTATACAAATAAATTGTTTTTGGAACGTAATTTCTGTATTCTGATGTCAAGTTTTGTGGATTTTTTTTTTTTTTAAGGTCGAAATTGAGAGTAAGCGTAATATTTCCTTTTCTTTTGTGAAAAACAATTTTTAACGTAATTAACTTGTAAATGTTTTGAAGGAATTTTATTTATTTATTTTAATCTCGGTTGAATATGAGGAACCTATTCGAGCATATGTTACGTATCTAAAATTTTTATTTTTATTTTTAAGTTTTCAATTACAAAGTTAATTAAAGCAATAGTTAATTACAGTCAATCAATTAAAAATTAAATATTTATTGCTCAAACTACAAACAATCTATAATTCGTGTAAATCAATCAACACCCAATTCAGCTCAATTAATATATTGCCTTCTCTCAGGAATGGATTTTCGATTCTGCTTGAATTGAATTAGTCAAATTAATAAAATTTGAGTATTTAATTTAACATCTAAAATATAATTTTTCTTCTCAACTTATGCAATAAACAGAGTTCAAGAACTAATTGAATAGTATAGTGATGTCAGATTTTTTGGGTTGAGAAAAATGAGAACGAGTTTATGATTTATTATGGGATGACAGAAAAAAGCACAGCTATTTTTATTTTTCAGGGGTAGGGAAATTACTTTAATTTAATGTGATAAAATCATTTGGCTATTTTTTGGATTTTATTTATTAAAAAAAACCATCCTTTTATTTTTTGTAAGAGCCAACTTGTTTACTTGACCCAAAAACACGTCATATATAACCGACAATTCGGGGGAAAATCAAGTCTCGCATATTTTTTATGTTATACTATTATATTATACTTTTATTTTTTTATATTTTAAACTAAATAAAATTGTTGGTGACGTTTCTTTCTTTATCATAACCAGTGTTTTCAAAAACCGATTGAACCGGTTGAGCAGAATTGAGCGAAAGTGAATCATTTCGTGTCATGGGATTCAATTCTTTCTTAAAAAACGGTTAATTCAATTTTATTATTTTTATTATTTATTAAATCACTTTTTTTTATTTTTTTATTTTTTTATTTTTCTAAACATCTCTATATAATGTTATTGTTTTTATCTCAATATCATTTTCTCTCAAATAAATTCATTCACAAGTCATTAATTTCATTTAATCTCTTTATCGTGGTCACATATTGTGTGGAATTAATCCACAACGCCATCATCTTTGGTCTCCAAACTTTATTGTATTTATTTTAATATAAGATTTATAAGTTATAAATTAGTATAATTTTAATATTTTATGAATAAATATTTATTTTTTAATGTAACATACAAAATATAAAAAGAAATACGATAAATTAATTTAACGGTTGAGCGAACTGATTCGGCTCAATCCTGGCCCAATTGAATTGGTGGCAAGAATCGACGCCAGACGGTTTGATCACCGGCTTTAATTATGAAAACACTGATCATAACGTCTATGTTAACCCCCAGCTTGCTGCCGTCGCACTTCGCATGTGAGTGTACTAAAATAGACATTGCACTTTTACGCCACCTACACAAAAACTGTCGGTGAGTGTGAGAGGGTGAAGGTTGTTTTTGACCATTCACACATTAATTGATGATTAAATTTAAAGTTAGGTCTAAGTCAATCTTTTTATAGTGCGCGCCCACAGTCTACTGCATAGAATACCGTTACAAATTACATCACCATCTAAAATATGTAACGGAATTTTTTATTTTTTTTTTAGAGTGGGTGTGTCGTATAATTTGTTATAGTATGAGATTTTAGACTAGCACACTTATAAATTAATATCAACTGATAATATTATACATATAAATTAAAATTATAATATTAAATGTTATTGATATTAATTTATAAAAATAATTGTATCAATTTATAAATGTAATAGTATCAATTTTCTATTATTAACAACTTTTATAGAATTGTATGTGTTTTTTTATCATTTCAAATTGATTGTTTACTTAAATATTTACTCACCGTTTATTTTATTTGAAAAATATAATAATTTGTTGTGATCGGTCAACTACTCTTCCACCACGTGTACGTCAGACGACCACGTGAACCAATAAACAAAAGGATGCGTCAGCTCGTCAGATAGAGGCTCGCCAGTCTGGCTAGCACCCTGATCGACCCCCTGTGCTCGCCAGCTCAGCAAGCACCCTAACATCCCCCTGTGCTAGCCAAAGGCTCACCTGCCCGACACCCAAACAGATCTCAAGGCAACCAACACGAAGGAATTATGCTCGCCCAGCGAGCAGAGAAGCAAAACCTGCTCGTCCCTGAGGGCTAGCAGAAAGCACGGACCAAAAACACTTGTGCCTACGGCCGCGCTTCCCATGCGAACAGAACGACCATTCAGGAACAAACACACTACAGCGAACACCAAGACCAGATCACCTGCTAAGCCAATACCACCTGGACAATGAGTCGAAGACGTCATAAGCACGCAAACACATATGTCGATCAGGGAGGCACGATAAGAAACGTGGCAAGACCACATGTTCTCTTACAGGACAAGAAACCGACAGCTCATACCAGCCAAGGCAAGACAGCACATGCTTGTCCAAACTCTATAAATAGATCCTCAGGGCTCAAAGAAAGGGTTTAGAAATTTCCCGAATATAACTCTTGTACCAACTCACCATCCCACATATCAATATTGCTCGTCACAAGTGCATTGTGCTCGACACACTCCAGATCATAAATAGTACAATCCTGGCTTGGTACGCCCCCAGACGTAGTCAACTTTGACGAACTGGGTCATCAAATCCTTGTTGTCATCTTACATTATGTTGTGCTCGTCACATACACATACTGTGTTCGACACATCATCATTTTGTTTGTTAAGTCGTCACACACATCGCCACATCATATTTTTCACGCAACATGACTTACAACATAATTAAATACTTTTTCCGATAAATATTATTTTTACATGAAAATGTAGCCATATTAACGAGTACTTATGAATTTACCAACTCTACTCCCCATCAGATGTTCTATATACAAACATACATATATAAAAGACAAAAACTTATGTAGACCTAGTTCATGCTATGAACTCGGGTCAAACCTGACCCAATACTACAAAGCGGGTCAAATATAAATTGTTTGGGTCATTTTTTCTTTTTTCGCATCTCCTCCTTCCCCCTCCCCATTTCCTCCCTCAACACCACCAATCTCCTTGCCACCACCGTAGCCACCGATATCTCCGCCCGCTCCTCCCTCACCCAACTGTAGCTTCGAAGACAGCGTCAACCGCCAGAGACGCTTCCCCAATCCGAACCTAACGATTTTGAGTTTGGGTTTGTTGGGTGATGATAGTCTGTTGTAACCTCTTTTTCTCCATTGTCTCTTCGAGAAGCTTCTACCGAACGATATTATTTCCATTGTTGTTTAACTCTGTGTTTGGTTATGGAGGAGATAATGGAATTTGAGGCAATTTTAACGAGATTTATTAGTGAGAATGAAGATTTCTGGATGTGGTACTTATGGTCATTGGTCAAGGTGAGCAAGTCAATAATGGCGTCGCGCTCAATAAATAATAACAGTGAGAGTTTTTTTAAATAAGAGTGATTGAGAGTTTTTCTGAATAAGAGTAAGAGTTTTTTTGAATAAGATTGAGAGTTAGTGTGAATAACAGTGAGAGTTTTTCTGAAAAACAGTGATAATTTTATAACATAACAGTGATAGTTTATAACCTAACAGTACAAGTTTTTTCTGGATAAAAGTGAGTTTTTTTTAACAATGTTTTTTCTCATAATAGTGATAGTTTCTTTTCCTAGCAGTGAGAGTTAATTTGAAGAGTTTTATAACATAACAGTGAGAGTTTTATAACCTAACAGTGAGAGTTTTTTTTTAGTAAAAGTGAGAGTTTTTCACAATCGCGCTATTGTCCCTCACATCTTCATCTTCATCTTCATTGCTCTTCATTGCGTGGATTGATGAGTGCACGACGGCACAACGGCGCGAAGCAAGAGAGATAATTGGCGCGCGAGAAAAATGAGATGATTGAGCGCGCGACGGCACGAGAGATATGATTGAGTGTGTGCAATGCAAATTCGAGTCAATCCACTTGAAATAGATCATATTGAATTAGAGTTCGTGGTGTGAATATGATTCACATGAGTGTTACCCTATATAAAAAGTAAAAACACACATCTCCATATTTATATCACACAATTTACTTTAATTGTATTTTTAATAAGTGCAAAATATATGATACTTAATTATTTCATTGGCAACGAGTTTAAATATGTTAGCTCTGACAGATTTCAAATTAAATGATCCAGTTTAAACTTTAAACATACAATTAATATTATGAATCTAAACGCTATTTTAGCAGATTTCCAGTTTTACGAGTCACTAATTTATTACAAGAAATAATATAGATGAACATAATTAATATAATATCCATGGCTATTTACTTTCAATATCGATAAATGTAGATAAAACCTAATTAACACCTCAAAAAATATTGCATTAATAAGAGTTTATGTTGAGGGAAATTAAATAAATAGATTATTCTCGACTCTCTCTACAAGCTCGAGCTTTTAGATGAGACGAAATTCTCTCATGGTATCAAAGCACAGGTTGTGGGTTCGATTCTCGTGGAAGCACTCCACCCATTTATATTGTCCACTCCGTTGGGCCTCCTCTCCAGAGAGCAGAGATAATGATTCGGCCCACAAGTGAGGGGAGTGTTGAGGGAAATTATGTAAATAGATTATTCTCAACCATCTCTACAAGCTCGAGCTTTTAGATGAGACGGAATTCTCTCAATTTATCTGCATACAAATCAAAATATATCTTCATATCTCATCAAAATTGGATTGACAAATCATCACGACCAATTAGGTTTTAAAGGATTAAATTATTTATGATTAATTTGAGAAAAAAAAAGTAATTAAATGGAATTGAAGTTGACAAAATATATATGGCTTTCCTATTTGTGTTTGGCCAAGCGTGAATAATGCTAAATTATAGTCAAAGTAGACAGTGATACAGACACATAAACAGCCGGTTTTCCAAAAAAATTAATTATTCAAAATCCATTTCTAGTTAATAATGGATCTACCTTTCACTTAGTGAGACAAATTGGACTAATTCCTTAAACGAAAAATTAATTTAATTAGGAAAAAAATCCATCAAATGAATTTTTTGTTAAAAATTGAAAAAATAATTATTATTTTCCTCATTCTACCACTATCATAATATTCCCTTATGCATGCAAAATTACGCTGTCAAATAAATTGCATGATTTTCACCAAAAAAAGAAAGAAATTGCCGTTAATTCGTATAAGTCCATATTTAATTTGTAGATACGTGTTCAATTAATTCTAAAAATCTAAAATTAAGTCTAGATATTAAAACACCGCGTTAATAATCTGTCAAAATTAAAATCTTGAAGGAAGGGAAATTAATAATTATACTAGTAGTATTAATTACTTTTTTACATCTTAAATCCAGTCAAATCCACCTCATTTTTCCATTTTATTTCATATACGTCGTCTCTCAAAATTCTTTCTGTGTTTTTTTGATTTCTTCACACCACATTCCCCAAATCTAACTTCCATTAAAGAAATCTCGTTAGGGCAAATATACGGTTGTTTATAAATTTCATTTTTTTTTTCTGCAGGCTATCTATATTGTAGTAGGTGAGGGGAAAATCACTAGAAAAAATAAAGAAAAAGGGGAGAAAAAAACCCTATTGCCCACAACTTGTTTTCGGTATTATTGAATTTCTTTTGTTGCATGATCTAATCTTTTTTTTGTATTCCAACCTTCATTGATTGGTCTTTTTTCTCTTGTCCATATTCAAAACCATCCCATTTCTTTGGTAATTGTGTATGCATATTGTTTCTCATGCACAAAATTTGTAGAGAAAAATAGGTATGCCAATTCAATTCTTGATTTAGTGGAAATTGAAATTAGGGGTTTGGTGTTTGGTGTTTTATGATTTTGATTTTGATTTTTCAATCCCCCCTTTTTCTCTCTCTCTCTGCACATCCTTTTCAATACTATAATGTACACTTGCTGCAAGCCGTAATGTAGAGCAACTTTTGTACTATACTTCTCAGTTTATCCACTCTCTTTCTCTGTGTTTAGTGATATAGTGTATTACTTATATATTTTTTTCTTTTGCTGCAAAAATTTCAATTCCAATTCCATTATAATCTCTATTCCAATTTCTTTTCCCCTAGTTTCTTTACACTCCCACGCGTCCTTTCCTGTATGCACCTCCTCATTTCTTCCTTTCATTCTCATCCAAAATGAAGTTTTTGTAGCATTCATTGTCTCACTCTCCCCTTTTCTTCTTTACCACAAAAATCCACCCAAAAACAGGGCTCCCATTTTCCTGCATTTCTTGATTCCTCAACTTTCTTGAGCAATTTCAGTGATTTGAACAAAAGGGTCACTGAAAAACTCAATCTTGACCAAAAGGGTCTCCAAAAAATCCAATCTTGACCAAAAGGGCCACTTAAAAATCCAATCTTGAGCAAAAGGGGCACTTAAAAATTCAATCTTGAGACCAGTTTTGCAACAATGGCGCCATGGTGGGCGAAAGAAGCCCACAGCGGAACACCGGTGGTGGTGAAAATGGAGAACCCCAACAACTGGTCAATGGTGGAGCTCGAATCCCCCTCAGACGAAGACTTCATCTACCCAAACGACGCCGTTTCGAAAGGCGGACGCAACAAGAACGCCAAGCAGCTCACTTGGGTCCTCCTCCTGAAAGCCCACAAAGCCGCCGGCTGCCTCACCTCCATCGCCTCCGCATTCCTCTCCCTCGCCTCCATCGTCCGCCGCCGCCTCGCCGCCGGCCACACAGACTCCGCCGACACATCCGACGCCGAGAACCCCGCCGTGAAATCAAGATTCTACGGCTGCATCAAAGTCTTCCTGTCAGTATCTTTACTCATGCTCTGTTTTGAAATGTTTGCTTACTTCAAAGGGTGGCATTTCGGGGCCTCCGATCTCCAATTGCACCATCTTTACAGCTTGACGAATCCCGATTTAGTTAAAAGCGCGTTTCACTCTGTTTATTCCAACTGGGTTTTGATCAGAGTGGCGTATTTTGCGCCGCCGCTTCAGTTCTTGACAAATGTTTGTATAGTGCTGTTCCTTATACAGAGCGTGGATAGGCTTATCCTCTGTTTGGGTTGCTTCTGGATCAAAATCAGGAATATTAAACCAGTTGCCAAACAGGGCGTTATGGATCTTGAATCAGGCGATGGACAAGGGTACTTTCCAATGGTGCTAGTTCAGATCCCTATGTGCAATGAAAAAGAGGTAACAATTTCTTACATAACTTCATCCCTTTTGTAATTGGTAAATAGTGTTACTTGTTTTCACTAACTAACCAGTATTAGCTGTTTTTAGTTAACAATATCCCATGTTTTTACTAAACAGTATTACTTGGTCAGTTTTAGTGGTTTTTACTAAAAAGTATTGCTTGTTTCTTACTATTAACAAGAAGTTTCACAGTAGAGTTACTCTTTGTAGTTTTGTACTTTTTCTTGGAATGGAAATGATATATTGGAGTTTCAATTGGTGTATATACTATAGGTGTATCAACAATCTATTGCGGCTGTGTGTAATTTGGATTGGCCAAAAGGGAATTTGCTGATTCAAGTTTTGGATGATTCTGATGACCCTATTACACAAACTTTGATAAATGAGGAAGTGCATAAATGGAAGCAGAATGGTGCAAATATCATATACAGGCATAGAGTGATTAGGGAGGGATATAAGGCAGGCAATCTTAAATCCGCAATGAATTGTAGCTACGTTAAAGATTACGAATTTGTTGCTATATTTGACGCCGATTTTCAGCCTAATCCGGATTTTCTTAAGCGAACTATTCCTCACTTCAAGGTATCTTTTGGAATTCGATTGAATATGCTTTCTTGAATTGCTATTGATGTTATTATTGTTGTCAAAATGAAAACATGGTTTTGGTTTTGAATTGCAGGATAATGAGGAGATAGGATTGGTTCAGGCACGATGGTCGTTTGTGAACAAGGATGAGAATCTGCTGACACGATTGCAGCTTATTAACTTAGCGTTTCATTTTGAAGTAGAGCAGCAAGTTAATGGTATTTACCTCAATTTCTTTGGATTCAACGGGACCGCTGGAATATGGAGGATAAAGGCGTTGGAAGAATCGGGCGGTTGGTTGGAGAGGACGACCGTCGAGGATATGGACATTGCTGTACGGGCTCATCTTCATGGATGGAAGTTCGTCTTTCTCAATGATGTTGAGGTACCATTTTAGTGAAATTGTTTTTCCTAATTGCGATTTTTGTGTATGTTGAGGGAGTTGAATGTAATAAATTTTGCTTTTGCAGTGCCAATGTGAACTGCCGGAATCATATGAAGCTTATCGGAAGCAACAACACCGATGGCATTCCGGGCCGATGCAGTTATTCCGTCTCTGTTTACCCGCTATTATTCGATCAAAGGTATGGTTAGATACTCGGTTGGAGAGGATATATTTCTCATTTAATTTGGGGTAGATTCTAATTGGCATATTCTTTTAATGCAAAAACTTGTTTGCACCATTGCACCGTGCGACTGGTGTAATTTTGACTAAAGCTCATCTCATTCACAAAATTACTAAAATATATGAATAGTATTAGTTCTTATGAAGAGAATTATTAGTGTATGCTGGAAAATATTAGTACATTTTCAGTATACCACTAATACTTTTCATCACATTAACTAATACTTTCTGACCACTTTATATATATAAAACGAGTTGGCTGAAATTTTTTGGTCAAAATTGCACCAGTTGCACAGTGTACGCTTTATTTAAAAGCTTAAGTTATTAGAGTATTATCTTAACATTACCAATCAGAGGAAGCCCTTTTATGTTTTAAATAAAGCTTAAGTTATTAGAGTATTATCTTAACATTACCAATCAGAGGAAGCCCTTTTATGTTTTAAATAAAACGACGCGCTGCATTTTACAATCTTGATCTGCATAAGAATGTCATTCATGAAATTTCTAAATTTGGTTTATGCAGATCTGCATCTGGAAGAAAGCCAACATAATCTTCCTATTTTTCCTTCTGCGTAAACTGATACTCCCGTTTTACTCGTTCACTCTCTTCTGCATCATTCTCCCAATGACCATGTTCATCCCGGAGGCCACCCTCCCCTTCTGGGTCGTCTGCTACATCCCGGCATCCATGTCGTTTCTCAATATCCTCCCCGCCCCAAAATCATTTCCATTCATCGTCCCTTACCTCCTCTTCGAGAACACAATGTCCGTCACAAAGTTCAACGCCATGGTCTCTGGTCTCTTCCAGCTTGGGAGCGCATACGAGTGGGTCGTCACCAAGAAATCGGGCCGTTCCTCCGAGGGCAACCTCATATCTTTGGTCGAGAAAGAGCCAACGCGTCAGAGGGGTAACTCGGAGCCTAATTTGGAGGAAATGAAGGAGGAGATTATCCAGCAGGAGAAACGAGTGTCTCGTATAAAGAAGAAGCATAATAGGATATACACGAAGGAGTTGGCATTAGCTTTCCTTTTATTAACGGCGTCTGCTAGAAGTCTTTTATCGGCTCAGGGGATCCATTTTTACTTCTTGCTATTTCAAGGGGTCTCGTTTTTGCTCGTGGGGCTGGACTTGATTGGCGAGCAGGTGGTGTAAAGAAACGGGAAGTCGTTTAGGCAACATGTAAATTGATAGGCGATCACGAGAAATGTAAAAACGGGACATGAAATGTTGGACGATATGTGGGACGAAAGCGCTACCCCCTACCCCCCTTGGCCTTCTCCCGATATTTGGAACTTTAAACGAGACGATTCGTGAGTTCTCTTGTCACTTGAGCAACATGAACAAGAAAGAAAACAGTAGGGTTTTATTTTCTTGTTTTGTGATTTCTTATTTGAATTCTTTAGTTTTTTTCTGGTGTTGGATATATTCTTTTGTAACAAGAATTCATGGGTGAAGAGTATGCTGGATGTGTTGATAATAATGCTCACTTGTTTTTTGAGCTCTTCTGGATGTATGGATCCTTCATCAAGGGTATAAAAGTAATACTTCCTTATTTTTTTATTTATGTAATTGCAATTTTACTTTTAAGAATTTAAATCTTAATAGTATCAAGTCATCAAAACTTCTATTTTCTATCGGTTTGCTGCTTTTAAGTGTGTATTTTGATGAGAAAAAAATCACAAATGGTCCTTTAACTTTGCCTGATTTCATAAATAGTCATGTAAGTTTTTATTTTATCAATTATAGTCATTTTGGTTTCAATTGTAGTCATTTTCGCCGGAAAATTGAAAATTTTAGCCGGAAAAATGATGTAGCACACAAAATAATGTGAAAAAAACATCGAAATGACGGGTTCAATGAAAGGAAGAGAATAGTATAAGTTTAGACCCCAACATCAACATAAAATTTCTCGAAATTAGCCACGATAATGAATGTAATTCGTGATTTTGAAGTTGCGATTTAAGGGGGAGGTGTAATCAAAACATGAAATTTATTGAGGATTTTTCTTCCTTGATGAAAGACAGTTAAAATGAGAGTGGTGACGACCGTCAGTGTGATCAGAATAAAAAGTAGGTCAATTTTCCGATCAAATTTTAAATTATCCGGCGAAAATGATTAATGTTGGGAGATGAATTTAATAAAGATATGATTTTGATTAGATCCCAAAACCCCTGAGTATGACATGTTCAGAATAATCTTGATAGTTGAGTCGAGATTAGGTTTTAGAGTATTGAGGATGATATCGCAAAATGTATAGTCGTGAGATATAGATCAGTTAGGATCGAAGATTACGAAGAACTCAAGATATGTAGCCAAGAAACTGAAGTTTTGATATAAAACTCGAGTTTTCGAAGACTCAAGAAGAAATCGAGAATCAAGACTTCGATTAATGAAATCGAGATATCAAGACTCAAGATGAAATCGAGGAATCAAGACTTCGGCATGAAGACTTATTATATCACCAAGACATCCAGAAGACTCGAAGACCTCAAGACTCAAGACGTAGAAAGCCGTGAACATCAAGAATCAAGATCAAGAATATGAAGGCACGTGAATTATCAAGACTTCAAGAATGTCTTGAATGCTCAAGATAAACTCGAATGTTCCGAGACACCGAACATATCTATCCGAAGGATGCAATCGAGAAGATCGCGATTCTTAGAAAGTTAGATATTGCCCATAACATTCATAAATGCGGACAAAAAAAAGGAACCAAGACAAAGTGTTGTTAAGGTTATATCATTTCAGAGATTGTAACCAAAAGAGCTGGATTGAGTTGTCTACCTTTAACCGGAGACAAAAGTCAAAAAAAAAGAGGAAGACAACAATGTAATCTAATCGACAAAGGATGTGTCATTGAAAAAATATGTCGGAAGTACTATAGTTCGCAGACGCAAAAAGTGAAGATAAAATTACATGAAAAATTTATTGCCTAAAAGCGTGTTAGGGAGTTTCAAACCCTAAATATAGTCGTTCCTCACACACCATAAGAGGAAACTCACGAAGCTATCTCTCCAAGCGGATAGTTTTTTCAAGAGTGACCTTGGTGTATGCTATAAATACTTGTGACCCCTACATTGTAAGGTTACGGGGAAATTTGTAAGCATTTCAAGAGCTCAAACTTATTATCATAAAGTTAAAGCACTTTCGAAAAAATTTAGAATTTCCCAAGTGCTTTTAAATCGAAGAGAGCTCATTCCACTAAGCCTAGCTTGATAAGATATATCAAAAGCTTAGTCGAGATATCCTAGCCTTTGCATTGTACTTTATTGTAAATGATATCTCATCCTAGTTGAAACCAACCAAGAAACCCAAAACCCTTTAGAAGGTAGTTTGAGTGTGATTGTTGGTGAGAAGAGTTATAAAGAGTTAGTAAACTACGCGGAGTAGTCGGAAAGCTCTAGAGGTGAAGTTAGTAATTCTGAGAGGTAGTCCGAAAGCTTGTTTGTGTTTGAGTAAGTAAACTACGGAGGTAAAGAAAGCTCAAGGTCGGGTTGAGTAAGTAAACCACGTGGAGTAGTCGAGAAAGCTTCAGGGCGAGTTGAGTAAGTAAACTTCGCGAGGTAGTCGTAAAGCCTGGCTTCGAAGTGATTAGTGAATTTCTCTGAAGAAATCGAGAGAGAGTGGGCGAGGGAGCTTGAGTCTCTGAACCACTATAAATTCTTTGTGTTGTTTATTGCTTTTTTTATCCGCTTAACTATTTGCATTGACTTAACCGAAAAGCATATTTTCACCGACATTTCAAATTTGGGATCAATCCAATTTGGAAGTTGCGTATAATTGAATCACAACCTAATCACTATTCCATTCAAAGGAAGGTTTTCAACAAAAGCTTAAAAAAAGCAGTATAAACTAAAAGGCCAACCATTAGACATCGAGTAGCTAGAACAGATAGTTACCAAACCGAACTTACTCTTACGAGGGTTGATAAGTTAGTTATCGATCCAAGCAACTCGGGATCTCTGAAAAACTTCAGGACTCGGTTGGGATTATCCGAGGTTTTAAAGCGACTTCGAGATCTTTGTCTCATGAGACTTTTGACTCAGAGTGATTTGTGCTTCTCATGACCAAATCTTCAGGACAACCTGACCCAAGTTGACCTCAGTAAAAGAAAATTTTTAAAAACACTGAACACGTGTATTCCCCCCCCATACACGTGTAAGACTCGTTTGCACCGGGACCAACAATTACAATTGAAACCAAAAGGACCACAATCGATAAAATAAAAATTTACAGGACTATTTCTGGAATCGGATAAAATTACAGGACCATTTGTGATATTTTCTTGTATTTTGATTGTGAATGGAAAATATGCACAAAATATGTGATATTTAAGTGGTGCTTTTTTTTGTAGTTGGTGGGACTTAATAAATTGGGGGGAATATAAGTTTATTACATTTGAGAAATGGAAAAAGCTGCCCGATACAAACACTGTTTAGAGGGGTGGGTAAATTCTAAATTACCCCTCTTGTAGGAAAACAAAATTCACCTGAAAAATAAAATTATAGATGATTAGTATGTTCCAGAAGTGCGCGGCTCGAGGCGGAAGGAAGCTTCCTTACTCAACCCCCCACCTGCCTCTTGTCTTGTCAATCCCTTCCTCTCTGCAACTTTAGCATTTTCAAAAAAATTAAATAATCTAAACTAAAGCCAAATTACTCTCTTTCCTCCATTTCGATAGTTTCAAGACCAAAGCCAAATTATTTGTAGAGAGAGAATTTGTTATGTGACCCAAACAAATCTAGAACCCTCTCCCCCAAAATACTCTTTTTTCTCCATTTTGCTTATAATCTAAGTTTTAGGGATCGATATCATCCATCAACCCAAAAAGCGGACGGATGAAAATTGGACTGTAATCGAAATTGTAAGCTACAATCGGTAAGTTTTCGGTCTCTCTGCAATTTTTCGCTTGTTTACGTGTTTGGTTTTAAGCCCGTCTCTCTGCAATTTTCGCTTGTAATAGTTTTCGTTGTGTACTACTATTTTGGGTTGTGTTGGATACTGTTTGGGTTGTGTTAGATACTACAATTTTCGCTTGTAATCGGTCAATAATTTGAGAATCTTAACTTTTTGGGTTGTGTTAGATACTGTTTCTGTTTGAACTGTGTTAGGTAATATTGATAGATTTGAACACTTAAAAAATTTAAAAAACAGAGAAGAACATAGGGGGTATTATTTTGGGGTTTTTTTTTGGGGCACCTTGTTTAAGTGATGAATATGTTATGAGATGGTCTTGTTTTACACATTTACAAGTTCTGGCCACACAAAAAAAACTTGTATATATATGTGTAACAGTTGGATCCGTAATTGATAGACTATATGCACCATGTATATATATAATAGAATGGTACTATGTATATGCAGTTATAATAATTGTTATGAAACCATTGTAGCTTCTGTGCAAAACGAATGAACATGTATAAATATGACGCAATGATACTATATATATGCAGTTATAGTAATTGTTATGAAAACATTACGAATTTTTACTGCGGTCTGTTGAATGAGACAAAACTTTGAAATTGGATGCATACGTAGTCTTATGACCCTGAATTGGATTTCATTTCTAGAGTGGGTGGGTTATTTACAGCTTGCAATACAAAAGTTGATTGATCATTTGTTATATTCATGACATGGATAGTGGTTGTTCGAATCCAAATGTATGTGATATATTATAGTTGTTGACATTTTTGACATGTATTGTTGCCTGTTTTTGCAAGTTTTGGAAGTGAAGGATGTGGAAGGTAATAGAAGATCAAGCAACATGTGTTATTCTTTGTTTTTATTGGGATCTGATTTCGACTTTGTATATAAGAAGAGAAGCTCGACAAGCAGTAACAAGCACTTACAAGTTTCGGACTCTGATAACGAGGGGAAGCTGAGTGCCAGTGGATTTATGTTGAGAAAGAGGGTGATGTCGTTTTTTGACCCAACATGCGTTGTTGTTCCGCCTAATATATAGTGATTCAAAACTATGGGTTATTTTGATTTGGGGACTGTTTAAATCACTGTTGTATTTGTTAGACATCTTTATGGGTTTGGTCAAACATACATTTTATTGGTATGTGGTTGTTAAGATTATGTAGATCATATTTTTGCTTGATGAACTATGTAAGCCCTATTTTGCTTATTAACTTTGTAGGCCATATTTTGCTTCCTGATTATGTTAAATTGTTGATAATTGGCATGTGGGTTGTAATGGTTGACTGCATTAATCTGCACCTGGTCATAAATTGATATTACATTTGTGCATAAAGTTTTGCATTTGCTAATTGTAAATTGCATTTGTTATTATTGTAAATTTGTAATTTTTAATAATTCTTGTGCTTGTTCAAAATAAAAAATGCACAGTACCTGTAAAATGATTGTTCAAGAGAATAATACATTGCATAAACACTACATATATTGCATATTCACTAAAATACATTGCATATAAACATAGTTTTTGTACATACACAAAAATACATTACATATAAACATAGATTTTGTACATATACAAATTTTAAATCTAACAAACCAATCAAACGTTTTTCACCCATAGCAAAGCTTTTCAGCACACTAAAAAAATTTTCACCATTAATAAAAAAAAAAAAAAAACACAGGGAAAAAAGGGAAAAATGTAAACACAAGCTTAATGTAAAATTTTAATTAAAATTTGATCATTTTTTCTAAAAAAAATTAAAACGTTTTACTATTTCAATCCAAACACTTACATCGCTGCCTAACTTGCAAAACATCATTAAATCAATAAACACCCTGAATTCAAACCTTTTGCTATTTCATTCCAAAACTTTTGACCAATACACATCATTAAAACCAATAAAGAACACCCCAAAATTTCAGCATTAAATGAAATACATTACGTATAAAGAACAAAACTTAAGCACTCCAGAAACAAAAAAAAAAAACTGTAACCAACAAAATTAGAAAAACAAAAGGAAATTAATGTATAGGGGAGAAGAGAAAATTGGGGATCAAGATCTAAAGAGCATCCTTCGCAACTTTCTCCAACCGCCATCCCCGCAGCACCAAATCTACCACCACCGCCGCTGACCACACTCTTGACCGTCACTTATTTTCGCCCGGGAGAGGAGATTACATCTGTACCGAATTAATATTTTTTTTTCCAATGATCGAATTTCCCCAAAAAAAGGAACTTGCATGCAATACAAAATTTTAATATGATAATTGTCTTCAATTTGTATTCAGAAAAATGATTAGGAAGTTATTTGAATTTTGAATTAAAGTGTTTCTCATTATGAGTATTTCAAAAAGTAAAAAAAGTGTAAGAAATGTGTAAGAAGGTGTAAGAAAATGATTAGACAATTTTCAATTAAACAAAAAATAAAATAAAAAAAATTATAAAATTGGCTAAAGGTTAAAACAGGAAATTGACTAAAGAAAATTGTACCTAGCAGCTCTTTTAAAAGTGATTTGTACCCATTAGCTAGTAGGTGTAAGTTTTTTGTACCACCAATAATTTCCCCAATAAATTGCAGAATTCTTTATAATTGTTATGGAAGTACTGAATAATTGATAAAATTCAAAACCCGAAAATTGACTTGTGTGAAAATGATTTTTTAGCAATTTGATCAATATTGAGTCAAAATGCAAACAAGTATTACTCCTCTCCAAAAATGAAATTGCAGTTAATTATTACATTTTTGACAAAATTGTATTTTCATTCTTTTAAAAAATTTATTATTCTTAATTACAACATCACCAACTATAAAAGGAAAAACAACATAACAACTTGTGTCTAAATAATGAATAATCATTGATATATATTTTCAGAAGAGGCATATGAGAAAAGTAGTACCAAAAGTAAATGAATTTTAATTTTGGTTGCAGTCCAAGTACAATCAAAACTAGCCATAAAATAGGGGTATTCATTAATGGAGGATGTCATAGTTTGACTCATAACTATGTATGATCTTTGCAAGAAAAAATCGTGTACTATCATCTACCTGCTTTAAGAAGCATTTAAAATTGCATTTTCCTTTCTTTAAAATATATAAACTTGAAAGGGAGTTAAATTTCAATAACTAACCAAACACCACCCATAACCATAATGCATATTTATGAATGAAGGCCCTTTTGTTGTTGTATGGCAGCTAAGAACTTGAATGAACATTCATTATGCAACTAAGTTGTCATAATCTAATTGTAACTGATCAAGATTCGTGGTTAAATTTAAAATGAAAAATTATTATGTGAGACGATATAATATTAAATTGACCGTGAGACCGATCTAATTTAAATTTAAGATAAATATTACTTTTTGTTCCTTAAAAGATAGTTGAATGTTTTAATATAAATAAATTGTATATTTCAGTATAACAAGTTGTACGATTCTAAAATGCACTATATTGCATACAAGGCTTGCTTTTTTTTTTTTTTTTAAGTTGTGAATCTTTATTAATTCAATAAATATGGAGTATTAATTATCATAAAAAAATTAATGAAACTGTCTCACAAGTCTCATCTTGTAACATTACTACTTCGTAAAATCAAATTTAATTAAAATAGTCGCAACTTTTTTTGTAAAATTGTTCCAAGCCCCTTACAAAATGGGATAAGGCAAAACGACCCTATTAAATAAACAAGAACCTTATTTTAGGGAGTGTATGTCCTTTTATATTTTTAAAAGGCATGACATGAATAAAATATTTAAATGGTTAATAAATTGAACGGTTTAGCAGATTTTGTGTAGTGAGACACATCACACATGTGCTAGAATACGACATTTGTCCTTGAATGAAATTTCTATAGGGGAAAAGAACATGCCCCTGCATGTCACCCATAATATAGGCATATAGCTAATATTAGGTTTGGACAAACCAAGTAATTTTGTGCAGGATGTGACATAATGGTATTTTAGGAAGCTCAAACCAATGTGCCTTTTATTAAAAAGCAAAGTTTAAATATTTAAATTGGTTTATAAATATCTGATTTTTCATCTTATTCTTCATAGTAAATTAATATTATAACAATTATAGTATTAATTTTCAAAGAATAATATGTGGTGTAATGTAAAGGAAACCAGGTTTCACATAAAACCTTATCTTTATTAAATATTTCAAGTTCATCATGTCTAATTTTCTCTCTTTCTCTCGTGTCAATTTTTTACCATTATAAAATCCTTTAACATGATTAGTAATAAGAGAAAAAATTATGTAAACTCAATTCACGTAATTTTTTTTTATTTTTCTGAATATCATTGTTGTGAAGTATGAGTATTAGTGAGGATATATGTACAATAATATGACACATATTTAATTATGTTGTTATTATGATTTTTTATGATTTTCATCTCTTAATTATTTATGTCATCTCTTACATTTTTTAAATATAACGATGAACACATGATGGTGGATAAATGATGAATTACAATGGTAAGTGCCCATAACATCACACATTACGTTGTAAGGCATATATGTAGTTATTATATTTTTTGTGATTTCAGCCTTTTATTTATGTTGTCTCATATATATGTTTTTTATATTAAATGTAAAATAAACAAATATATGTTTATTTTAAATGTGAAATAAACAAATATATAGTTTTAATTGCTCATAACGACATATGTTTTGTAATAACAAAATCTTGATTACGACGGTGGATGAATTATGAATCTTTAGTTGTAACTTATAAGTGCCCATAATAACACGCTTGAGTTATAATGACACACATCGTAACTATGCCTTTATTGATTTCAACTTATTAATTATTTACATTGTCTCATATATATATATGTATATATATTATACTATATTAAAAAGTGATAAGAGTGTGAAAATCATTTTTGGACCAATTTACCCTTACTCTTTTTAATCTTGATCATTTACACCCCATATATATTTTAATTTATTATTTATTTTGTTATTAATTTTCATTATCCTCTTTTACAATTGATGTCTTTTCATTTTCCCATTTCATTTATAATTCTTATCAAGTATTTTTCAACAGTTATTTTGTTATTATTTATTTTATTGTTATTTTTTATCTATCTATATCTATGCTATATTAAAAAATGACAAGAGTGTGGAAATTATTTTTGGACCAATTTACCCTAGCTCAAACTATATTAGTTAGACAGATTGTCAAGGATTTCTAAATGATTTGGGATATGTAAGTTGTTAAAAAGATAATATGGAAAAATAAAAAATAAAGACCTTAATTCTTAAATTTTACAATATTGTGCTCATCCAAGGAAACCACTAAATTAAAATTGCACATGGAATATGACTATGTAGAAAATTAGGTGGAAATAAAAAATTAAAAAAAGCTACCTCCACCCCATTTTAATTGTCATTGAAGAAAAAAAAATTGCACCAAATTAAAGAAATAGTGGAACATTGTTTCTGAGAACAGACCAATTACAAAGACATTAATTTTGTCATTAAGAATTTAGGACTACAGAAAGAGCAGTAACAAGCTATAATATTAAGAATAGAAAGGTCTTACATGATAATCATAAAAATTAATAGGATGATTCAATTGACCGGAAGTACCATCACAATTTCATACCATTTTGATGATTAGATATGAGCTCAATAATTTCACCACTGTATTTTAAAAAAAAAAAATCAAAGATCAACTTCTTTCATTGTAGAAATTTAAACTTTGTTTGATAAACAACATATACCACTAAACATGAAAAATTGTAACACGATTGCACGGGCCACGTGCAACGCACTATGTCGGAAAACCTAGTATATATAAAACAATCACTTAACATGTAATGATATGTGTCCATTATAATTTATAAGTGCATACTAGTGAACTAAATTCAGATAATAATTAAGGATATATTTGCAGATATATATCGATCGATACAGAGCTTTAATGTGTATTACAGAAATAATTGATCATATAATTGAATCCTATATATAGACAAACTTAAAAATTATGGAGATATAATTAAATGTGGCGTGAGATTTTTCATGAACATATACCCACAATTCACAATTGATTTCACTTTTCATTCATTATTATTATTGATTATATATTATTGGACTTAAATTGATAGCATATATGGATCTTCTATAGCCACAATTCAATAGTGATTTCACTTTTCATTAAATTACTTTTACTTTTATTATTATTTTGAGAATGATATATAGCATGAATTCGATCCAATCTCATGGTCCATGAGGAAACAGAAAAAAGAAAAAAGTTCACGTTTTTTCTCTTGGGAACGAAAATTAGGGAATGCAGTTTTTTATGTTAATTTATAAATGAGTAGGTTCTTTGTCTAAAATTTGTATAGATACAAATCAATCAATTTAGAAAATTAATTAATTCGCAGGTTTAAGATGACCCGGTCAAGTGGGTCAAGGATGGATTGAGTAAAGTGAAATTGGATCTCAATTAAAATTTGTATGTATATAAATTTATATCCTAAACTTGTTTCATCGTTAAAATGTCTCACAAAAAATAAGTTTTTTATATGATTTTTATTTACTTTTTGCAACATGAGGGAAAAAAATATTTTTAGGTCATTAATTTGGCAAAATATAGGGTGAACAAGTTTCACGGTGAAACTGGTTAAAGAGTGTGACTTATATTATTAAAGAATGTGACTTTTTAGTATAAAGAGTGTGATTTTTTACTATAAAAGGTACTAGTATACTACTCATAAAAGTGAAGAGTGTGATTTATATTATAGCAGAGAGTATCATAGTGATAAATAAAGGATGTGACTTATAATACTAAAGAGTATGCCTGTAAAATAAAAAATCAGTTTCACAGTGAATAAGTTTCACAGCATACCAACTCCATTAATTTATGGGAGTTATGTTTTAAGAGCAATAATTTAATATGCTTGAAAATATAGGATAATATATTTTAAAATCTGCAAATATAACACAATATGTTTAAAAATCTGTAAATATAGGACAATCGAGACGGAATAAACCCAAATCAACTAAAAAATTTCAAGATTATCCTAAATTTACAGATTTTGAAAATATAATGTTTTATAATGTTCACATGTCATTAAATATGTAAATGTAAAATAATTATGCAACATAAGCGTCATTTTAGCCCGATTTGAATTTATTCAGACTCGATTGTCTTATATTTATAGATTTTAAAACATATTACCGTTATTCAAGAATTATCCGTGTATAAAGATAAATAATGCATGTAAATTAACGAAGTTGACCCCTTAATATGTATATAATACGAAAAATGTGCAATATGACTAATTAAAATAAAATCAAATTTAAAATATGACTACCGAAATATAATTATAAGTTACTAATACAGGTTTAAAATATGGGTATTTTTATTTCGACTTATAGAGGCCCAGCAGACAACATTAAATCATAAAAATCATGGGCCTCAGTCTTTACATAGTTTCTTTAATTTGTTTCTCAAAGGGTATACGAGTGTCCATCAATTTTTCCATTTTAAACTAAAACTCTTTTAGAAATGGAAGATTTTTTAGTTAGATGCAATTTATAGTATCGTTTTCAATTTAGATCTCCATTTTAGAAATGTTCCAATTTGAACTCAAATTTTTTTCCTCAACCAAAACTTTATTAATTTTTTTTTATTTGTCAAAGTTGAATACTTTAATTTAAATATAAAGCACTTTTTGAATTGGGCTGTAAATACAATAGTTCGATCCACTATCATCAAGCACCAGAAAAATATCTCATCATCGCTAACTAGTTAATGGGCTCTAAATAATTAACTTGTTCGATCAATTATCATCGAGCACAGAAAAATATCTCATTATCAATAAATGAATAAAAAATATGAGTTAACTAAACTATAGTGGAACGTTGGTAAAAAAAGAAATTCCGAAATGATTTGCTTTTCGAAAAAAGCTCTATAAAACAAATAAACTTATATAAAGCTTGTTTCGAAAAGCAAATCAAATTATTCAATTTTTTTATTAGGAAAAAGGGATTCCATGAATTTTTTCGGCTTTTATATATATGAAAAATGATCATTGCCAAATGCCTACTTCACTCATCGGTGTCTGATGGAGATTGGATCGCGAGATTCAAATTCCGTCATTAGATTATATGATAATTAATGTTTATAGTTATTTACAGTATTATAATAAATCTCATTAATTAGACTTGATTTGTTTTCCTAGTTTATCAAGATATGATTGTGAGAATCTTTTCTTTCATTGTCCGACTTGACCACCAAGTATTACTTGGGCCAAAGTCTCGTATTTTTCATTCTTGCACTTCTAAGATTTAGTATAAATACGTGCTCTAGTTTCATTGTAAGGACACGTTGAATTATTAATAATATAAGAGTTTCCAGTAGATTTCCTTGAAATATCATGGGTCTCAGCTCGTTCGATCGTTGGAACACAGACGTTGCAACCTTTGAGGACTTGATGGCGTCTTGCAGGTAGGCATGCTAAAAAATCGGGCCGCGGTTCGCGAAACCGGTTCGAACCGAATCGCCCGGTTTTTGAACCGCCGGTTCCGCAGTTCCATGATTCGGTTCGGAACCGAACCAAAACAAATAAATCACGGTTCGGTTCGGTTCTAGCAAAACCGAGAACACAGGCGCCCGGTTCAAAACCGGAACCGCCCCAAAATTTGAAAAATTCTGGCGGTGAGATCCAACGGCCCAGATTAAAAGAGTTGAGATCCAACGTCGAGATCAAAAAGAGATTGAAGGAACCGCGGTTTCGGTTCGAAACCGGCGATTTGACCGGTTTTTTTTTTTTTCAATATTTCATCTATAAATACCAACTCATTCCACTCCAAAATTCACACCAAAGTTTATTCATCTCTCTCTCAACTCTCAAGTCTCAACTCTCACTCAATTCTCAAAGTTTATTATTTACATATTATTTACATTACATATTATATTTATACTACACTATATATCATACTATATCTATAGTAACTATACTCTATACACTACATATTATATTTATACTACACTATATATTATATACACTATATATTACACTATACTAATACTAGTATACTACTATAGTACTATACTACATATTAGTATATTACACTACACTTACATAGTTACATACATATTACATTGCACTACACTTACATACATATATTATTTACATATACTTACATACATATTATTATTATGGCAAGCCATCAAAGCAAGGGTAAAAGTAAAGACAAAGCTTCTTCCACCTCTTCCGTTCGTCTTCCACATCCACCGGCACCGATCGAGTGGAGGTTAGATGATATTGAGGCCACACTTGGTCCTTGTTATGAGAATCCTCTTGAAGATGATGCTATACCACGACGTCCTACTCAAGAAAGCCAAAACCACCCAACCGAGTCCAATGCCGAGCCAACTCCAAGTCTAGCTCAACTTAAGTCGGATATTTTTGCACGTCACTTTAATAAAGTGATCAACGAGGATGGTACTATTAAAGTTCATTGCAACTATTGTGACAAAATATATTCTTTTGTCAAAGGAGGAGGATATGGAACATTAGAAGCATTTGAAAAAAAATTCATCCGGATAGAGTTGGAATTAGTTCAAACCAAGCACAACTTCATGGATTTTCGTCAACCCGGTGGCGGTGGTGGAGTTCAAAAGCGAGGTAAGTAACCCACTTCTCTATTTACATTTGATCAAATGAAATATAGAAAATTGTTAGCTAAATTTGTGTGCACACAACACCTTCCTTTTCAATTTGCCGATAATTCAGTATTGGAATGATTTTGTTAACCTTGGTCTTCAACCCACGACAAAAAAAGTTTCACGTCATACTACTACTCGTGATGTTGCTAAAGTTGTTTATGAGTATAAATATGCTTTGATTAATCTATTTGCCGATTTAAATGTTAAAGTTTGTATATGTGCGGATATTTGGAGTGATAATTTTCAAAAGCATAGTTATATATGAGTTACATGCACTTGGATTGATGATTCGTGGACTCTTAACAAAAGATTGATTGCTTATAGAGATTTTGATACGGAACACAATGCCGTTAATATTAGAGATAAATTGCATGATATTTTAAATGAGTATGCTCTTACTAAAAAAATATTTTCTATTGGTTTTGATAATCTTTAGTGCAAATCGATTACTATTGAAGATCTTACAAATATTTGTCAACCATATCTTGGTGGAAAAATTTTTCATGTTAGATGTATGTGTCATATTTTAAATTTATGTGTTCAAGATGGTTTAGATGCTTTGAAAGAACAAGTTGGTCCTATTAGATCCGTTATTTATTATATGTCGAGACATTCAAAATTGTTGAAATGGAATGGAAAGTTTTTTGTAGAACATACAATATGCATCCAAAAAAATTTTCTCTTGATGTGTCAACTCGTTGGAATTCCACGTATAAATTGTTAAAGGAGTCTATGGATTATAAAAAAGCTTTTTTTGTACATTTTTTACTCAAGAAAATTGTGGTATTCGTTTATATCCTCAATATTGGGATTCATGCACTTTTTTGTGTAAAATTTTGGGAATTTTTAATGATTCCACAAAAGTGTTATCCGGTGTTTATTATCCCACGTGTAATTTAGCGCTTGATTATTGTATTAAAGTTGCTCATGTGTGTTAAATGAAAATATTACAAATCCTTTATTAAGTGGTGCTACTTTTCTATGATGCAAAAATGGAAAAAATATTTTACAAATATTCCCGATCTATTCTTGGTTTGCTAAAGTGTTTGATCCAGAGTAAGATTTAATGGATTAATAATGATGTTAAATATGTATTATAATTATTTATTTCCTAATAGACATATGGTCATGGCGGGTGAAGATGATGTATATCTAATCCAGGAAGAGATTGGTAATCGGATTAAAGTTCTTTTAATGTCTTTATTTAGAGAATATAGTGGTCCCGGTTTTGAAGAAAATTTTGGTGGTGGTGTGGGGGTGGCTCTTTATGAGTCAAGAAGAAGATATATTAATGAGGTTTTTATGATGAACGTTCTCAAAAACGTCCAAGGTCTACTTCTAACCCTTATTACGAACTTGATCATTATTTATCCTCTTCATTTGTTCGGCTTGATGAAGATGAAGACAACACTACTTTTAATATACTAAAGTGGTGGTCGAGGATGAAAAATATCTATCAATATTGTCAATGCTAGCAAGAGAATTTTTTGCATCTCCCGCCTCAACCGTTGCCGTTGAACAAGCTTTTTATTTTGGAGGCTACACTTTGGATGCAACGAGATCGAATATGACCGTTGAAAACGTGGAAAACCAATGCTTGCTTGATGATTGGGTAAGAGCCGAAAAGAGAAGTCAAGAATTTGTTGATAATGATGATCAAGATAGCTCCGAAGAAACTACCACCGGAAGTGATGCATGAAGAATCGAATCGATCCAAATCAACGAGGTAAGTTTGAGGTAAGAGAACTACGTGGACTTTGATTCCTATTTGGATCGTGAGGCAACTTAATTTTAAGTTTCAAACTTAGAATTTCTAAGTTTATTTCTTAAATTTAAGCTCAAGTCCAATTTCTTTAAATCCCCCCCTCCCCCAAATTTATTTTGTAAAGTTTAAAATTTTAAGTTGTAATTGTAATTACTAATTCGATATAGTTCACTTTGTAATTTGAAAATTTGTAATAGTTCAATTAATTTGTAATAGTAGATTACTAGCTTATTTTAAGTTAAAATTACTATTTTGTAATAGTTCAATTACTTTGTAATAAATTAGGCTACTAATTTATAATAGTTCAATTATTAATGTAATCTTCAATTTAAATCCTCATATTAACAATAACAATGTCCAATTTCATGATCTATCTATACATTCCTTCAAATTTTAGATCCAAAAAACTAAGAAACACAAGAAAAAAATATATGAAAAAAAAAAAAAAAAAAGAAATCGGGCGGTTCGAATCGAATCACGGTTCGAGAACCGAACCGAAACCGCTTTGGCCACGGTTGCCGTTCCTGCCCTCCCAGACTTTTTGGAACCGCCGATTCGAACCGGAATCGGGAGCATGTTTACTTGCAAAGTGGATCCGCTGAAGGTAAATACCGCTTCCATCGCCGCCTCGACCTTCCCCAACCTTCAGGCACCGATGTTGGGGCGAGTGGAGGCGATCTGAGTGAGATGTCCGGATGCAATGGGTCACGGATGGAGAAGTGCGTGCGTCCTCCGCGACGCCCCAACATCCGTGGCGGCAAGGCACACACGATAAGCCGGGGGGCGGGGGCGGGGTAAGCGGCTAGGGTGCGGAGCCCCTGTGGTGGGCGATTATACCGTGGAGGGCGACCGGCGGATAGTGGTGGATGGCAGCTGGGGCTTGGGCATGGGCCGATTTAAAAACTGCCGGCGACTTAAAACGGCGCCTGAAGGCTATGGAAGGTCGAGGCGACAATGGGATCGATTTTTGCAACTCGGCGAGGATGCGCCTGCAAGACGCCAACAATTCTTCCATAGTTGCAACATCCGTGTTCCAACGGTTGGTCCAGCTGGGACCCATGATATTCCAGAATCGGTTTGATTATGAATACCAGATAATGTAGGACGATAATATACACTCTACAAGGGGTAAGACAGTGTCTCAGATAAACACAAAAATATCCTGGAAACTCTTATATCGACGTGTCCTTAAAATAAAATTGGAGCACGTATTTATACTAAATCCTAGAAGTGCAAGAATGAGAAATACGAGACATTGGGCACAAGCAATACTTGGTGGCCAAGTCTGGCAATGAAAGGAAAGATTCTCACAATCATATCTTGATAAATTAGTAAAACATATCAAGACTAATAATTAATGAGATTTATTATAATACCGCAAATAACTATAAACATTAATTATCGTATAATCTAATGACGGAATTTGGATCTCGCGATTCAATCTCTATCAATACCCAACAATTTAAGTAAAGTGATTAAAATTAAAGATTATAAAATTTTTATTTATAGTACTAAGTGTTTGGGGTTGCTTTTATTTTTAAAATGTGATAAAAATAAAAGATCCTGAGAAAATATTGTTATTACTATTATTACTATTGTTATTATTTTGTAAAAGTGATCAAATCGTGAAGGGTACGATAAATTAAGGTAGCCACAAAACGCAGCTCTCAACTACTTTTGTTTTTTGGCTTAATATTACATAAAAACTTGCTTGCATCTAATATACAACTCACGTGACCCGGCGGCAGTCACTTTCTTTCTTTTCTTTCAATTACTTTTTCTTCTTTTTGAGTAGACCCTTTTTACAATTAAATAAAATACAATTTGAAAATGACGTTTTCAAACTTTGAAAATATTGAGGGTTAATTTATGAACAATTTCTAAGTGTGAGAGAATCCAATTAATGGCGGCCTCGAGTAGGGGTGACAATTTGTGTTATTGGGTCGTATTTCGTGTCGACACGATAGTGACACGACACGATAAGGTCAAACACGAACACGACACGATAAGAATTCGTACTGACACGATACGAACACGAAAAATTTGGTGTCGACACAACACGACACGATATGACACGATAAGAAAAATAAATAAATTTTAAAATAGAATATATATTAAAATTTTGATATTATACAATATGACACGACACGATATGACACGATAATACACGTTAACACGATAAAAAATAAAAAATTTATAATAAAATTATAAAATATCAAGGCATATGTATAATAAAATATTTTTAATTCAAACTTATTGGGTTGACACGAACACGACACTACACGACACGAACACGACACAAAAATTTCGTGTCCTTATCGTGTTTAAATGATAACGACACGAACACGATAAGGCTAAACACTAACCCGCAATTTTCGTATCGTTTTCGTGTCGTGCTATCGTGTCTTGTCTGAAATTGTCACCCCTAGCCTCGAGACTTTCGATATAAGTTGGTAAAACTTGTTTGCAAATTTCAATTAGTTTTGTTTCTCTTTTACTAATTTTCACTTAGAAAAATTGACATATTCGGCTTGACTTTAATTATGCCCACGACCGCACCGCTATCGAAACTGCAACTACAATCACTATAAGAGGTGGATCATCACCCCATCACAAGGACCACCACAAGAGAGAATAAATTTTGAGTAACACTCATGTGAACCAGGTTCACACATGAATACTATCACTGTTATGTATAAAATTATTCTGTTATGCACAAAAACTTTCACTGTTTAAAAATATAAAACATTTTCTAAACGATGATTGTTTTTATTAATAACAGTGATAATTTTTATACATAACAGTGATAATTTTTTTATGTAACAGTGATATTTAAATAATTGAGTTCATAGTATGAAGCAGATCTATACAAGTTTTTGTCGCAAATTTTTTCACTCTGTATCTTGAACGCAAAACTCGGGGGACTGAGGAGCATATTATTGCAATATTATAGTAAGTAATTGGTACAAGTATAGGATCATGTCACTAATTATATATATTATCCTTTTCATTACGATCGATGAATAAACTAGGCCCTCCATTATAACCTTGCATGAAGTTAGAAATGAGATGGACGTCCGAGTCTCTTTGAAGATTAAACATGATTTACTATAGGATTTTTTAATTATTTAAGTTTCACTTTAATTGACTTCAGTCGATCTCAATAATAATTGCTAATATATAATACTGTTTTTATTATATCTATAAACGACAAGCTATTTGACATTATTGATTAATATTCAATTTGATTATATATAGCTTCGACTAGGCTCAAAATCAGACAAATTTAATTAACATCAGCATATTAAAAAAAAGACAAAAAATCTTTGACCCCTTTATGGAAACTAAATTGCATTTTTCTCTAAAGTAATACTATACATTTTATAATACAATGCAATACTTCTTTAAAATACAAAGTATCACATTTTTAAAAATATTCTATTAATAAATTAGGGGACCGTTGTAGGTTGCTACCTCACAATTGACATTGAGAGGATGAATTAAACATTAATATGTGGACCAGAAAATAAGTCGTAATTCATGTCTCTTGTTGACATCTCAGCCAAAAAAAAAAAAAAAAGGGCCCTTTGAATATGTAACAATATCTTTATTTCTATGGTTCTGAGTTGCCTAATGCGTACGTGTACATCAAAATATCATTGTGTGTATAATATGTGTTAGGCGAGAAATTGGGCGAACAACAAGCTAGAGATAGGATTTATTGCATGTTTCGGATCCACAATTCATTAATATTGTTTGATAGTACCATTTATGTAGATCAATTTAGAGGTTTTTTTTTTCATTTTCTAAAAGAAACAAAATACTATATAATATGAATATATTTTATTGACAAAGTATAGTGTGAACAGTTTTTTGATTTATATTCTTAAAGAGTGTATTTTTTTTTGTAAATAGTGTGACGTTTTCTTCTGAAAGAATATTATTTCATAAAAATGAAGGGTTTATACTTATAAAGAAAGAAAAGATCGTAGTGATAATGAAGGTGTATATATATATATTCTAAAAAAGTATGATTTATATTATTAAAGTGTATATGTCGTAAAAAAAAATAGTTTAAATGAAACAAATTTCATAAAGATCCAACTCTATTTTATTTTATAATGTATTCATGACTTGTATACCATATAAATTGTTACTTGTTTTTTAAAAGAATTTCATTTTATCTGAAAGTCGAATTTATAGAATTATCAAATTAATTTCTTTATATTATTTTTTTTAACATTCTTACTCACTCGTGAATTGAATTTTCAACTCTACCATGTGGATAGGAGTCTTTTGGTTCTCATTCTTATACCATAAAAGAATTCTAAATCATTTAAAAATCTGAGTCAGTCTTGTACTGTGCAATTCAAATGCATTTTTAAAACTTGCAATTTATTTTTCTAAAACAAGATGTCTTAACTCATGATCATATTCCGACTTCATGTTTTTTGATTTTTAGCTGATTTTCACTTATCATCATAGTACAACTAGTAATATTCAGTGACAAAAGAAATATCATTAAAAAAAAATAACTAACATTATTTAAAAATACAAATATATGTAAAATGCACCTATGTTGGATGTCTATTGAGTAAACTTCGATCTCATTGGAGCAGATCCCCTCCAGTAAATAGAGGGTCCAGTTGAATCTAGACCCTTAAATTCATACACACCCGTACAGATATGTATGTGTATGTGTATGTGTATGTGTAAACTGGAGGATCCATAATTTATGGGAGAGGATCCAACTTCGGGTCTCACATACTAACCCACAAACTATATTACTATGGAACATAATTTATCTGAGCTTAATATCAACATCAATTAAAATCAGTAATACATTAATCTAGACCAGATGTGATCTCTTGAACATGAAGTCAATTACTTAATTGTAATAGCCGTCAAAATAAAATAAAAAATTGACTAAGTTTGAAATTAGTAATTACATCATGATTTGGTAAGCAAAGTACGGAACTACGTCACGTATATAACGAATAAAATTGTGACTTAACATGATTATTTTTATTCATGAGTACATTGAAATATTAGTCCCTCGTCTCTTAACAATTTGCACCCTAAAAATGGCACACATATTAAGAAAAAAATAATTTTTTTATGTTTTGTTGACTTTTTAAAGGGAATAGGTGGAGATTGTGAGATGAAAATATTGAGAGTGGAGATCGTGAAATTCTTTGTCATTTTAAGGGGCACAAATTGATAAGGAACAAATAAAAAAATAAAGTTTGTAAATTGCAAAGGTATGTAGGGAGTAATTAGTTAATCTTTGCATCAATTTAAATAAAAAAAAAAACACTTGATAAAGTTTTCATATTTTACATATATATTATTTTCCGGCTGTGCATCATTGAAGATTTAAAATTGATAAAAAATTACTCCCTCCGTCCCAATTTTCATGGGATTGTGACTATTCATAAGCATTTAGTGTAATAGTGATGAAGTGATAAAGTGGTGGGGTAGGAAGAATTTGGGGTAGAAAGTATTGTTTATTAATATTTTATGCGATAAAGTAATAAAGTAATAAAGTGTGTAAGTAATTTTACCATAAAGATTGAGACAAAAAAAATAGGTACTTTACCATAAAAATTGGGACGGAGGGAGTATATAAACTTCCGTTCACACTATACTCAGTTTTTTGAATGAGTAACACTCTCGTGAACTAGGTCTATGTATGAATTTTATCATTTTTATGGGTAAAAACTATCACTGTTATGTACAAAAAAATTCACTATTTAGAAACATAAATCATTTTCGAAACAATGATTATTTTTGTGCATAATAGTATTATGTATAACAGTTAGAGTTTTTGTACATAACAGTTATACTAAATGAACCGAGTTCACGGTAAACTCTGGTTCACAATTTTTTTTGTTTTTTTGTTAATTATACATAAAAAAATGATCACTATTATGTTTTAAAACTATTACTATCATGTAAAAGATTATCATTGTTAAAAAACAAAATATTTTCTAAACAGCACTCCCTCCGTCCCATAGTTTATGGTAAAGTTGCCATTATTTTTATCCACGTCATCCGACTCCTGGGGCTTTGCTTATGGGAGATGCATTCAACATGCGCCACCCTTTGACCGGTGGAGGAATGACTGTTGCATTGTCGGACATAGTCGTGTTGCGCAATCTCCTTCGACCACTGAAGGACCTCAATGACGCACCTACTCTTTGCAAACAGTCAACACGTACGTTGGCGGGTGCTCTTTACACGGGTGGTTCGACTATCTGAGCCTTGGAGGCGTATTCTCAAGTGGGCCGGTGTCTTTGCTCTCGGGATTGAACCCTCGACCACTTAGCTTGGTCTGCCATTTCTTTGCGGTGGCAATATACGGTAACAGACAAATGTTCTTTCCGGCCGGCCAGCTCCTTTCTTTGCGTTTGTTGTAATCTTGCAAAAAAAGTTTGAAATAGTCGCATGCAGGCCCTTTGTTTTTTGTCATGTCGTTATGCTTCTTTTAGGGTAGATCAAGTTTTCTTTGTAATTTTGTTGCATTGTTTGCAGTTTGTTGGGACTTGTTTGTAAATATATGCCCTGCATGATGGATTCATAGCACAGTACTCTGGTTGTGTCGATGGACTTAGAATTGTCATCTTACTATATGCTGAATTTGTTGTTCTGATGGATTCTAAATTCATAATAGTGGTTTTAACTTTTAAGTGGGGTTCATGCTAAATTATTTGAATATCCACAAAAACATTATAGTTGTTACTTATTTTATATCCAATAAAAATTTGCTCAGGATGGTACTTAAAATTCACTTTTAAGTGAGTTCAATAATTTAAAGGCATCATAATGTTATCGCGATTTAATTTGCAAATTCATTGATCATTGTATATACTATATAGTGAGTGTAAAGGTAATTTTATGATAACGAGGCACTCTTCAGACAACGATAGTGCATTATGTGCATATAGTATATATGCAGACCATCTCTAAATTGATCTATTCCTCGCCACTTTTTCATGTTCCAATTAATTATATTTTCATTTACTGAATTTTTAATATATGGGCTCAATATCATGGTAGTTCATTGATTTTTTTTTTTTTAAACATTCCACATGTCACTTATCTGTATTATGGAATATGTAGTGAAACAAAAAAATATGGAACGGATGATATCATTCCATCTCTAAATCGCAGCATTTTAATTTTTTTCGACAATAGCATGAGGATATTCAAACTATATGTAATGATATGAAACTCAGTTATGTGATTTTATAGAGTTGACATTGATACAAAATACTTGTGTGTTATAACTTATAAGTTATACTTAGAGATGTTAATTCGGGCGGGCTAAATGGGCGTCCCGTTTAAACCTATTATATGCAGGGTTAGGGCCGAACAATGGGAGACCCGTTTAAAATCGAGGTTTTTTGCCCGACCGATTAATTGAGCTAAGCGGAGTTAGCATGTTAATCGGGCGACCCCGTTTATCCCGTTTATATTTATATATACTCAATTTTTTTTTTTTCTAATTTTTTAATTATTTTTTTTTAAAGTTTTTTCACAAATTTAAATAAGGCAAAAATCAATTATGGCCAATCAATTACAAATTAAATATTTCTATTTGATTTAGTCAATTAATAATTAATCCTCTCCAATTCAATATTTTTTAACAGTTTTGAATTTCTATTGAATTGAATAAATAAGTAAAATATTAATCCAATATAAAATAATAATATAATATTTTTATAAATTCTATTATGAAATTTGTTCATAATATGAAACTGATATCATTATAATTATAAATTAATATTATGGTATTAATTTATAAATGTGATGATACAAATTTTATATTATTAACTAATTTCATGGAAACTTTGCTCAATTATGTTATTAAAGATGATGAGAACTAATTTTATATTTTGAACATTTGTTATTAAAGATGATCGGGCAGTCTGGATCGAAATTTTTGTCATTATGTAATGTTAATGTTTGAACATTTTTTTAAAAATTTTTTCGGAGCCCGTTAGGTGGCCCGTTTAGTCCTCAACCCGCTAGGGTTAGGGTTAGGTCTCAACTATTAGAAGCCCGTTTAAAATGAACCGCTTAAGGCCCGAGACCGTTTGACCCGTAGCCCTGTAGGACTGGCCCTAATGGGTTAGGACCGACCCGTTTAACAATACTAGTTATACTCCTACCGTTTCATGCTTGGACATTTACTTTTAATTTTACATTTTCATCCTATTGATTTTTACATTTTAATTTTCACCCTGTAATTGATACACTTTTAATTTTCTGGTAAGTTTAACTTTCAAATTTTGATTTTCATGCTCATTCTGTAACTTACATATATTTTTACTGGTTTTTTTTTTATCTTGATTCATGCAAACTATAGAACGAAATCAAAATTTAAAAATCAGTAGGATAAAAAATTCAAAATTGTGTAATTACATATGAAAATTAAAATCTAAAAATTAACATGACCAAAAAAATTGGTATAAATATAAAACGAAAAAATTCATTTTCCCTAATTAAATATACAGATGATTTATTTTAATCCATTTAAATTTTAAAGAGAAATCCTCTGTTTCGCACTCTTGTAACCATAGTGTACAGTCCGTCCCCCTTCTCCCGCAAATCTCACATAGTAGATCGTCTCCTTCCCTCTTTTACTATCCACCAGGTCGGGCTCTGCACGGATATGTTGAAATTCCTGAAAGGAGTGGTTACCGGATCGGGCGCGGGCCTCAAGGATCTGCCGTATGACATCGGCGAGCCGTACTCTTTAGCGTGGGGCTCCTGGGTACACTACCGTGGAACTTCTAAGGTTTTTCTCGAATCTCAATTTGCATTCGATTTGTTGCTGGATTCGGTTGAATTTGATTGTTTCTGTTTCGAATTCTCGTAATCTTCGTTGTTGTATTCTGGTATCGTGAGATCAATGTTGAATTGTTGATTGTCTGAAGTTTGTTAGTTCGTTCAAGTGTCTCTTTGCTTTTACCTGCGAAATTGATGCTTGGAGTTGGGAAATATGATAAGAAAAATGTTATTCATAGAGCTCGTGGATGATTAAATCAGATTTGATATTATGGAGGATGAAGTTTGCAATGTCTAATTATAAAAGGGGGATGCGTGGGGCCGTGGGGGTAGATAATGCTGTATAGAAACCTAAAATTGAATTCATTTTTTGGTTTCAGTAAGAATTGAAAACACCTGACTTATTTTCTTGTTTGTGAGGCCATTTTAGTTTGTAGTATGATCATCTATTGCAGTTCAATGAGTATGGTAACAAGTTTTGTTCACGTGAGTATGGTGATAGTTTTATCAACTGTTTAGGTTCTTAGTTGAAAGTTCAAAGTCTGTAATCTATGATGAAGATAGAGGATTACCAATTCCACTTACTGATTACTTTTGACTAGAAACACAATAAACAATAACAAGGAGTTTTGTTAGATGCTAATCATATTGGGTATTTCCTAATGTCTCGTCCAAAAAACCAATTCCTTGAAATTGTGGCAAGATTGGAGTGAATTTGATAGACTTGGCATATAGGTCCAAACTAACCTGAGCATTCTAGAGCATTTTAATGGTTCATTTTGTACTCTTCCGTTGAATATCCTGCAACAGATTCTATCAACTGAAATTCTTTACACAGTTTATGCTGTTAAAAATTTGTTGGCCTACTGTTTACTTAAAGATAAGTACCTCTCTCCTTCCTTGACTATAGACATCTTTTGGCTATAACATTATTAATAACTTTCTGTCAAAAAGATAAAAGAGGGTGGGGACTGGGGATGAGGCAGAGGAAATCAAAATAGAAATATCTATCTTGGCAGTTATGACAGTTGAAGTGGTTACTGGTAGCTAATAGCTAGGTATTATTAGTTGTTACTTATTTAAAAAAAACTTTCGGCGCTTCTGAATCAACTTATTTTCTGATCATGGAAAAGGTCTTTGACTATTCACTTTTCTTGCTCTATTATTTGACAGGAGGATGGGGCTCCTGTGTCAATTTTTTCTCTTTCAGGGAGCAGTGCGAACGATGGGCATCTAGCTGCTGGCCGTAATGGCGTCAAACGCCTACGAACGGTGAGCTTCTGATGGGTGTGTTGTAGTTTCCTGATATCAGTGATATTTCATGTTCTTTCCCCAGCCTTGATTGACTACCACTGATGATACTTTAGGTTGCATACCAATTTCCGAATCTCAATTTATTCCAAAATTTGCGTATTTCTTCTTTTCTTTTGCTTGTGGCCTATGTAACCTTTGGTGTCTGTTTTAATTTACTTTTTAAGTGCCGTTCCCCGCATGGACTTTGAAAATATGCCAAATATTACACCAGATCGACAATTTAAGTTTGGTAGCAATTGTCCTATGACACTTTGGAATGAAAGATTGTGAGATTCCTGCGCTATATCTTCGTTTTATATGCGAGTCTATATAATTGGAATATTAGTTTGGTTCTTTTAGGTGCTATATTCAATTTCCAGTGTGCTGAAAGTTATGCCTGTCTTCTTTCAGGTTAGGCATCCAAATATTTTGTCATTTCTGCATAGTACTGAGGCAGAAACTTTGGATGGTGCTAGTACTAAGGTTTCCATCTATATTGTGACTGAGCCTGTTATGCCACTTTCAGAGAAGATAAAGGAATTGGGTTTAAAAGGCACCCAAAGGTAAAGAGAGTTGACTTATTGTCTTTCTCATAGTTTTAGCACTTGTTCGTTGGCATTATTTCCTTATGTTTGGACCTATAAGATGTGAATTGTTTATACTTGTGATGCTGTGTTTCGTTGGCTATGATTAAGGAAAATGCTATAGGGACATGTTAGTAAGTTGGTTCACTATTTATTGTTTATAATTAGTGGTTCATCATCTTTTGTGTTTGTATATAAGTTCACGACCTTACTTAATTTCTTTCAATCAAAGACATTAAGTGTAAATATTTCCTTGGTCTTTTCTTCTTGTTTCCTAGATCTAAGAAACTCAATTAGTCTTCTTTCATCTCGTGTCAGGGATGAATATTATGCATGGGGACTGCACCGGATAGCTAAAGCTGTGAGCTTCTTGAATAACGATTGTAAATTGGTATGATTCTTAAATCCATTTATCAGTAGTTTTCTCTTTTGTAACATTTTCCTTTAAGATAGTTCAACTGAATTGGCTTTATTCAAACTATAATTCACTTTTATAACCTGTTCTTGGCAATATATAGCTTAATGTGTTTTTTCTTGTGTTGTTACTGCAGGTTCATGGTAACGTTTGTATGGCTAGTGTTGTTGTCACTCAAACTTTAGATTGGAAACTCCATGCATTTGATGTTTTATCTGAGTATGATGGGAATAATGAAGCTGCAAGTGGACCAATGCTTGTGAGTTCTCATCCCTTACTGTCTCTGCCTTCTTAATAAAATTCTGTTTCTTATCACAAAAAGAAAAAAAAAACATTTTTGTTTTGTCGAAAACCCATTGCTGCTGGTTTTGCTGCTTTTTATATGGTGATGTATTACGTAGTCAATTGGATGAGTTGATTATATTGTTTTTGCTTCATCTTTGATGCAGCAATATGAATGGCTTATTGGTACCCAGTACAAACCAATGGAGTTGTCGAAAGCTGACTGGTCAGCTATCAGAAAATCTCCACCTTGGTCTCTAGATTCTTGGGGCTTAGGTAAGTACGTAATCGGACACTTGTTTTAATTTCAAGATGGAATGTTCCAGCTTTTTACTTTTTAACAATGAGAAATGCACATGTTTTATTCATTTTTGTAAAAACACAAATTTTCATTTCAAGATCTTTTTCAAATTTACTGCTGTTTCACATTGTTTTATGAACCCACCAGACTCATTCTCAAATTCACCCACACTTCACATGGTTTCATGCGCCTAACAGGCTCATTCTTATATCAACCAGATTTTATGTCATTTCATGCATCGAACATTGTAATAAAACTAAAGAGGTTGAGAAGTACTTTGCCGAATGAGCATATCTTCTTCCTCTGTCTAGTTTCCTCTGTTATGGAATCTGGTCTTTACACAACATTCTCATGTTATTCTTTCAGCTAATCAGCAAGATTTCTTTTTCTCCTTGAATTTTACATAATTCACCCAAAGTTCTATATATATATATATAATATTTTAACTTGTTCTTTTGTCATGGCATTTGGTAGGCTGCCTTATCTATGAACTTTTCTCTGGCACAAAATTGGGTAGAACAGAGGAGTTGCGGAATACAGCTAACATACCAAAGGTGAGACTGTTTATTAACTGTCATTTACATGTATACAGTGTTTTTCAATTCCTAATTGGAGATTTATTTCCTCTGTAGGATATCTCTATTAAATGAATGCTTAGTTCTTTTCGGGTGGTTTTGCATCAACTTTGTTTTGATTAAATTTTGTATTTTCCTCTTTCACAGTCTCTACTTCAAGACTATCAGCGTCTCTTGAGTTCTGCGCCTTCTCGCAGGTTGAATTCATCAAAGCTTCTGGAGAATAGTGGTGAGCTCTTTTTTCTGATTTCTAAGTATAGGGGGTTGAAATATTGAAGGCACCTCTTGCCTGACAACTTTCAGCCTACTCCTGTTATTATTCTACTTGTTATTAATTCCTTTGTGTAAGCACCAGCATTTTTTAGTATGTTGTAATTTACTGTGGTAAAGTCTGTCATAGTTTTTCCTCTCTCTCTCACTTCATGTATGTAATATGTTTATTACTGTGATTACTATATAACTTTTCCTACTATACAAGATAGCTTGTTCTTTTTTCCTCTTGCCCATACTTCTATTGGGCATAGGCATTTTCATGACCAAGTTTTAGTGCATTTTTTGTTCAAATAGTTTATGCAAAGTTTATGATCATATATTAGTTTGGATGATTCTTTATATAGTTCACCAGGTACTGCATGGCAAAGTGACTTCATGTATAATTTAAGTAGTTAAAATCTTGCTGCCATAAAAGACTAAATAGTACCTCACTTAGTTGTTTCATGATTATATATGAAGTATTTCTATAGGAACTAATACTGCCATACTATTAAACTATAGAAAGACAGAAAACAGCCTGAGGTTTAAGGCATCAATTTTCTGTACACTTTTTGTTTGCTGGGGGACTGAAGAAAAAAAGATTGCATCATTGTTCTTTAGAGATTAGAAATCCCTTGTTAGGAAATTAGGTTTTTATTAGTTTAGAACTTGGACGGCCATTAAATCCTGTTGTTTATTTGCTGAGGTTTCCATTTTCTTGAAAAAATTTGCTTCAAAATTTTGTTTATGATTGAATTTGTGTGAATACTAGGCGTTTTATTTTTATTTTCATCCGCATTGTTCTGGTCCAGTTTTCATATGAAAAGATGCACTTGCATATTGACCATCGCATTCCCGTTCTTTTCGTTTTGGCTTATTTTTCTTGATCTCTTAAACCAATAGGATTAGCAGTATTAACTACTTTATACTCTTTCTCTGATGCAGCTCTTGCCAAAAGTGGAGATTTTTTTTCATGAACTAAATTTGCCATTTTGTATTGACAGAATATTTCCAAAATAAGTTGGTAGAGACCATACAATTTATGGAAATTCTTAACTTGAAAGACAGTGTGGAAAAGGATACTTTTTTCCGCAAGCTTCCAAATCTTGCTGACCAGCTTCCCCGCCAGATAGTGCAAAAGAAGGTACTTTTATATCCAGAATTTTTTGTAGTTTAATCAAATGCAAAGTACTTGACTACTTTTTTCTTCCTCAGCTCCTTCCCTTGCTAGCATCCGCCTTGGAATATGGTTCAGCCACTGCACATGCTTTGACAGCATTGTTGAAAATGGCATCTTGTCTTTCAGCAGAAGAATATGGTGTTAAGGTTACTGTTCCTTAAATCTGTATGGAGACCTTTTCTGTATTTTTTTGGTCTCAAACATTTTGTTTATGAATAGAATGCAAACATTTTCTTGTTGCTAAACTTTGTTTTTCTTCGTAGGTATTACCGACAATTATCAAACTTTTTGCATCGAATGATCGCAGTATTCGGGTTGGTCTTCTTCAGCATATTGATCTATATGGCGAGTCATTATCTGCACAAATTGTTGATGAACAAGTATGGTGTTATGATCATTTTATTTGTAGTTCAATTTTCACTATGAGTAGTGCACAACCTTCCATATGCTGTCCAAATTATTGGGAAGTAATAAAAAAAATTAATTTTCAATAATAGGTTTACCCTCATGTAGCTAATGGGTTTTCCGACACATCTGCTTTCCTGAGGGAACTCACGCTGAAATCTATGCTTATCCTGGCTCCTAAGGTTAGTTCACCTTCTGAAGGGTCATTTCTGTTTGAAATAAATTATATGTACCCACAACGAATGAGTTTTATTGCATCAGAAACATGCTGATATTAGGTGATATGAGATGCATAAATAGCCATTCAAATGCTTACAGTGCTTAGGATGTGCAGGATGATGATTAACCCTATGTGTTTTTCCTTAATTTTTTTTTTTCAACTTATTATACATTGATGTGTTGTTTATCTGGCGCAGCTCTCTCAACGCACAATGGCCGGCTCATTGTTAAAGTTTCTATCCAAGTTACAGGTATTCACTTTTTCTGTGTTCAGCAACCCTGGTATTCTTGGATATCTTGTACTTTTGCCCTACTTTGCTTCTTTATCCTATGATATTGTTTAAGAGCTCTGACAGGATTTTAATTTCTGCTTATGTTTCTGATGTAGGTTGATGAAGAACCAGCAATTCGTACAAATACTACCATATTGCTTGGAAATATTGCTAGTTACCTTAACGATGGGGTTTGTACCAAATGTCATTGCTGATTTTCCTTTTTCTGACCATTAATAATTTATATGTGTTTTGAGACAAATATTATACTTATTGATTATTAAAAAATTTACTGCAACGCAGACAAGGAAAAGAGTTTTGATAAATGCATTCACAGTTCGAGCTTTGCGTGATACATTCTCTCCTGCGCGAGGAGCAGGTAAAGCTTTATCATGTCCTTCAGTTTGTCTCTTCCCTGTTATTTCTATTAGGTGATGTTTGTTTTGGATTTTGAAATTTAAAACCGGTTCTGGTTCGGGATTTTGAAATCTGGTTTCGAAATGCCACCCCTACAACAACTATAAACCTATTATCACACGTTCCAATACAATCAAATCTCTCTCCTTACACTTTAATATATTTAAATCATAATTCACATCATCCAATCATTACAGTGTGTGAACAATAATATAATAATGCAATGTCATTCCCTCTTGCACATTGATTTGACATAAAAGTTAAATCTAACCCTACTTAAAAACCCAAAACAAACACACACCTTGCTATTTATCAGGATTTCAAAATATCTAGATTTCAAAACCGGTTTTCAAACATCACCTTAGCCTTTTGGCTGAGAAAATAATCTCCTCAGCAATGTTCTTCCCAAGAAATTAGAAAATATGTTCTCCCTGTGGGCCATTGTAGCTTGCCTTCTCTTCAAACATGCTACTTTTATTCGTGTCAGGTATCATGGCTTTATGTGCCACTAGTTCTTATTATGATGCAACTGAGATTGCGACTCGAATTTTACCGAATATCGTTGTCCTGATAGTTGACCCTGACAGGTATAATTCTCTCCTTATCAATTCATCTATTATTCATTTGACCTTTGATCAGATTGTTCTCTTTCTCTCATATATGATGCCAAGGTTTTTTCATCAATTTTATATAACTTTTGACCTGAAATATGCTGTTGAGGTTCATGTCTTTTATATATTAATGATTTTCTTTATATTGTATCTGCCCATTAGTCTAAAACCCTGGCATATCACGTATCCTAGCAAGAGCTACAGGGCTACGCTTCCTCTTGGAACTGAACTGATATTTGGTTACTGAAATTGAAATCAGCCTTCACTTTAAGTGCTCCTTTCACATGATGGGCATGTTTATACAATTTAACACAGTTGTGAGATTCATCTATATAAAAATACGAGGGCGACCTAAACTTTGTGAGTGGCTTGTAGAAGCATCACTAGGATGTAAATGCAAAGCTGCAAAGATATTCTAATTGGACGAGAGTTGGATGATAATTAATACCATAACATGCTATTATGCTGGTTTTCTTCCTTTTCAAAGTTGTACGATACTCTTTATTTTCACTTCCTTTATCATAAAATAAATATCAAAGACAACTTAGTGGGCATTCGTAGAGTTCAGGAATTTTTATTATCAAACATGCTTATATAAGTTTTGGTCATTTGCACTATTCTCTCTTTTATGCAGTGATGTTCGATCGAAAGCATTTCAAGCTGTTGAACAATTTTTGCAATTAGTGAAACAATACTATGAGAAGGTGCGTGAATAATCCTTCTGGTCCCCTTCTCTCTGCATGTTTAATTGTTGATGAAGGTTGTGCAATTTTTTATTTGTTACATTATTATTTAGATTGAATTCTTATAAATAGTGAACTCATTCTTGAGATTAGCATTACAATGTTAGTATCCAATCAATGATCTCTTTTGGTTTTTACAGACAGCCACTGGGGATGCAACGGATACAGCAGGCACAGGAATTAGTTTACCTGGAAATGCAAGTTTACTTGGGTAAGTGAGCTTATAAGATTTATCATTTAGTGCATCTATGGATTTGGAACTATCTTTGCTATGTCCCACAATTATTAGCTTTGCTTAAGCAATTGAAGAAGCTCATGTGATCTTTTATGAACATTTCTCTCTTAATTTCTCCTTGAAACTAGAGTTGCATAATGGATTAGAGAAAGCCAAGTATTAGAAAATTGAATGAGTTCATTTAGCTATAGTTGCATAACTTCATTAGGTATAGATCTAGAAGAAATTTAAAACCTGAAGAAATACATCAAATATGATCCTAGTGCATGGTTATCTAGTATTACAGTTTTCAGTGTGTTATGTTCGGTGTTCCAAGTATGTTGTAGGTGACTATGGCTATAGCCTATATGATCCACTTACTAATGTCAACTTCTTTAAAAAAGAGAGAAGTTTTCCAGTCTTATTGTTGGTAATTGCCGGGTTTGATGAGGAGCTTGGCATCCCATATAAAATGATGATGAAAATTTTGGATTTTAATGCAGAAATTTATATCTCAAATAAATTAGGTTCGATTTGTTTTTATAAAGGATTTTGCTCTAACAGTTAGATGTCACTATAATGATGCAGATGGGCAATGAGTTCTTTGACTTTGAAAGGAAAACCTTCTGAACAAAGTACCCTTACTTCAACAAACACCACTGCACCCTTTGCATCTTCGATCTCTAATGCCAGCTCTGGTGCACATCTTTGCCCTCCTCCCTCTCTCTCAACATGCATGCATACACACACGCGCATGTCTTTCCCTAAAAAAATTATGGTTATACAGGACTACTATGCTTAACTTCCTATGGAGAATCATTTTTACCTAATCATGATTGTGCAGTTATTGATGCATTGGTCAGCACTAATATATGTATTTTGATGTAACAGTGACAGATAATGCAATTCTTACACCAGTTAGAGTAAATTCCAGAACAGATTTTACTGATTTAGCTGATCTCCCAGCACCTGCATCCCCTACTACATCAGCAGATGGATGGGGAGAAGTTGAAAATGGGCTTAATGGAGACCATGAGACTGATAAAGATGGTTGGGATGATATGGAACCACTGGAGGAGGCTAAACCACCTCCAGCTCTTGCAAATATCCAAGCAGCTCAAAAGCGGCCAGTTTCTCTGCAAAAACCACAAGGTACCACTATCATTAGGTTAAAATTTGACATATAATAATGTGCAAATTTTTATGCACTCATCGTGACAGCACATGAAAATAGTTTATTACTAGTGGATGGCACTGAATGGAATACTTGAGAAAATAAAAATTTGGCTAGGGGTTTAATTGAGTCGAGTCAAAATACTGCTAGGCTCGAACTCAACTTGATTGCAAACTTGTTAAACTCGAGCTGGTATTGGTTAGTTAAATAAATATTTTTAAATTTGATGTGGTTCAGTTAAAAAGACTCAATATGTATATATATATATTAATATAATTAGGCAAATAAGACTTCAATGCACCAGTTGCACCATGCAACTCAACTATATAAGTTGTTTTACTAAAAGGTATTAATTGGTCAATATTAGCTGTTTTAACTGAAAATATATTAGTTGAGCTTGGTCATGATCATAAGTCTACTTGGTTGAGTATTGATGAGCTCGGGCCTAGACTCAGTTAAATAAGAGCTGAGTTCAAGATTTTATTGTCAAGCCGACCCTGAGTAGCTTTTGTGCCAATTGAACTTGATTACACCCCTTTATTTGATGCATAAATTTATCACACATGCACCCCCCTATATAAATATTTGAGGATATTATGAAAGTTTATCTCATAGCAAGCGTGATATATGGTTCAGCTTCAAATCCAAGACCCAGGAGCACAAAGACGAGCAGAGACGATGATGATGACTTGTGGGGTGCTGTAGGAGATCCTGCCCCTAAATCCAAAACATTGAATGCAAAAGCAAGCAGGGCAGTTGATGAAGACGATCCTTGGGGTGCAATTTCTGCCCCAGTTCCAAAATCGTCATCATCCAGACCGATGAATCTGAAACCATCAGCAGACGATGATCTATGGGCATCGATTGCAGCTCCCGCACCTACAACAGGGCACAAGCCAGGTGGACGAGGCAACCGGACAAAAACTGCTGCCCCAAAATTGGGTGCCCAAAGGATAAATCGGACATCATCGGGGCCAGGGGGGTGTAGATTAGGCACGCCACATGGCATTTGTAAATTTTTTTGATTACTCAAAATCAGTTTCGCAAGAAATAGTATAATAACGTTTGTGTTTTGGGAAAGGTTTGTGTTGTATGGTGACTATGGTCTACAGAAATTGAATTATTATTTGTGATAGGATTCATTTTTCTACACATAACCTCAACTCATTCTGCTTTGTAAAAACTTAACCATTCTTTTGTACTCTGGGATTTATCGTCAGTTTTAAGAGGTGAATTATCAACTTCCCATAATCTCCAAATATAGTGAATCTTCATGCCATGGTATGAGGCCATTTGACAGTAAAAATTTGGATATTTCTCAAACTTCAATTTGAGGATGGGTATTAAAAATTGGAGACTTTGTTAATATGTATATTTTAGGATTGCAACTTGTTAATATGTACAAAATGATATATATATATATATATTTGCACTTTCATGTGCAATTTTAACTGTATACACAATTCATTATGTACTAATATAAATATCTGCACTTTATGTACACATTATTATTACTATTACTTATAAGAATTAATATTTTATAAATAATAGAAACGAGATGTACCTTTGGTTCGGCAATACCAACTCAATTCAGTCACACCAATCTACCATTAATATTCTCGTAATAAATTTCGAGAATTCTCATTATTGATACCCCTTATATTTCAGAAGAGTAATATTCATGAATTAGTCTTATTAAAAGGTTTATCATGTGGCGTACAAATTGAAATAGAGTGATTTTATTGAATAGTTATTCTAGTATTATAATAGATTGAATGCAATGACATTAATGAATGAATCCAATTTCATACATTGAAACTTATTTACAGGATAATTTTGTGTTATTTATAACTCTTAGTTAAACATAATACTATTATTAACACAAAAGTTTGACTTTTGTAAAAATAAGACATACATGATATCTTCTCATACGAAATAGAAATAATGTAGTAGGATAACTTTTATTACTATAATTTAAAATTTTACACAATGTTATATCTTTTTTTTTCGACATCCATGTTAATATCCTTTTTAACATAGTCATTTTTTTTTTTTTTATTTATAATAATTCGGCATTATTTAAGTGAATATTCAACAAAAGTTGCAAAAATTGAGCACCTGACAATTTCCAAGCCCTTGTAGAAAAGAACTCCAATTACGCCCGTACAGAAAATCTACAATATCAGGCCTACGAGAAAAATTAAAGGGATTTGAAGAATAAGAAATACCCAAATAGAGAGGAAAATGTCGTGTTGAATTGAATTTTGAAGGCGGTTTGAAGAGATCAATTTACCCTAACAGGATTTGGGAATTTAGAATGATTTCAGTCTCGTGAATTCAATTAACCGGAGTTCCAATTGGATTGAGTTAATACACGAGCCGAATAGGCAAGAATGAGCAAAGAGGAGGATGATAAACGGAAGAAGGTTAATCCATGGGAGCAACCAAACAGAGGCAATCAGGACAAAGAAGAGGATATGAAGCTATGGGGAATTATAATTTTTGGATTAATAGGAGCCACGTTTACCACTTTTGCTGTAAGTTTTTTATTCTTTCTTTAAAGTTTTTAGTTATATACTCCACAATATGCATTTTAAAGTTTTTAGTTTTAAGAAATTTTGATTGTTTAAGTTAGTTATCAGCTCTGATGATTTTGCAATTTTTGTTTGATTAAGCTTCTGATGATTAGTAGGGGTTAGGGGTTACTGGTTGTTTTGATGATTCTTTTGATATATTTTGTCTTATGAATCAGTATTGAAATGTCATTTGATTTGTTACAATGAGGATAAATTCTTCAAAGATATAAATGTTTTAGTCAGTTGTTTCAACTTTATAGGTTTGAATCAGTACTATGTGTTGGTAATAGAGAAACCAAAAGCATTGAACATTAACCTCTCAGATGTGATGATTTATCCAACTTATGAAGTTTGTATAATATATGATGACCCCTTCAAACTTCTAGATGATTATATTTGTGGATGTATCTTGAAGTGGGAATGAGGGTAGAATGATGTTGTTTTTGGTAAATTTCTACCTTTGAACTTTTAAATGTTAATATCTAAATTTGGAAATGTTAACTGTGAAATTTTTGAGGTCGTTATTAAACACTATATACTTTGCAAAATCTTTGAACTCATTATAATTATAGGAGTAGAGAGATATATGCTGAGTCATGGTATCAGTTGTTAGAAAATAAGTCTCAGGGATTATCTAGCTGTTATATATTACTACCTCCGTCCACCAATCTTATGCTTGTTTGATTTTTACACGTCGTTTTTGCGAGCGAGTTTTTTAATACTAATTGAAATGATAAAGTGAATTTTAAGGAGAGATATGATAGATGAGGGGCTTATCTATCATACCTCTCCTTAAAAATCACTTTATCATTTCAATTACTAATGCAAAACTCGCTCGCAAAAACGCTTGTAAAAGTCAAACAGGCATAAGATTGGTGGACGGAGGGAGTACAATTGTACAAAAATTCTATTAAACAAAACTAATGGAAATAAAGTTATAATAGAATTCTACGCTAATTTATATAAACAATTGAAGTGAAGTTTACATGCGATGACATTATGACAAAAGCGTACCTATGAATTGTTCTCCAGTTAATATGTTCAAAAGTGAGCATGGCTATCTGCGCCTGGCAAAGGTGAGCACATCTCGAAAAAATTGTGGACAAGATGATACTGTATTGTGCTTACCTGACTTCCCAAATTTCCAATCTGCTGCTCATAAGCAGAACCTTGGTCCTTGATCTTTGGCTGAAGATAGATTTAGGCAGCCTGTGATCTACTAGGGTTTGAAGAATCTGTTTGCCACTGTAGTAAGCTCTTATTGCTTTCCTATATTAACCCAATTGAAGAATTGATTGGACTTTGGAGTAGAAAACACTAGTTTTGCTTTCTTGTACTTCATTCATCCAGCCCCGTTACATCATATTTATACTGGTCCTCTCTTTCTTGTTTACTAATTGTTGGGAGTTATTGTAGCTGTTCTTCGCTCTTGTTTCTTATTTTACAGCACTCAAGTCCTGCTCTTATTTTTGGATTATAATGTGCTTCGCTTTGCCATCATTACATCATAATCTTTTCAAAGTGACAACCTGGTCTCGAAAGTTGATAATTTCAATGTCTTGGTGACATTTCTATGTGCTGAACTACATTCTTTTCCTCCTAATGAATACTGCAGGTTACTCAATTGCGAAGGACAGCTGTTTGGGCTTATACTCAGGTAATTACTGGCCTTCTATAAGTTTTATATTAGATTAGTTTATAAATTTTAATAATTCCCTAACAGTGTATAGCAAAGTATGGTCACATGTCTTGACTTAATTTTGTTTACATCCACTAATATTTAATGTTATTGGACTGCAAAAAAGTTGAGCAGGTCTCAGTCAACATGGAAGGACCGGCGGAATTTTCGAACTAATTTTCAAGAGGAAGCATGGAAAAGATATAATCGTCGTATGCAAGAAGAGTACGAAGAAGAAATGGAGAGAGTGGTTAGATATTGTTGAAGCCCTATTACTTCACTCTTTGATATCTTATTGGATATATATTAACTATTAAGTATAACTTTTCTGTTCCTTCTCTTATTTTATTTCATATGACATAGGTTAGAGGAATTTTTAAAAGTTTTAGAGATTACTGAGATTCTTTATAATGCACATTCCATATAAATTTTTTTATTTTCACAATGTTGTAAAAGGCAAATTGGTTTTGGTTGTTGTTGGAGCTGGATCATTGCCTTCCAGATTTCAGTAAAAGCAATTTAGTTAGTCGTAATTCTCTCTGAAGGAAAAGATCTCATTTCAGTTTTTGCCAGTCTGTTATGCTTTGGTTTTTCATATTAAGCTTTATCCCACCATGTGAGATCATTTTATTCACTATCATGTTCGGTAGTGAAATTTGTACTAATATTTGAGTGCAACATATATTTTTTTCTTCTAAAAAAAGTATCAACGATTATTTTTCAGTACTCTCTTTCCAAGTCTTCTTAGGTTTACCCCTTCCCCTTTTAACAGGAGTACTATTTATTTATATACTGGACCATCTAAAGGTCTCCTGTGTGCATCTCCAAATAATCTTAAGTGTGTTTCTTCTTCCTTTCTCGTGTATCCAGCATAGTTTTTAAAGGCGCTTGAAGCTATAGGTTGCACCTTTTTTTTGTTTAGTCACTGTGCCTTTTCTGATGCGCGGCGTGCGCCTCTTTTACTCTCCATATTCTCTTCACTCCAAAACATGGTTTGTATACAAATTTGAAAAGAAAAAAAAATATAATATAACTCGAAATAATACAAAGTCGAATCATAAATAAGAACTCGGTATTGAATTTAGGCCTAGGGTTTAAGAAAAAAATTGGTAAAGGAAAAAAGAAACTGAGAAACAACACCGCTTCCCCTATATGCTAGGTTCTTTTCCCCTATTTCCTTCGTGAATCTTATCTTTGCTGCTGCAATTTTCACTTATGATGAGAATGAGAACTAGACTATTGATTAATTGCTTCACTTGCTACATTTGATGTTTTTGTGTGTTAATGGAGTCTAACTTCACTACCTTAGTGTTTATTTCATGTTTACATTATGTTCGAATGTCCTTTAGTTGACATTTGGGTATTATATTATATTATATTTTGATGAATAGTTATGCTTTTATAGGAGCGAATTCGGCGGATGCAAAACGTATTCAACAGAGAGAGAAATAAATTCAGAAGGGGTTACGAAAGCTGGCAAGAGAGTTCGAATGCATATCATCAGCATTCTCAGAGGAATGATTGGTATTGGAAGGGAGATACTTCATTTAGAGATCAAAACAGCAATTATAGGGAGACTCCTAGGCCCAATTCAAATGGCCCGCTGTCACATCACTATTCAATCCTTGGCCTTGACAGGTATGTTATTTTCCGAAAATAATTTTATGCCCAAAATTCTAATGAAAAGGTAAGATAGGAGAATAAGCCCTAATTTTCCTAGAGTTAGTGTCATTTTTGGTCCTTAAAGGTTACATTTTTCTAGTTTTGGTCCCCCTCTTCTACTCACTATCAAATTTTATCCTGGAAACAAAACCCTCAATCAATTTCTTGTTCTGATTACATCTCCCCCGTGAATCGCGACTTACAAAGTCATGAATTCCATTAATTCTCATGGAAAATTGCGAATGATTTACGTTGAGGCGAGTGTCGTGACCTATACTATTCTCTTTCTCATTGAACCCGTTATTTCGATATCTTTTTCGTGTCATTTTGTAAGCTATTTATTCTAACCACAAGTGGTTCAGACTTTTAGTTTCTAATGAAGATTTCCTATCTATTTCTTGTTGTAGACTTGTAGTTTGATTGTTTAGCTTTCGGAATGTCTGGAGAAAATGAAACAGTAATTATAAGAAAGAAGAAAAGTAGTTTGGCTGGAAATTTCAAGTTTGAAGCATTTTCTTAAATAATGATTTAGAAGCTAACACAGCTGCTATATTTGGCATAGAACTTTCGGTTCTTTGATGTTGTAAAATGTTCCCTTCGTCCCAAAAAAAAGCCATGTTCCCTGAAACTACAACTTCTTGTTTTTGGTCAACTGAAAGAAACTACAACCTTTGACAAGTCAAACTATCGGTGGTTTGATAATGGAAAGTATTCTCTGTCCTAAAAAAAGTTTCATGTTCCGAATTCCTTTTATTTGGTCTACTAACTGAAAGTACAATCTTTGGTAAGTCATCAAATCCCACTAATGTCCCCATTTATTTGTTGATTTAACTTGGTTTGGTTTTGTAATAAGAGCATTGTAGAAATTTTTATTAAAAAGAATCTGCCTTTTAAACACGACCTTTTTGGACAAAATTGTTTTTCAAAAGATGTTTTTTGTGTGGGATGGAGGGAGTAGTTAATATGATCTAATCCCTTCCAATTTGAGTTACTCATGCAAATTGTTCAACATCAACTGTAGCATGTAAATTTATTGTATTATTTTGAGAATCAATTGTCAAGCATTTTCAGTACTGTTTATTTGATGAATAATGATAACATGTCTAAGTTCACCAATTCGCCTATGTCTTGCAGGCGGAGGATGAAACCGTACACAGATGAAGAGATTAAGGTACTTCCTAACCCAATATATCATATTTCATATAATGAACTGTTTCTTGATGTAATAAGATTTGGTATCTGGTGATATTGTGTTGAACCCTAGCTTAGTTTCACTCAAGTTAAATCATTTTGGGTAGCTAGGAATAATATCATAGTGTTTTCCGGATGTATCTTAGGGTATATATGAAGTAATTATATTTTCGTTTTCTTGTCATCCACTTCCTCTAATATCTTGTGCATTTGCAGTCGGCCTTCAGAACAAAAGCAAAGGAATTCCATCCCGATCAGAATCAAGACAACAAAGGTGGTGAATTCGTGAAAGTTACAGAATTCATCTCATCGATCAAATCATCAAAATCAAAATTGCAATAGGTGTTTTACATGTGTTTTTGTGTCATGCAGAGTTTGCTGAGACAAAGTTTAAGGAAGTTATGGTGTCTTACGAGGCCATTAAATCAGAAAGGAAGAACAACGGCGTTAATAGGAGACCTTGAGAACGCACGCTCTTCGATGTTGCTGAGTTACGTTAATTTCTCCAAAATTATCTTCATCTGTACGATGTAATTGTTTTTTTTTCTGCGATGATAGAGGTTTAGTGCAATATGTTCCGATGAGAACAGTTGGAATTTAAGCGCTGCGGACAGTCATGATCAAGAATCTGGCTGATGTTTTTGTATTTTAGCTGCTATTAATGTGTATATAGGTTGATATGTTTCCACAAAAAAACTTATCTTGAACCATCATTTATATAGAAATAAGAAATAATACATGGTCGCTTTGCTTGGTTGCATTGCTTGCATGTTCGTCTGAGTTATTTATTCATTTGATGTGTATTGGAGAATTATGGGTCAGCAGAAAATCGAAAAAATTGATTTTCCAAAATTCTAGTTGTTATTGTCGAATTAGAGGCTCCACACTTGTAAGGGGATGTTTATAATAAATTATAAGTAATTATAGTCATTTAGAATTGTGTGCATAAACAATTTAGAGTGTTTTATTTCTCTTTTATTAGATTAAATAAACTCTTAAAAACTATAAGTTAAAAGTTGAAAAAGAGTGTTTTTTTTTTTTTTAAGTTCTCTATTTTTTTTTTAAGTATTATTTATTTTTTTGCAAACACTATCAATTTGTCTTTAAATTTTTTTATAAACACCATTAATTTTTACTATTAATCAATTTTCTTAGAAAATATGTTAATTCAGGTCCTGAAAGATGACAAAACTATCGATTTAAGGTTTTAAAGATTTTTCCTATCGATTCAAGGCCTGGAAGATAGAAAACTATCGATCTTGGCCTGAAAGATAAAAACTATTAATTTGAGGCCCACACATTTTAAGGCATGTTTGACACTTATATTTCATATCCTTATTTCATTTCTTATTTTTTTAATTTTTAGGGTTTACGGTTCATGGTTCAAGGTTTAGGGTTCATCGTTTAGGATTTAGTGTTCAGGTTTTAGGGTTTTAGTGTCAAACATGACCTTAAAATTTATAAGCCTCGAATTGATACTTTCATGCCCTGAATTGATAGTTTTCTATCTTTCAAGTCTTGAATCGATAGGAAAAAATTTTGGGCCTTAAATTGATAATTTTACTATCTTTCAGACCCTATATTGATAAAACTCAATTTTTTTATAATCACTAATTTTGTACCATATTTTTAATATATATTCAAATATATTTATTATTGTCCAATAAGTTTGATATATATAATATCTTATAACTTGTTATACCATATCATAATATATAATTAAATATTATTTATTTTTATATGTACCATATCATATGTATATATGCAATCATTTTTTTTTTGAAAACATATCATATGTATATATGCAATCGTTTAAAAACTAGGTATCAAATAATAAATTTTAAAATCATATATTATAATTGAAATATATTAACTTTAAATTTAATCCACTTCTGTATATAAATCTAGGCTTACATAAAGTGGGAGACTCAGTCAAATCTCGTATCCACAGATTCAGACTTCAAATCCCTTTGCTTGTAAAAATCGATCGTCATTGTGATTTGTGACTGCATTTTGGCAAATTGTAAGAAAAAAATTGATAACTAAATGTGTTGTTTTGATTTACAGTATACATAAATGTAATAGAGGAGTTGTAAATCAGCAGTATTTGTATTTGGGGAAAAAACATGAAGGCAAGAAGGCCAGTAAATCCTTCTCGGCGCGGCATATCTGATACCGGGGCTTTTCCATATTCATCATCTTTCTTCAATTCCAGATCCCGCGCTCGTCCCTACTTATCCCTTTTAATTCTTGTTGTGGTATTATTCTCTTCATTATATTTCTTCCCATTGCATTTGATGGAATTCTGATTGGGTTTTGGACGGATTTCATCGAATATTACGTAAATTCTGATTTTGTAACGGATTTCAATTTGGAATTTTCAGGGAGCGTTGCTTATCATTGGTTATCTGAGTCGTGGTCGAGGTTAGATATTTTTCCCAGCTCGGATTTGAGTTTTTCCCCCCTTCATTGGTTGCTGATAAGTGGAATAGTGCATTTGCAATTACTTTTATTTGATGACTGATAGCAATATTTATGGCCTTCAGAGAAATTCTTAGTGTAGGTAATTTTCAATTGTAATAGTGAGGTGTTGGAATGATGTATGTGAAGAAATGTTGCATTCATCTGAATATATAACTTAGTTACAGTTGCAGATTTTGATCTGTAAAAATGACTGAGTATTATGTATCTATCTATATTCATCTAGAGCTAAGTTGAATAGAGATCAATGGGGACAAATTACACCTTTTACCAATCTGCTGCAAGTTTTTATTATCATGTGAGAAACCATTTGCGAGTCTAGCTTTTGTAGTTTCCTGTTTCATGGTTAGAGTAAGAGTTTATGCTTTCATGGATTGTTCCTTATTTTTGGATTTGACTGATGAACAATGTTTGTGTTGTAGGTACTCTTGGTATTAAAAAAGCTTGGGTGGAAGGTAATCACATTTTCTTGCTTTCCATGTAAATCTTTGGTTTATTTTATTGTACTCCTTATGACTGTAATTGCTGGACGACCTATTTCGTGATTGTTCTCATTGTGTTTTAAATTGGGAATTATTGGGGAAGACTTGTATACAGTATGTTAGTTGAGTTCAGGGAGACTATGTTGGTTTTTCTGTGTTTAGGAAATTTATGATGCAAAATGCTGCTGCTTAGGAAATTAAGTTGTGAAATAGAAGGGTTTTTATGAAGAAACAAAAGATGTTTTGACTGCTGTTTTATTAATTAAGATCTCGATTTTTCTTCTTCAAATCTTCCTCTGAATTACTAATAGTTCAGATAGAGATCGTATACGATTTGAAAGGTTTTGTATTTGGATTTGATTGTCATGCTTTTGGTCTCTTATGATGAGCCTTTCGTTTCTTTGGCTGAACATTAAAGAGCAGATACTCGCCTTATTTACTTTTAGTTCATTTGTTAGTAAACAGATTATGTCTTCCTTGCCATGCCATTTAGCATTCCTTTCCATCTTCTGTTCAATGGAACCTATCTGAATGAACATCACTCAACTGGTAAATATGGTAGCGAAGATATACAGCACTACTGTACGGATTATGTGATGGTTTACATTTCAATTTGGAGATGATGTAGTCATGAAATAGTTTGAATTTACAGAGTATATGAGAAATGTTAGTTGGTTCTTTGGGTTATACCAAACTTATAGTGTTTTTCTCAGTCTATTCAGCATCAATAAATGAGATAGCAATATGTACATCTAATCTTGTTCCAGGAAGTGGTAAAAGAGAAGGTAATACAAAAGAACACTCAAAAGGGACTCTTCACTCTAAGGAATCCACCAAAGAGATTAAAGAAACTCGTCACCTTTAGGAATCTACCAGAATGTTAAGAGAGAATAAGAAGAAATCCTTCTTCTAAACAAGTCAATAGACTTGGAAATATATTTTTCATTCAAACTTGTTTGCTTAATACAAGAACATATACTCTGTTTAGGAGCCATTACACAAAACTCCAAGTGCTAATAAATGACATCTTTGACTCATACAACTTTCCAGACTCAAAAGAATCATAAGAACTGACTCTTGACCAATCTAAAAACATGAATAACATTACAACATCTGATGTTCTTGAACGAATTTCGAAAACTAAACCAAATGGTAGTGGAAAGACTTAAAAGGCTAAAATACTTAAACTTGGACAGATATTCGTCGTAGCCTGCCACCTTCTAGGAAATTGACATAACCTCTTCTAGAAAACTCCAAATGACTCTCCGTTTGAAGCATAAGAAACTAGACTAGTAGGGCTTTCCAACTATGTATGGATCATGGGCTGAATATTTACCAATTAATACAGAATATGCATCATGGACTCATTAGTGCCTCGGGCCATAGTTCTATTGAATTTATTTTGACAATTGGGCTGGACTCATAATTGGGTCAACATCAGTGACCGTTTGTAAAGTTAAATATCAGAATTATCACATCATTTTTTGTCAACCATCATTAATAATTTATTATCTGTGCAGCTGATTTTTCATGTAATTTAGAAGTTCAACGTGCCATCCCGATTCTTAAATCAGCATACGGGGATAGCATGCACAAAGTGTTGCATGTGGGTCCCGACACATGCTCGGTCGTTTCCAAATTGTTAAGAGAGGAAGAGACAGAAGCCTGGGGTATAGAACCGTATGATGTGGAAGATGCTGATCGGAGATGTAAGAGAATGGTGAAGAGGGGCTTTGTTCGTGTAGCTGATATCCGATTTCCTCTTCCGTACAGGGCAAAGTCATTCTCTCTTGTGGTTGTTTCAGATGCATTGGAGTACTTATCTCCAAAGTATCTCAATAGGACCATTCCTGAATTGGCGAGGGTATCATCGGATGGCCTTATTATTTTCACTGGTAAGAAGGGACCACTTCTCTCTTTTTCTTCGTCTTTTTTTAATCTTTTTGCAAATTTTGTCACATCTTATAATGAGTTCATTTGCTTCTTTTTAGGGTTTCCTCATCACCGGAAAGCTAAAGCTGTTGATAAAGTCAAACATTCGGTAACCCCATCCCTCCCATATTATCTTTTTTCTTTGGCGAAATCTTATGTAAACCAGTTATACTCAATTGAACATTTTTCATTTTGGTCCGTCCCATAATTGTTTTCCCCTTCCATAAATGACAATAAAACAACATTGCTTTTTACAACTATAACCTCCCAACATCTCAAAAATTACCTCTCATCTACTTTAATAATAAAGTAGAAAGGTCTACAATACCCTCAACTAAAAGCCACTTTATCCCCTCAAATACTAATAAACAATTCTTACATTAAATACTGTGTAAACAGTACATGTCCAAATGAGTATGGGACGGTGGGAGTATTAGTTTAATAGTATTAGTTGTTTTACTATAAATTGATAGTTGCAAACCAATTGTACTGTTTACATAAGCCTAACTCCTTTTCTTTTTAAGAAAGCTGAAATTTTATTAATGTAGAAAGTGTAAGGGATGAGGAATTCCCTTACACAAAGTACAAATGAAAATTGCAGGGGATAACTCCAGAGTCTAGCTAAATCTGTTACAAAAATATTTTTGAAACTTTTGTGACCAGTCACCCAAAGAATCACTCTATATTTAATCAAAATTATCATGAGATACAAGATGGTAAAAATCAAAATTTATCGATCAGTTAGAAAGAAAATTTGGTAGAGCTCAGCAGTCAATAGATGGTTCATTTAATCTGAATCTGTTACACAATTCGTCTTAACATTAGAATTTGCTTGTTATTCTTTTTATGCTATATCTAGAGTCTTGATTTTTGGGTGGTAATGAGATGGTCTGATTAGCGATAATCTCAATTTACATGATTTTAAATGAGAAATAGGAAGATGTAGAAACTAACCAAATTTTATTGTTTCTTGATTGTTTTTGCTGTGTTCATATTTCTCCTAGTAAAATTTCTCATTTATGAGTCAGGCTAAGTTGAGGAGTTCGATTTGGTGGGCAAAATATTTTGTTCAATTGAGTTTGGATGAAAACAAAGGTGTTGTGAAGAAGTTCGGGAAAGCTTCAGAAAAGATGTCATATACTCCACATTGCCAAATTTTTCATCTCAAGCCATACAACTGACCTGCTACTAGACTATGTTCATATTTTACTTTGTTTTATTTTATTATTATTATTATTATTATTAGTTTTCTTTTATACAATATTATTAGGAAATTCGATTACCTATGGGATATAGTGATTATAATTAGCAAGGTGAAGTTCAGGGATGTATTGGCATTTCGATTTTTTTGATAGATGATTTATAGTGATGCATTAGAATTCAAAATTGCTAAAATAGTTATGGATTATTTGCCTTCATTTTTGCACATGGGTTTCTCAGTTTCCAACCATATGGCACTTGTGCGTCGCATTTGCAAACTCTGTTGACTATATATGATCAACACGGTTTCTCTTTTTACATTAGTACACTTAATTTTGACAAAATTGCTTAAGCGGGAATCAATTTCTTTGATGTAATATCTTTAACATATAAATTATCACGTTTTAACATACGCAGTATCGGTATTCAAAAAATGTTTGATTTTATGATATTGTTTCTTTTGTTAAACAATATTATTTCATGGTATTAATTTTCACAGTAAAACGGTACAAAAACTTCCATGTGGAATTTGTTCATAATATGAAACTTACATCATTACACTTATATAAAATTTGTTCATAGTATTAGACTCATATTGTTACACTTATAAAGTGATATAACTGCTCTTATAAATTAGTACCTATAGCATTTAATACTATGATTTCAATTCATAAGTGTAATGATATCAATTGATAAGTGTAGTGATATTAATTTATAAGTATAGCGGTATAAATTTCATATTATGAACAAATTTCATAGAAGAGTCTACTCTAAACGGTTTGCCAAATTCATCATAAAATTTCCGTGAATCAGGTTCATAGAACCTTTTTCCATAAGAAAAACAAACCTATGATAATTTCTAATATGCCTCTAGTCATAAGTCATTGCATAATAATCAAGATCCTCAAAACTCATACAACCGGATGATCATCACTAATCAGATTTCATCAAACGATCGAATAAACACATCATTGTATTTCAAACTTGAAGAATGGCTGGTTTTAAGCACATAATATACCAACACTTCATCTCTTATAAGGCTGGAGATGATACTCTTTAAATTCTGAACCAAAAGATATCGATTCTTCCTGCAGCTTCTTCTTCAATCTCCTCCAAGTCCTCAACATATCCGCCTGAATCAACCCTCGATACAACGTCTCAAAAGTAATCTTTTGCGGAAGAAACCCCTTCTCAATCATCTCCACGAAAAACTCACACGCTCGTCTCCATTTCCTCTTCTCGCACAGCCCATGAATCAAGACCGTGTAAGCATCCAAATCGGGACCAATCCCACTCCCCATCATATCATCCCAAATCTCCCACACAAGACTCATTTTATCCAACTTCATCACCATCTTCAACACTATATTATACGTATGCATATCCGGAGAAAGCAAAGAATCGTCGTTCTTCATCCTCCGATACAGCTTCATCGCTCCCTCCACGTCCTTCCTACCCCTATACTCCTTGAACAAGCAGTTGTACGTCTCTGCTGTCGGACTAGTACCGTGATACACCATCTCACTCAAAAGCTCCTCAGCGTCGTCCATTCTCCCACAAGAAGAAAGACACTTTACGACAGAAGTATGCGTAGCTATGCTCGGGGAAATACCCTTCTCTTTCATCATCACAAACTTGTCTAAACAAAGCTGCGGCTTATGCGCCCTGCTGTAAACATGAAGCAAAATCGAGTAAGTCGTAACATCTGGTTCTAACCCCGACTCACGCATTTCATCAAACACCTTCTCTGCTTCCCTAATCACCCTCTCAAATCTCCCCTCCGGATGCAAGCTTGCACGCCTGCAAATCCCATTCAACAACACATTGCACGTAACCACATTCGCCTCGATTCCCCTGCTTAACATCTCCTCGAAAAACCTCCTTCCCATGTCGATTTTCCCCACCTTACACCACCCATATATAAGAACAGTATACAATATCACATCAGGTTCTAATCTGTATTTCTCCTTATTGAAAACCTCTACAGCTACCTTAACATACCCATACTTGCACAGAGTATCCAAAAGGTAACGAAAACAAGTACTGAACTGCGAATCAAAAATCTCGTTACCTAGAAAAATATTCATGTCGTAGAACGCGCGAATCGCGGTTCTCGTCGATCCAGCGGAAATCAGCCTTCTGATCAGAACAAAAAAGGTCGTGAAATCCGGCTTCGATAAGCTTTCCTCGCTATCCATCCGCATGATTAGCTGCCAGGCGACATCGAATTGGCGAACCTTGCACAAAATGTTGATGATGATATTGTACGCCGCGGTGTCAATTAGAGAAGAGGATGAGGGGTAATGAGAGATGGTGTATTTGAAGAAAGCTAGGGCAATTTTGGAGTGGTGATTCAGTCGGAGCAGAGTCTGGTGAATTAAATTGGGGGAAAGGGAAATACCGTGGAGCTGGAGGGAGGATTCCATGTGGTGGAACGGATTGTGGTGGCGGATCAGGATCTGGGAGAGGGAATCCGCCGCCGGAGAGTGTTGCAGAGGGGGGAGAGACGGTTTTCCGACGCCGGCGCATGGTGAGTTGTGGTCTTCGGAGTCGGAGAGTGAGTGGTAGAGTTTGAGCGGAAGAGTTTTTGAGATGGATGAAAGTGTAGGAAGGTGAGGGTTGTTCCAATGGCGAACCCTAAGCAGGAAAGCCATCCAATCAGATTGCTTCCACCATAGCTTTAGCTTCGAGGTTTATTTGCTGTGTCTCGGTTTTTATTTTCTTTAACAAAACCGAATTAAACCGGTTCATATAAGGACTAATTAATTCATTGTTTTGATCTTTGAAGATTTCCTTTCAGCTTTCAAAAAAAAAAAATCTTTGAAGATTTTGATTGAAGTGAGAGGCTTATTTTATGAATGAATTATGACTCGATTGGACCGACGTTGACCGCAGTTTTTTTTTATTCCTGAGGAGGCATGCTTACGTGAGATGAACTCACAGTGAGACGATCAGACGGGAGATAATGTGGGCATTGACATTTTAATATTTTGAAATTGGTGAATATTGATTCGTCTCATGTATAAAGCTGTCTCGTATGAATTTTTGTATTAATTTATATTTGTGGATATTGAACTATGCAATATTGAATAAGTGTTTATAATTCATAAATAGCAATACTAATTTTTTAAAAACGAATAAAATAGAAAATAAAATTAAAAAACAGAGAGAGTATTTTGTTTGAGATATGATTGAATTGTGTGAGCAAAAATTATAAATTGTCTTATAACTTTTTCTGAATCCACAAATGATTTTGTAAATTTTACTTTATTAATTTTAATCATTTTAGTTTCAATTCTAATCATTTTCGCTGGATAATTAACCTAAAATTTTTATCTTGATCATATCAACTGTCACCACCATAAAAAAACATAAAAAAATGGAACATGCAAATGAAGTGGTTCCGTTTCCTTATAGAACAGAATACATGCAAGTCCAAAAAGCGGAAAAAGAAAATCCCCTAAAATTCTATCTACTACTTCTTCGTCGTGCTGCATGTTGTAGATTGTCACTATTATTTTCCGCAGGAAATAAGTGGGTGGGAGGCACAAGACTAGTACTCGTGTTAGTATAAAAACTTTTACTGTTATTCATTAAATTATCGTTATTTATAAAAATTATTTTTTAACAGTGATAGTTATTGATTTATGCATATCAATAAAAAAAATTGTGTATAATAATAATAATTTTTATGCATAACAGTGATATTTAAAAAGTAGAGTTGACTAAAATTTGGTTCACAATTTTTTTTTTGGGACAAATAAGTGTACCAATAAAACTAAAATAATTCATTTACTAGTCACGTAGGGTATGTTTGTTTCGAGACTCACCCGTATGAAAGAATTTTAAAAATCACGTCTTATTATAGTTTAAATTATATGAGAAGTCTTATTATAGTTTGAGTTATATGAGAAGGGTGATCTAGGATATTTTGGAGCTTGTTGCTGCTTTTGATAGATGATTTACGTTCGTCTGGACCAGACGTGTTGAAAATTATGTTGCCCATAAGTTGGCAAATTATGCTTTCTTTTGTATTTCTATTTTTATTCCGAACATCATTACTGCTATTGTTGAGACCGATCTTCCGTCTCTAATAATATTGGGTTTTCCTTTTAAAAAAAAAATGCTAACACAGAAAATATGGGAAATGATAATTTATTTGAAAAAAGAAAAAAATGCTAACACGGAAAATACGTCAAATGAAACTTAATTATATAATATAATCATCATTAAGCCATGTGAAGGAAATAAAAGAATACATAGCCAAAATGTTTGCCACACCCACATCCAGCAAAACACAGGCTTAAACCAAAGGGGAGAAACCCCAAATTCACACTCATCATGAAGTTAATTTATTATTTAAAAACAATTTATAAAAAAATTGAATTTAATGAACCCTGTTTCAAAAATCTTTTACCACACTGTCCGCACATTACTTATCATCACTCACCAGATACGGTACACAATTTTACCAAATTATGATTTAGTTTTTTTTTCTGGGTATCGTGTTCTAATTTTATTCTAAGTTTCCGATCCATATTCCTGTCAAAACACAATAAAAGAACATTTCTGGTCCATATAAATTGTGGCATGTCCAATTAGACAAGTGTTACCAAGAATTTTCTGGGCAATATTATGATTATCCAATATTTTATTTATATAAAAGTGTGTGGTAATTTAATTAATAAGCCGACATGCACTTCCAAATAAGTGACAGTTATGACGGTTTCCCGTCACGACCCCCCACAAACTGGAGTCCACGTGGCGCATCCTGCGGCCCCGCTTAATTATTCGCTAATTTAAATTTTAAAATAAAATCCATGCTATAAAATTAAAAAAGAATTCCACGTGGATAAATATTCTCACGTACAGCTACTTATCCCGCCCGTTTTTCTCTCTCTCCTCCCTGCGTCCTTTCTCTCTCTTGCTCGCTGGCTCATACGGTTTTCAGTTTGCGTGTAAATCCCAAATCTTAATTGTGAGATAATTTTAGGGTAGGGATTTTTCATTTGTTTTGCGTTTTTCGTTTCGGAACGGCGATCTTTTCGCGTACTCATTGCCTCGGTGTAGTCCACGCAAAGTTACTCGGTTTGTTTCGCTTAAATTTTGGAATTTCTGGGAATACTGGAAACAGGTACGAATTTCAACGGATGAAAATAGCAATTGTGGTCGTTTGTGTGTTTGGGCGTGATGATTTGTTGTTGTGGTGGTGGTTTTTGGTTTTGTGATGAAATAGTGGTTGGTGAATTTACGGATTGCGTGGATTCTGATTGTGTTGCATCATTTTGTAGGTTTGCCAGTTGGTTATTTTGGTTTTTGAAACAGGGGAATTTCATGGAAATTGGAACTTTAGGTTTGATCAGAGTAAATTATGTTTGGTTTTTGCACTTGGATTAACTAAATTCTGTGAGATATGGACAACTTATTCCTGTTTTTATGTAATTCAGTAGATATGTTGCATGTATATGATTTATGCATATGATTATAAGGTTTCCAACCATATTTCAAATTATTTTCTCTACTTTTAGTGGGACTGGTGACATTGCACGCACAGCACTCTCTTACATATGCAATTAGTTGCTTTTGGATTTAGGTACCCTAAGTAATTTCAGATGGTATGTATAGGTTTCTATAATTTGTGTAGTCAAATGTTAAATTATATGGAGTTCTTATGCAAGCCAAGTTTGAGAATTCCCTTCCTCTTTGCAGCTTGTGAGAAACTACTGGCCTTTTCAGTATCAGTCCATTTCGACTAGTTCATGTGGTATCTTATGAAGATCAGGTGTCTCAAGTTTGCATAATGACATACAATATATCTATTGGATAAGGATGAACTTATCTGCTCTCTTGACTTCTGCTGGTGTCAATACTGTTGTTTGCCTGATTCTTTTCTCTTTGTACTCCGTCCTGAGGAAACAACCAAAGCTTGTAAGTGTCTATTTTGGACAGAAGCTCGCTCTAGCACAGTCAAAACGTCATGATCCCTTTTGGCTTGGGAGACTGGTTCCTTCTGCTAGTTGGATAAAGAAGGCATGGGAAGCATCCGAGGACGAATTATACGCCATCGGGGGTGTGGATGCCGTCGTATTTTTACGTGCAGTTCTCTTCAGGTGATAAATTGTTCTATAGTTTAAAATTACATTCCTCATTTTCTCAGTAATTATCTGTTTTTTCGTATAGCTTTATTGGTTCACATTTAAAATTACTATTCTTAAATGCATGATCTTTGTAAACTTGAGTTTTTTTGGGCTTTATTTTCTAATTATAATTGTTCTTTTAATTACAGTTGAACATTCTAGGTTCTTTGTTCATTAGAGTATTTTTTCTGTTATCTTGAGATCTCGGAGGGTTTAAGCATTTGATTACCCGTTAACCTACTCAGTCCAGCAATGTAGTTCTAAATGTGGTGCTTAACTTTTATTTGATTTATTATTTTTTAATTACTATTTACTTTTCGAGTACTATGTATGTGGATTATGAAGTTACATACTTGAATGTAAACTGTTGATAATACTAATCTATCATGTCTTGTATAACTCTGTATATATTATGCAAGTTTATACCTACAAGCATAATGCAGCACGACCTCTTTGCAGCAGCAAGAGGTTAGGTTATCAAGAGGTATATTGGAAGCAGAAGGCAGCTAATTCTGTTGATTGTCTTAGTCAAGGAACCTAGATAAGTTCAATTTCAAATAGGGGATTGCAAATAGCTTATGATATGTTACGAAATTGGAATTGACGATTAACATATAACTGTGTGCAAATCCTTATGTAATGCAGCGTTCTAATATTGCCTTCTCCAACTATCAGTGAAATGAATTCAATATCTTTACTCTAATTAGCAAATATCAAAAGCCATAGATTGTTGTGAAAAGCTTGTATTATTGTAAAATTTCTTTGAGGAATCCAAAAATACTACTAAATATTTTCCTTCTCTTTTTATTTAATAATAGCTCCTTTATAGTGTGCTCTGTTATACAAAGGAAGAGAGAATACATGCTTTTACTTTTTCTAATGCAATTGTTCGATCTTGGGTGGGTTATTGCATCACTCCATTTCGTTAACTTTAATGTTTGAAATTAATTGCTGGTTCTCACATGCCAGGTCTAGACATTATTGCAAAATATCCGATGTGGAGCTGCACACCTTTCTTTATCTTCGCTTGAATTAAATTAAACTTCTTCGGTTTATTAGATTTTACTAATTTTTTAGTTCTTGCTGGCATCTGATATAAGCTGTTGGTTTTCTGTTTGCAGTCTCAGAGTATTCATTGTTGCTTCTATTGTGTGCTTGTTTCTAGTTCTTCCTCTGAATTATTTTGGGACAGAAATGGAGCACAAACAAATTCAAGACGAACCATTGAATGTGTTCACCATTGGGAATGTCAAGGAAGGATCAAGATGGTATGTGAAATCACATTTTGTATGTATTATATGTAAAGTCTCTTAATAGGTAAGATCGAATGTGCGGGCATATTATAGTAATCCCCATACTTTCTGTGTGATGATTACACTCACTAAGTAATTTACTGTAGTGATGCACATGTTCTCTCAATGTGTGCTAAAAGAATTCTATTGAGATTCTGAGTTTTTGAATTAAGTATGGAGGGCTTTAAGGTATAAAATATTAAAAATGGAAAATTAATCATATGGGGTTGTTGAAAGGGAGTTGATTCCAGTAAATATCTGATACTGAAGGAACATCATATAAAGGAAGTGTTTCTCTTTTCAGGTTCTCTCCTTTTGATCTTGATTCCTCAATGAAATTTACTTTTTCTTTGGCAGGCTTTGGGCCCATTGTCTTGCATTATACATAATTAGTTTCTGCTCTTGTCTCCTCCTTTACTTTGTAAGGACCGTAACTGGTACTATCTATTTTGAGTTGGTCTTATGTAAAAACAGTTTTACCGTGCAACTAGTCTGTAACTATCACTTTATAGTAAGAAAACTAATACCTTTTAATGAAACAACTAATACTGTCTAAAAATACACACAAAATGCAAACCAGTTGCACGACAGAACTTGTTTACATAAGAATTTGTCATCTATTTTACTTTTGATTAAGACAAGTCGATGATAAATAAAGTCCTTAGTAATCTATGATGGTTTTTTTGGCTTCTCAGGAATATAAGAACATCACAAAGATGAGATTGTCCCATATAACTGCATCTCTTTACTACCCAAGTCACTTTACAATAATTGTTCGTGCAATTCCTTGGGCACATATAGAAGAGTCATACAGTGATTCCGTGAGCAAGTTCTTTGCTGATTACTATGCATCAAGTTATTTAGCACAGAAAATGGTTTACCATTCTGGTGCAGTCCAGAGGCTAATGGTGAGCATATAAACAATAATGTAATGTTGCATTAGGTAGAAGTATCTTGCTGTTTGTATTTTATATGTCCCAATCTCCAATTGACCTAAAATTTAACATGATCTCTCTAATAATGTGTTTGTTTTCTATCTATAGTTTTACTTTGTCGATTTGATGTCTTCTTCTTGTGTTGTGTTAAGAGTGATGCTGAGAGAATGTATAAGATGATCAAGTCCACCAACATGGATAAACAATGTGTACCACGATTGATGAGATGTGGCTTTTGTGGAGGCACCTCTACATCTTTTAAGATGCTTTCTGATGAATCTAATAGTAGTTCTAGTGGAAAAATCTGCTTTGATGGTTCAGATGTCAGAAAACAGGTATAATTTCCCATCAAATTAACTCAATTTATTGATAATTTACTTCTAAATGCAATTCCGTTCACTGGATTATTATAGTGCACATAGTTATAAGAGTTTGATAACTGCATTACATTTCATTCTAGTTTGCCTTGTATACAAGAGTACTATAGGAATCTGTTTCAGTATCTCAAAAGAGGATTTTAACCTTCTTGTAATCTGAGAAGGTGAGAGATGTTCTGTATGAATTGATAGGAAAAGGATTACGTGTTCATACAACTACAAGGTTCACTAAGCTAGGAAAGGCCTCACAAATCTAGGAAATAAATCTTATTTCTAAAATTCATGCTATAACTAAGGAATATAATATACATTTAAATTGCATAACATGAAAATATCCCTGAACTACTAGTTTTCACATAACCTGTAGATGAGGTTTGTTTGATCTTCTCACAAATGAAATAACAATCTATTTCACTGTGATGTATTGGCTAGAAAAGGATTACATATTTATACAACTACTACAGTCACCAATCAAGGAAAGAAATGCAAAATTCACGCCTTAACTAAGGAATTTACATTTATCCACATAATCCTTATGTTTACATTGCATTGTCAACCTGCTAGGGTATCAATTCCAACTTGATGATGGAGAATATGTGCTGAAATTAAAGAATGCTAATCTTACCTGCAGGAGTGCGATGCTGCTCTGGTTTTCTTCAAGACTCGTTATGCTGCCTTGGTTGCTTCAGAGGCTCTTCAATCACCGAACCCCATGGCATGGGTGACAGACCCTGCTCCAGAACCACACGATATCTTTTGGCCAAACTTATGTGTACCGTATCGAATCCTTTGGATCCGCAGGATTCTTGTAATTGTGGCCTCCATTTGTTTTGTGATTTTCTTCCTTTTCCCTGTCGTATTCACACAAAGTCTTGTCCATTTTGATAAATTGAAGGAGCTTTTTCCATTCTTGAAGAATGTTGGACAGAGGTAATGAATCTAAATGTTACGAATGTTTCTACAATTTCTATGTTCTGTGCTTTTTTGGAAGCTGATATTGCACAAAGTTCTGGTTCCAAACTAGTAAGAAGTAATGCCCTTGTGAAGAAAAATGATAAGTTGGTCTTCTGTGAACCGTGCACTCTCTTCTTCAAGTATCACCTTGTAGCATATGAAGTATCACCATTTAAAAACCTAGATTTTATGTGTTATTTTTCTCAAAATTACTGAACAGTGATACTTCGTATACTAAATAGTGATACTGAGTTCACCATAAAACTCAACATGTGTAACCTGAAAAGAAACTAGATTATAGGTTTAAAATGACAAATAAAATAGGTTTGACTGTGAAATAATTTTTTTTTTTTTATTACGACTCCATATATAAACAATTTCTTTTCCTGTTTCCAGGAAGGTTGTGGAACAGCTGATCACTGGATATCTCCCCAGTGTTATATTCATTATCTTTCTATACATTGTGGCACCTCTAATGTACCTATTCTCTACGTTGGAGGGCGCCATATCTCGTAGCGGCAGGAAAATTAGTACATGCATGAAAGTTCTGTACTTTGTCATATGGAATGTCTTCTTTGTCAATATTTTGACCGAGGCTGCTATTGACCATTATCAAGTTTCAATCTTGAAGTTAGGAGATGCAAAAAATATACCCCAGTTGCTTGCCAAAGCCGTTCCAGCAACAGTAAGTTTCTCCGTACTTAAACCCCTATTTCTTCATCATGTGTTTTGATCATTGTAGTGAGACAATTAAGAGTTAATTTTGCTTCGGGATAATATCATTGGTCCCTAAAGTTTACCTTTTTCCAAGTTTGCTCCCCCCACCCCCTCTCACACACTACCAAAATTGGTCCTGGAAGTACACTATTACTACCACATTTGATCTCACCGTTAGATGAATGTCCATTGACTAACAAAATCAACTATTTGGGGGTGCTAAATGTAATTAAAACAATTTCAGATTATTAAATTTAGCACCCCCAGATATTTGAATCAGTCAGTCAACAAACGGTCAAGTAACAGTGGGACTAAATGTGAGAGTAAAAGTGTAATTCCAGGACCAAGTTTGATAGTGTGTGAAAGCGGGGACCAATAATGATATAATCCATTTTTCTTCTTTTCTCCATACAGTTAACTTAAAATTAACATGTAGCTTTATGTATTATTAATTTCTATATTCTACATTTGCAGGCTAGCTACTTCATCACTTATGTCCTCACATCAGGCTGGGCAAGCTTGTCCCTTGAACTAATTCAGCCGTTCCCTCTTATCTGTAACTTGCTATATAGATATATTCTTCAAAACAAGGATGATTCGACTTATGGCGCATACACCTTTCCTTACCACACAGAAGTTCCAAGAGTCCTTCTGTTTGGGCTACTGGGCTTCACTTGTGCTACGTTGGCACCTCTAATATTGCCCTTTTTGCTGGTGTATTTCTTCCTTGCCTTTTTAGTATACCGCAATCAGGTTAGACTCTGGCTTACTTTTTTTGTTTGGGTCTGTTCATGCTTATTTATTACTTATTATTATCGTTCATGCTTTATTTTAAAATCTTTGCCTAATGTTTGATCTTAAAATGTGCGAATCTTAGAAGGCCCATATTACTTAAAATCTTCTGATCTTTCTTATCACTCAGTGAAGAACCTTCACGATCAATGACCTATTTATTTGTTAGATATGCTGGCATGTAAGCATTGGTTTAGGTGTATGGAGTAATTGTTGATTATTGAACTGTCTATACTTTGAGTGGTTAATTGAGTTCTTGTAAATGTTATGAAACCTACTATAGTTTTATGATGTATACGACTTACACTTGGTAATTTAGACGATTATGTGAACGTTTGTATGTCAAGATTCAGATTCCTTTTTATATATGGAATTCATCTTCAAGTTGCATGTAATTTTAGGAGAGGACTATACCTACTTATATGAGTTCCCAATTGAACAATTTCGTTTCAGATTACCATAATTATATTATTTTTCTAAATCCTCACTCTCTAATTTTAATTAGAATGCCTCTATCTTGAAGTATTATTGAGAAACTTCATCCAATTTTTTGGAATACTCTCAAGAACTTACATATTGTGCATCATCTCATTTCTTTGATGTATACGTTTCAGATACTCAACGTGTACATCACAGAATACGACAGTGGGGGCCTGTATTGGCCAATCATACACAACACGACGATATTTTCATTGGTGCTGACCCAAATAATAGCTTTGGGTGTGTTTGGGATCAAAGCGTCACCAGTTGCATCAGGCTTCACTTTCCCGTTGATCATCCTCACACTCCTGTTCCATGAATTTTGCAGGCAAAGATTTCAACCTGTCTTCAAAAGAACTCCTGCAAAGGTATTAACATTTCAAGGACTAGTTGTATGACCAGGAAAAAAAGGGTTGGGTTAAGTTGATTCTTGCGAATACCGTATAGGAGAGACATATAAAATTAAGAGAACGTTCTCTTTTCTTATTTTTTAATTCAACTTAAATAGAGAAACCTAAGAATCTCTACCATAAGTAGGATTATTTTAATAAATTCCTAATATAACTAGAAAAGAAAGACAACTTAATTCCTCAGTTTCATATTAATTGTCGTTTTAGAGATTAAATTCTCTTGCAAACTAATTGTCATTTTAGTTATTTCTCCACATTTCGTCCTAGTTTACTTTCATATGTATCCTAAAAGATCTCTTATATAATGAAGAATATATTTTTCCCCCACGTTTTTTTCCCGGCTGTTCTCTCCTTAATTTGGCTGGAGGGTAAATATGCCAAAATTTTAATTTCCTTAATTTTATACAAGATAAAAACGTGTGTGAGACCGTTTCACTGTGTGACTGGTATCACTTTATAATAAAGAAGCTATCAATGCATCACTTTTCAAGTTTTTACATTAATAAGTGAGAGCCTTTTCTATTGAAAAGGGAGACCGGTCACACTGAGAGAGATCTCATGCAAGACATGTTCTTTATACAAGTTCTCTAAAACATAAGGAGTAAATGATAGCATGAAAAAAGAAATAAAAATCTTCTAAATCATCACTATCATGTTGTTTGATTCTGGGGATCTCTGTTTTGGATGCAGATTGCAATCGAAATGGATCGTGAAGACGAGCATTGTGGGAGAATGGACGAAATCCATATGAAGCTGCTAAATGCTTATTGTGAGTGCACAGGATTAGGCAGCACCAGCTCAAAAAAGCCCCTCAATACAGACTCTTCTGTTACCATTAACACTGATTCTGGTGAATTTGCTGCAACATCCTCCCAGCCTTGAATTTCGACTCAACAATTACACCAGGTTGCTTTATTGACAGACCACATATATATAAGTTTTGATATAAAACTCAATATTCACATTTGATCTGAACTCCATGAATATATATATTTCCTGATAAACAATTTATTGCGTTTTCAGGGTATCCTTTTGATCGATATATGCTGACCTGAGTTGGAACTACTACTCATTTGTAATCATACATAGGAAAATGCATGTATGTAGATGAATCTTTATAGCCATGTTAATACTAAATTCTTCTTACAAATGATTTCTTGTGTGCCAAAAATTGGCCCTAAAAGTAAAGGAATTGTTGACGTAGAAAAATTGTAGAATCTTTGTTGCCTTTTTGGGCCCCTAAGCCAATAAGAAAATTGTGCATGGGCTCATAATATACGATTTTTATTTTTATTTGCACATATATTTATTAACTAAACTTGATATAACTACAAACCATTAAACAATTGGAGATATACAGGAAAAATTACTACAAACCATTAAACTATTCGAGATTTTCTTTAAACATGATAGCACGAGCTTATACAATTGGATTGCGGAATTGTTTGCTCTTTCTTTTTTTTTTTTTTTTCAAATTCTCATCTTTATGTTTATGTATATTGAAGTGATTTTTCGTTTTGGTTAGAAATCTTGCATGTGTAACGTTGATGTTTCTTGATTTTTGAATATCAATATATCACCTTCTCTTCTAAAAATAATCTAAACTAATCAAACTACTCTAATTCCTTTCATTTTAGGGTCAATTATATAGAAAACTTTTTTTAAATCAATTTTAGGAAACAGTTTCAAATGGGCCTTCCGGCCCAACACACTTTTTACTTGTAAACGTGATGTTAGTATTTTATTCCATTTGTCCAAAATTTTAAGTTTAATGTGTGTTTCCTATACCATTTTAGTAAGTTACCTTAATTATATTTAAATTAATATTCGATATTTTTATTACTAATTAGGAAATATATTCATTCTTACTACATCAAACTTAAAAAAAACAACAATTACTTCATCACTAGAGATTGTAATATAATAATACAAATATTAATTTGGTCATTTAATTTCAATTATTGCAGTCCAGAAAACATTATTTTCGACGTATATCGGTATGAGTTTATACTGATAAAATATTCGCCTATTATTTTATGCAAGAGGGCTTCACTATTAATTAAAAAATGAGAAGTTCTCGTGTAAAATATTGCATACGTAGTGTTATGTGCAATACAATATAAATAAGACAAAAAAAATCTAAAATTCTAATCATTGAATCATTTGGGGCGGTCGGTCGGAAATGACAGGCGCATATGAGTTTGGGTCTGTGGGCTTTAGGTTGGGCGGGCAAATATGCATTTATAGAAGAATATTTTTATCAAATATGTGTTGTAGCCAATGGTTCAGATTTGTTGTTAGTGAATTTGGTCGCAGGTTCAGTTCTTATTGAACAAACCTTACGTAACACGTATTAAAATATATCATAACATATAAATATTCATAAGGTAACATAGGTCACAAGGTAACACATTATTGTTTATATGGTAACACATGAGTATTCACATAGTATTACGACGATATGTGAACAATGTTATATATTATTAAAAAAATATGTGTTACTACATGAACAAAAAGTGTTACCCTATGAATAAAAACGTGTTACCACATGAACAAAATCAGTACAAGCACGAAAAGAAATCCTTAGTCCAAAATTACAGATTTAAAGAACAACTTGATGTGTTACTACATGAACTAAAAGAGTGTTACCAGCAAAAGAGTATTACTACATGAACAAAAACCAGTACAAACGCGAAAAAAATCTCAGTAAAAAATTACAGATTTACAGAACAACGTGAAAAAAGTACAAAATGATCTGAATTTCATCACACACTTTGTGTTGAAGGGTAATCCAAACACGACACACATATTCTCTCTTCTTCTCGCATAATCCACACCAAAATTCGAATTGAACAACCTGGTTTCATCTAATGATCGGAGCGAAAAAGAAAATTAGGGCAGGAACGAGAAAGAAGAAAGCCCGTGAGATCCGCCAGCAATCGGAAGAGAAGAGGAAGAAGAAGAAGAAATTTGACCGCGTCCGTGACTGTGCGATGAAAGAAGATGAAGAAAGCCCATTATCCCGCCAATAATCAGCCCTAACCCGTGTTGGTGTTATACTGAAAAGTATGCTTTTACTTTGTATAACCAAACTGATTTTTCTTATTTATTTACTGAAATAAACTATTAATCACTATTGCATTAAATATGAATGAATGTTATATATGTTTATTGCAAACCCGTTCAATAAGTCAGTACGTATTACGTTGTAGTTAATTTGGTGATACCAGATCACTGAAGATCAATTAACAGCACCTCGTAATTAAGTACAAATTCACAACCCAGATGAAAATGAACAAACCATCATGAAAGGTTGAAGTGTAAGACCCAGATTGGCTTGTCTTGACCAAGGAATTACACTAGCGCATTTAGGTGCGCTGAATAAGGACCTACAGGAGGACAAATTCTTCAGTACTGAATATACAAGAATTAGACCTCAGTGGTGTGTTGTTTCTTAATATCTGTCCCTTAAATAGGATCGTGTGAAATTAATAACTATTGTTTTGACTTACGATGGGAAGAGAGTCAATGCGATTCGATACCTTATATCTTGGGCAATATTATTAACTACATGACGATTGCTGACATTTAATACGGAGAATCGCGTGCAAGTACGTCTTGCTTGATTTGTCCCCTTGGTGGGCTCAGAACCTTTATCATACCAAATCTTGCAAGTGAAAATTTATTTCCGGTATGGATAATAATGTTGAGCTGTCTTTACTCCAAGGACAAATATATTAATTAATATAAAACTTGTTCAGTGGCTTAATTAAATAATGGACTAATATAATCTTAAACGCGGGAAATAATGACCTGGAGCCATATTATAGTGAAATCGTAATATGAGTTAAGATGGATAGTTCAATATTAATTTTATAGTGGAATAAATTAATATTAATGGATTTGAATAATATTTGGCCCAATATTATAGTTTCATAGTCAATTGGAGGTCCAATCTTAATTCTCCTAAAGGCCCCTCAAATAGCCCAAAATAAAGTCCAATTAATGAAAGAGAGAAGAAAATATTTTGCTATATTTCCATGTGATATTTTCGAAAAATATGTATGGAAAAGGAAGAAAAGATTGTCTTGATTTTCTTGTAGATATTTTATGAAAATATATAATTATTGTAGGAATACATAATTATCCCATAAATTCAAGAAGTCAAATCTTGATTCTTTTTCCCTTGTTATTTTCGAAAAATTGGGATAAAAAGGGGAAGAGATTTTTATGGAAAATTTAATTAAGGAGAAAAGAATATAGGAGATATATTCAAGATTTCTTGGAGATCAAGAAATGATTTTCTTCCATATTTTTAGCCCTAAAAATCGGCCACCCTAGTCCCTATATATAGGGGATGAATTTTTCATTCCCAAGTGCAATTCCATGTGTTTGAAGTATTAGAAATCCACAAAGGTGGTAGCATAATATTTTTTTGTTTTCTCTCTTGTTAAAATCGTTCGTGCGAATCCTCCCAGATTCGTTAAATGGACTTTGGGACATATTTGGGAAGGGACTTTGAGTTGATCCATCGTCTCAAGGGTTGTCTCTACAAGAGGTATGTAATCTCGTAACTCCTAGTTCCGCATGTTTAGGATCTACGTGAATTACGTGTATGCATGTTGTTTAATTATTATGTTGAATTGATTTAAGATTAATTCATGTTAGTAATTAATTATTTAATTTAAATATGTATTTAAATTATCTCGAATAGATCCGGGCACTCCTAGTTTGCCTACAACCCGCCCCCTACTTTACCCGCGCAAAAAAAAAAGAAGTTCAATTGCATATATCATTTTATACAATATTGCATATAAGTTTTTGCTTTAAAAAATATACAGAATAATTAACAATAATATTCATAGATTCTCTATGATATTCCGTGGAGGAGTCAGATGAGATAAATAATTTATTAATTAGAGTATCCTAGTTCAGACAAGAGAATGAAACCCAATTTCAGGGCTATCTTTATCTATTTGGAAGTAGAATAAATAACAATTTTTAATTAAATACTTGTACAGTTTCACGCTTAAAACCAATTAATTGCACATTCCAATAAATGTGCAACTTTTTAATGTCCTAGTGAGTGTCGAAATCACCCAACATAATTTAATGGAATGGAATAATAAACTATATATAAACCATAAATTTGTCGTGGTACATATATAGTATGTTAATTTGGTCCATATAATCGTCACGGAATTAATTCACATTCGAGTAAAGCCAATTCTTGAAGTTTATTTTGTTTTTTTGTTTTAAGTATTTTTGTGGTGTGCTGCTTCTTGTTGGATGATATTCCTCTTCACTTTACAGAAACTCAAGTATTGATTTACTCCATACTACATTGATTAATAATTGAGGAAATATTATTTATTACCCCTTTTCTTTGGCTGCTAATGCCTATGCTTTTCAGAAGTAATTGATGATTTTTAGATCAGTTCTAAAATTGGAGTTAAATATTTCATTTCAATCTAGTATTTCATTTCGTGTATATTTCAGTTCTCATATTTAGCCTAGGTTAGCAATGTGAAATTAATATTATTATCATTTACAAAGAATTAATTAAGAAGAAGTGCATTTATTCAATTAATTAGTGAATTAACGACTTCAAATGGATCTCAGTCTTCACCATAATATCTTACGTCAGTACCATAATGTTTAACATATATAACTTGAATATAATTTTTATGATCAACTAAACAAGGTTACGTTTATATATTTTTTTTCTAAAAAATGATCAACAAAATAAAAAGTATATATTAAAAATCAGAATTCCTCTTTTTTTTTTTTAAATAAAAAATTAAACTTATTTTTTTATAAATTTAAGAAAGGTACTCCTTTCTTTTTTTGGGGGATTTGTGGGGTGGGGGTGGAAAGGTTTTTAAATTTTATTATAGTAGTTAAAATTTTATTATAGTAATTAACTAATTCAATTATGACCATTGTTTATGATCTACAAAGGACAATGTAATACTCTCTTGTGAGACTGAAAATAAAAATTCATTAGGTAATAAAAAAATACGAATTAGTGAGAATTAGTTCAAATTCGTCTCACAAAAGAATGTAGAGTTGGTATGCTGTGAAACTTGTTCACCGTGAAACTGGTTTTTTTTTTTTTCAGACATACACTTTAGTAATATAAGTCACACACTTTAGTAATATAAGTCACACACTTCAGTTTTCACTACGACACTCTTTGCTATAATATAAGTCACATCCTTCACTTTTTGAAAGAATACTCTTTTATAAAAAAATCACACACTTTACAGTAAAAAGTCACACACTTTAGTAATATAAGTCACACTCCTTAATCAGTTTCACCATAAAACTTGTTCACATTATACTTTGCCAAGAATGTATATAGCTTCTGAATAAAAAAAAAAAAAAACACTTGTCATTTAATTAAGTGGAGAGTACGTATGAAACACCAACAAACTCTATCCTCTTTGGGGAGAAAACGCCAAGAAATCAGTTTGTTCTCGATACTAGAAACTATTATTAACACTTACGTTTAAAAATTGTTTTAAGTTTGCATTAATTGATTCTTCACGTTTCTACTTAATGTAATTTAGGTAGAAATTCACGAGTTTGATAATTAATCAGTTTATATATTAGTCCACTGTTCGAGGAAAAAACCAAAAATAAACAAATAAAATGGGGTCTTAGAAGCCTTATAATATAATAAAAACTTGCATGAAATTGGAGAAAAAAAAAGTTTTTTGGTGTAATTAGTTTTTTATCCCAAAAAATTTAACTATTCAATTTTTTTCCATAATTATCTTGATTGTGTTGGGGTATTGAGCGAGAGAGGAAAAATCTATATAATTGTAGAAATTTATCATATAATTATGTTTCTTTTGTGGTCCGTGATTTTTCTTCAATTTTGGAGTTTTTTATGGAGATAATATTGCATTATAATTATTTATTATTTATATTTTATAGTTTATGGTTGTATTGATGTTTTAATTAATTGTTAGTAGGTCAGACTTCTAGGTTTTCTTTTATAAATAGGAGTTTCAATATCATTGTATGGAAGTTTTTGATGATTTATAACAATGAAATTTATCTCTAGTAAGGTTTAATCTTGGCCAATTGTATCACGTCTTCCGTGATGCGTCAGTTTTCCACGTAAATTCTTGTGTTGTTGATTGTGGTTTTGTTTCTTCATTTATTTCTCCTTTGTTTCGTTTTTCCCTTGGTATGAATGAAGGACTGACTTTCACAACAAGTGGTATCAGAGCCCGGGGTCAGGTCTCTTGATATTTTGAGTATGCTATGTGGTTGCAACGTAGTCTGATCTACCATATCAGAAAAGATTTTTTGAGAAGGTTCGGGGGTCTCTTGAGAGACAATTATTCAATTAGGGGTGGAGAAACGATATGTCAAGGGCTTCAAGTTCCATAAAATGGTGACATAGAGAAATATGGTGGAAGAATCAATGTGATCATGCAATCTGGGTTACACAAGGGGTTATCGATTAAGGTGGAGCGGTTGCGACAAATAGCTCTTGAAATTAATATTATGCTTGATTGAAATTATTTCCTGCTAGATGGAAATGAACATCCTTTTTGCATACTCAACTGTCATGGATGAGAATGTGATAATGTTAGTTGGACCGCATGTGCGTTGGTTTGGCATGGATGCAAGGTGTGTGGTGAATGTATGTCGATGGCCGAATGACTTCTAGGGGAGCCAAAAGCTAGAAGGAGCACCATAGTTTTCAGTAGGTTTTTCGACATGTGCCGAGGAAAATTCTTAGAATGGTTTATTCTAAGTAGTTAAAAATTCTTATAATGATTTATTCTAAGTGTTCTACTCATATGGTGGAGTAGGTTGTTCTCTGTTTTGAGAATGATGGTTCTTTGGTTTAAGGATCATGATTGTCGGTGAAGACAATGGATTGTAGGTGAACACAGTGAAGTTTTCTTTTACTTTACCAAGGTGGAGATTGTTGGATTTGATGTTAAAATAAAAGGGGTTTTTTTGGTCCCACATCGGATGAGAACAAAGAAAGGAGACTTCCAAATCCTATATAACGAGCCTTTAAAAGTGCATCAGCCAACACACTTTAGTCTAGTGTTTGATCCTAATTAAATTCATTTCTCCTATTTGTGAGAAGGTGAGAGTCATGTAGACTTATAATAGTGTAGGGGTGTCGAGCGAGAGAGGGAAAATCTATACGATTGTAGAAATTTATCATATCCGTGGTTTTTCTCCTGTTTTGGAGTTTTCCACGTAAATTCTTGTGTTGTTGATTGTGGTTTTGTTTCTTCATTTATTTTTCTGTTTGTTTCGTTTTTCCCTTGGTCTGAATGAAAGACAGAAATTTCCCAACAGAATGTCCCATTTTCACCGAAAAATATAAAATTTGATCGTTTTCAGTGATACGCAAATTACATGACAATTAAAAATGGGAGTTTTCGAGCTTGTAGATGATATGTATGCTGACCGTTAAACAAAAATATACCAATATAACAAGTCATCATGCACCCTATATTAGAACCTTTTTTATTGAGAATTGGTCTGGTATTTAATTATGTATAACCATAATTTGGAGTATTAATTCCCTCACTAATGACGTCACTAACTGATCTCATCAAGCCCTACTAGATTCACCCAACTATAAAATTTAACGAGTCTTCTCAACTTTTGAGGGTAAATTAGTAATATATATACGTATATATTAATGAGTAGGTCTCCCATAAATCAGGTCTATGCTATGAACTTAGATTATTTGACTCATTTAACTCATTTTCAATACATTTTTTTAAACCACTAAACTTGACCCGCATTATGTTGGAGTTATACTGAAAAGTATGTTTTTACTTTGTATAACTAAACTGAATTTTCTTATTTATTTACTGAAATAATCTATCAATCATTGTTGCATTAAATATGAATGAATGTTATATATATTTATTGCAAACCCGTTCAATAAGTTAAGTACATATTACGTCGTAGTTAATTTGGTGATACAAGATCACATAAGATCAAATTAACAGCTCATCGTAATTAAATACAAATTCACAACCTAGATGGAAATGAACAAACCATCATGAAAGGTTGAAGTATAAAGCTCAGATTGACTTGTCTTGACCAAAAGATTATACTAGTGCATTTAGATGCACTGAAAAAGGACCTACAGAAGGATAAATTCTTCGGTACTGAATATACAAGAATTAGATCTCAGTGGTGTGTTATTTCTTAATTTCCCTTGGTGGCTCAAAATCTTTATCATACCAAATCTTGCAAGTGAAAATTTATTTCCGGTATGGATAATAATGTTGAGTTGTCTTTACTCCGAAGACAAATATATTAATTAATACAAAGCTTGTTCAGTGGCTTAATTAATTAATGGACTAAGATAATCTTAAACACGGGAAATAATAACTGGGAGCCATATTAACAGTAATATGAGTTAAGATGGATAGTGCAATATTAATTATGTAGTGTTAATTAATATTTATGTGCTTGAATAATATTGTGGCTCAATATTGAGAAATAGAATATATTGGATATATTCAAGATTGTTTCTTGGAGAAGAAGCAAAAAAATTTCCCAATGCCCCAATTGACCTAAATTTTTGTCCCCCCCTTATTATAAATAGGAGATGAATTTTTCATCTCCAAGACAACACATAAATTGATTTTTTTCGGAAAAATATCAGCGTCGACAAAATATCAATGAATTTTAAAACGTCGGCAGATTGTGTTTTTTTGAAAAACTTCAATTGTGAGTGTGCAATTCCATGTGTTGGAAAAATTAGAAATCCACAAAGGTGGTGCAACATAATTTTATTTTTCCTTTTGTTAATTGTTCGCGAGCATCCTACCACCAGATTGTTGGACAAGGACGAGAGAATACTTGATAAGGTCTTTTGGTGTGTTTGTGTGAACGTGATCCATCTTCTCAACGGTTGTCTCTACAAGAGGTACGTAATCTCGTAATTCCTAGATTCTGCATGCTTAGAATTTACGTGGATTATGTGTACGCATGATTGTTTATTTGCTTATTAATTATTATGTTGAATTGACTTAGGATTAATTCATGTTAGTAATTAATTGATTAATTTAAATAAGTATTTAAAATTATCTCGAATAGATACGGACACCCATAATTTCCCAACACATTATACCCCGAGTAGGGTCAAATGTCATGAATTAAAGACAAGGTTCATAGCATGAAACAAGTCTATACAAGTTTTTGTCAATCTTAATTGTATTTACGGCTCCATGATGTATCAAATTAGGTAATTGTGACAAGGGCGAAATAAAATGAGGCTAAGTCTTATATATGCATGCAGGTGCACTGTGCACTCACATTGCATTTTAAAACTGTGCGATTAGTATTATTGAAATATGCAATTTATTTATATTGAAACATGTAATTATTTTTCCATATTAATAGTTGCACGGTTTAATAAAAATAAGTTGTATCTTTTAGTATAACGAGTTGTACATTTTTAAAATATATGCACTATGAGTGCACGGTGACCTAGACACACATGAGACCGGCCCACTCATAAAATGATGCGTTTTATAAGTGTTGCTACAATGCTACTAATGATTTATTATATTTTTATAAGCTCAAGTGTAACAAAATACAAAAAATTATTAGATCTTAATTTATTATTAATGTTTTACTTTACTTTTTTATGTGCCCCTAATTTTCGAGCATTAATTCTGAAATTCATCTCAATAGATAATTACAGAATCTTATGTACGGATTCTACTTGTATATATAATATATATGTTTTGGGATTTAAATCGATTTGGTCCCATAACTTTGGACCTTTATTGAAATGGTCCCGTATATATCTCATGTTTCAACTTAGTCCCGTATGTTTTCAATTTGTGTCAATTTAGTCCCAAGACGCCGAAGACCGGTCAAACTACACTAAAACGACGTCGTTTTAGGGGCGTGTGAGACACGCGCCCCTAATTTCGATCGGGAAATGCTAACTTGCATTGATTTGGACACATGGAGCGCCACATGGGTAATAAATTGAATAAAATAAACTGAAAATCAAATTACAAATTACAAATCATTAAAAAACAATTAAAAAAAAGACATAATTAAAATTAAAATAAAAATAAATTAAATTTCCAGATTTATTTTTAAATTAAAAAAAAAATTCAAAACCCCACGATTAATTCCTAAATGCTCCAAATCTCAATCCCTAATCGAAACCGAAAGGGGCACCTTCTTCCTCCACGAGAGCTCCACCGGCATCACAATCTCAGGCCTCGCTGCCGGAGCTGGTATTCCACCACCGCCTCCCTCAAACATGGGCAGCAGAGTTGGGTGCCCTACTAGGTTTCCTCTGGCTACATAGCCAGCGACGTCGTATGCTCAGATCCTGGCGGAGGCGGGCACCGACATCAACCACCGCGACAACAACAACGGATTAACGGCGCTGCACATAGCCGCCGGGCACGTCAAACCCGAAGTGGCAAAATTGTTGTTCGTTTATGGAGCGGACGTTGAAATTGGGGAAGACACGGGGCGGACGCCGCTGCAATTTGTCGAGCGAGATCTAGAAATTGACTCTGCAATTGCAGTTCACCAAGAAGATTAAGGTTGGAGAGCGTGATTAGAGTGCTGGAAGGGGTGATTTATGAGTTCGCGGAGGTTGGGGAGATAATGGGGAAAGGGGAGAGTTTGGAGTATTTGGTGAAATGGAAAGATGGAGGGGAGAATGGGTGGCTGAAGGCACGGTTCGCCGCTGCCGGAGCTGGTGACGGGCTGGCGTTTTTTTTTCTTCTTCTTTTTTTATTTAAAAATAAATTTGGAAATTTAATTTATTTTAATTTTGTTTATTATTTAATTTTGGGGTGGGGAAGTTTTCTTCCTATATTCATTTTTTTTATTGTATTATGATATTTTAATATATATATTTATTTAATTTAAATTTGATTTATTTTTATTTGTAATAAATGATGTGGAATTATTTTTTTCGTTTTTTCATTTTTTTAATAGGTAAAATACACATGTGTAGTGACACGTGTCCAAATCGATTCAAGTCAGCATTTTCGGCCAGAAATTAGGGGCGCGTGTGATACACGCCCTTAAAACGACGTCGTTTTAGTGTAGTTTGACCGGTCTTCGGCGACTTGGGACTAAATTGGCACAAATTGAAAACATACGGGACTAAATTGAAACATGAGATATATACGGAGACCATTTCAATAAAGGTCCAAAGTTATGAGACCAAATCGATTTAAATCCCGTTAGGTTTTATGAGGCATTTTTTTGTTTTTGTCCACTGATTAGTGATTAAGGCATTGAGCGACATTTGATCTACTTTGGACTTCTTTCATTTCTTGCATATCAAACTAGTCCAATCTAATTAATTCATGTGTGAAATCGTCTTATGAAGTGGATTTCGTGAAGCTTCAAATTAAGCTCAAATCTCCAACTAAAAAATAAAATCGAAATCCACCATTCAAATTTATAAATTGCAATATGGGATATAGAAATTTAATTATTGGTCGCCTGATCATTGATACAATCTTGTAGAAAACAAAATCCATCTTAATTGCATATATAAGCTTTACTTATTTAAGAAAATAAATATACTAACAATTAACATATAGGAAACTTAAATACCCATATATTTTTCCAATTAGTCTACGCACGACTATTTCTAACAAACATTGACCATAATTTACTTCCAATTAAAGTTATAAATGCAAAAAAGTCAGGATAGAGTACTATTCGTAGTACGTATCTGGTCTACATTATGATGATAAACTTAATTGTTTGGTCATCACATACATTAATTATTATGTCCATTAATTAACATTTTTCTACTAATTATTTTAAGTGCATGCATGTGCAATATTCCAGTCAAATCAACGGCGTGATACATGCAATGAAAGGTTATTTACAGTGTACTTGCGCTTAAGGTTTATGTAAGAACTAGAAGGAGCTTAAATTTATTTCTTTTTCTTATACATGTGCTTAATTAATTAAGCCCCTTGACTAAAACAGATGCCTACAGACTAATTTTCGTCCACGCATGTATATTTATAAAGTTGAAATTTCCAACAGTCGACATTAATTCTTGAGATTAAAATTGCATCATGAAAATGGAAGTACTTATAAATTCTAGAGGAAAAAAAGTTTTTTTGTCCCATAATTTTATCTACTGTCAATTTTTCGTCCCAAAAAATTTAATTGTCCAATTTTGGTCCCATAACTAAATTGATTATCCAATTTTGATCCCATTTTTGCAAAAAAAAAAGCGCGAATAACGCCGTTTTGATGACGTGTCGATAAAATTTGGGGGTTCTCTATACTCGATGACGTGAACGCTGACTATATGTATATATATATATTTTTTACGTTTTTCAATCAATTAAACTACACATGTGTAAATAATCCAATAAATCTAATCAAAACAAAAATTTCAAATTTATAAATGTAAGAACTAAATTTTACTGGCACGTGACTTGCATAAGACCTAAAATGATATTTTTTCTAATTTTTCGATGAAAATGAGACCAAAATTGGACAATTCATTTATTTATGGGACTAAAATTGAACATTAAATTTTTTTGGGACAAAAAATGAACAGTGCATAAGTTATGAGACCAAAAATTTTTTTCTCTCTCTAGAATTCTAGGGTTTAGAAAAGAAAAATGCATCATGGAAGAAGTACTAAAAGACGAAGATTAATTTAGCAAGAAATATTTTTCTAGATCAATACCAATAATATTAATGATGAAGCCGATAAACAAGAAGCAAAAACCAATAGAAATTGACACACATATGGCCGGTCACTACTAGGGTTTGTGTAACATAAAATCCATGGAAACAAACCAAATAAAATCAAATACATGGCAAGTAAACACCAATATTTACTATGTGATCATTAGTGATCAAATTTCCAACAACACTAAGCAATCACAAGGCAAATGTTATTCTACCTCCCATCTCTAAACCGAGTCGAATATCTCAATTCTGATACAACGTACTTATTAAATCGAATAATCAAATCCACAAATCCCAAATCCCTCCTACACGAAAAGAGTACGTACACACACGTACAATTTACACCGCGAAATGTACAACACTTAAAGCACATGACATATATCATTGAATTCCACCATACCTCATTTTATCAACACCACCAAACTCCTCCATCATCTGCCCTTCTAAAAACCCTTGATTTGCAAAAATCGACGAATTCATTGTACCACCATTGATAAATTCATCGTAAAAGAACTCGAGGCCTTGCAATTTCTCCGAATTATGCATCACTCGTTCAAAATCGGCTAAATTAACGGTGGATGAGGGCAATATAGCACTTATATCGGCCCCAACCGTATCAAACTGTGATAACAAACTAGACGACGTCGTGTCAAGTGAAGGAATTAGCTGATCGATGGGATTGTACATTGGTTGAAATACAAGAGATGATTCATCAATGGTGGGTTTGATTTGGCCGTAATTGTTATGATCAATTTGAAGATGATCTTGTGTTGAAAACCTTCCTCCTAGCCTGATTAATAGGTTTCTGATGGAGGCGTAGTCGTTGAACCGAGACTCTTCGTTTGAGTAGGGTACTATAGGTGGGAGGAGCGGCGGCTGAGCCACCGTGGATGGGGGGATGAGGCTGCCGGAGCTGGGGTTTGCTGATCTTCCCGATCTACCCTTGCCGCGTTTTTCCTTGCGGTGTTTTCCGAGGAGCTTTTTCTTTAGTCTTGTGTTCCAGTAGTTCTTGATGTCGTTATCGGTTCTTCCGGGTAATTGTGCAGCTATTATGGACCATCTGAAGAAATTCAGGTGAAAACGAAAACTGTTATAACTGATGTGAGAAAGATATGTAAAACAATGTATTAGCTGAAATGATTCAGTCTCATCTAAAAACTCGAACTTGTAAAGAGGTGAGAAATTGATTATTTTGTATATATGTTGAGGGAAATTAAATAAATAGATTATTTCCGACCCCCTCTACAAGTTCGAGCTTTTAGATGAGACGGAATTCTCTCATGGTATCAGAGCCCAGGTTGTGGGTTCGATTCCCGTGGAAGCACTCCACCCATTTAAATTGTCCACTCTGTTGGGCCTCCTCTCCAGAGAGCAGAGGCAATGAATCGGCCCACGAGTGAGGGGGAGTGTTGAGGGAAATTAAATAAATAGATTATTCCCGACCCTCTCTACAAGTTCGAGCTTTTAGATGAGACGGAATTCTCTCAATATAATTTCCTAATTTTAGCTACGTATATAATTCAGATATGAGTGCAGCTATATATAATTCAGAACGACCCTAGGTCACAATTGAAAAGCTATTTATACTCCCAAGAAGACTGAGCCCAAATATAAGAAACGGAATCCAAACACAACATACACTACAATTAAAGGGGTGAACGAAGTCATTTCAACAAAATCAATTCTAACATTTTTTTTTACCTAGTTTAGCTAACAACTACACTACGTCGCGTATTAGGTGTGAGATCAAGAGTTGGTCAACTCTCTTACTTCAGCAAATTAATCAACTAATACCTTTTTAAAAAATTGGTGCAACTGATGCATAAATCTTTTAATTTAGCTCAAAATGAAGAGAGATTATATATGTATATATACCTGCTGCCGATGCTTATATAGAGGCTGCAGATAATGTTATCTTCTTCTTCGGAGAATCCACCGTGCCTGATGTTAGGCCGGAGGTAGTTTAGCCACCTCAGCCGGCAGCTTTTCCCGCATCGCTTCAGCCCTAATTATATATTAATTGTACCACTTTCAATCAATAAAATTCATGAGTAGCCACAATACCTGCCGTTTCTCAACAATACATATATATATATATATACATATATATATATATATATATATATAGTGGAAATTAAAAGGGGCTACAATAATATTACCGATCTTTTGAGGCAAAGCGATCCAGTTTCCTCCGGTGCCGTTTTGGTCGATGTAGGCCTTGAGTTTGGCGTCTTCTTCGGGCGACCATGGTCCTTTCTTCACGCTAGCTTTGTCACAACAAGGAGCTCTTCCCATGTTTTATGCTGATTAATTTTGACCTAGTTAGTTAGTTTTGATGATTATGAATATTATTGGAGGGGTTTGATCTTATGCTTTAGAATGAAGTTTGTGTGTGTGTGAGAGAGAGAGAGAGAGAGAGAGAGAGAAAGGGGTAATTAAAATAGGATAGACATGTTCCCTGAAGCAGACATGGGTTTCAAAAAAGGGGCGTGGCAAAAAGAAGAATTAATATTTGTTTACAAACTCATAATTCATTATTATAAGTACTAGAGTAGAATAGAGTTGTTTGTTACAGGGTTTTTTCTTCTTGCATTCATTCCTGTGTATAGAATCATTTGCATGTTCCCATTGGGACTACCATACCCCTTATCATTCACCCAATTACTCTACCTCTAAATACATAATTTATGAATTACTCAAAAACAAAAATAGATATTAATCCTCGATGAATGGATTTTAATGTGTAATAATACACTAAATTTATATATATTCGTTCAGTAATTCGATCAAATATATGTTAAGATATGAGGTTCAGTCTAGGTAACATAAAGTTTTATATATTAATATGCATCAAGCACACCGTGCAATTCAAGTATATTTTTAAATAATATTAATTAATTTAATTGAGTAATATTTTGTATAATTGCATTAATGTACAACTAGTGTACAAGAGACTTACTCTTCAAGTTCTCCAAGTAAATAGACATTACACTTCTTGAGTATATTACTCAAATAAGTGTATTTTTATATTTTCACGGGAGCATTTTGTACACTTAAAAGTACTAATATTATTTAGCATATGAACCTATAATCATAATTCATCTTATTTTTCTAGGTCATATAATTAAACTCATAAAGTCACGAGTTAATTAAATTGGGCCAAAATTTATCAGTTGCACGGTGCAATTAGTGCATAGAAGTTCTACGAGTTAATTAATATCACAAATTGTCCTCTATCTTTGCCCTGGTGCAATTTTAGTTCTCTAACCTTTTGTATTATTTATTTTGGCCTTTTTGCAATTCCAGTCCCTTTTTAACTGAAACTTTAATTCTTTTACCGAAAATCTCACGGTTCTTGTAGTTTTATATTTTGGTCACCGCAACTCCCAATTGAATTGCCTCTTGTCTGAGGAGCAAAACTCTCAGGCTCCATTTAGATGAGTGGATTTAAAATGCATGGATTTCACACACAAATCATCACTCTCCAATGGATTTACATATACTTAGATTTGAGAGTTTAGTTTAAAATTGAGGAATTTCAAATCATTATAAAAACTTAGTCATTTGTGAAATCTCCTCATCTATATCCCTTTCCCCTCTCCCCTCTTCACTCTCCTCCCTAAACACTCAAATCTAAGTAAACTCGAGGTTTTTCCCAAAATTTATTTCATGAAGACACAACAAGATGGCTAAAGAAGCAATTTGATTACGTAATTACCAATGTCACTCCTGGCTAACATTTTATTTGGGTACTTTCCTCCTCAATTTTACTTTTTTTTTAAATTTGGGGTCAATTAAATCCTTATGTGGTAATAATGTCGTTGAATTAACTTTCATTGATCACCTTGTTGAGATGGTCGTTGAATTATTTAAAAAATCTCTAAATCCAAATCTTAAATTTTTAAATAACAAAAATACTTCAGCCAAAGTACTACTCTTCAAGGGACTAGCAAAGTCAGGGGGTAAAGGACAAAAAGAAAAAGGGGCAATAATAACACCCTGCTACAATTGAAAATGGAAAATAGCAATCAACTAAAAATAACTATTTCGAGGCATGTGTAAATTCTAATTTACCCCCTCTTTCCACATGCTACGACATATTTGCCCCTTTCTTCATCTATTAAAATTGAAGAATTAAAAAGGTAGTTGTGATTAGACAACACAATGCAATAATCCCTGCATGAGAGTCTAATCAGTCTAATCAGTTTTCTTCTCCTCCCAAAAACTCAATTTTCCTCCTCTGCACATAAACTTTTCCCCATTTCCTATGTCCCATCACCTTTTTCCCTTTCATTTCATCACTTTTTTTCTTTTTTAAACATAACAATGCTTGCTAAAATATTTTCATAATTTAACAATTCTTTCATTAATAAAATATTTTTATTAAATATCTATCCATCTTTATGTGTCACCGTTTTTTTTTGAAATAATTATTTCATATTTTTATTTAAATAATAAATTAAAATTAATTTTAAAAAAGATGCAAGTGAACGAAAAATTGGATTGTTCATTAAAAAAAATTGCATTGTTCACAATAAGTATATATGCCCAAAAAATTATTTCTTCTTTTTAATAATGTTAAAATAAAAAGTGATAACTATAAGAACGCATCGTGCAATTAAAAAAAAGTTGCATATATTAAAAATATATTGCATATACTAAAAGTACATTTCATATACACGCGTAAAACATATTGCATACACGCCTAAAAAAATTGCATATATTTAAAAAAAATCATACAAGCCTAAAAATATTGCATACACGCGTAAAACATTGCATACAAGCGTAAAAATATTGTATATATACATAATCGATTTGCATCTTCATACTGTAGAATCATCAATTCCACTGCATCTTCACACTGCAGAATCATCAATTTGCATCTTCACATCTGCTTCACACTACAAAATCATCAATTCCACCGTAAAACGGAATCAACTAAAGTAACAAAAAAATCACCAATACTCCAGAATCACGTTACAAAATCACCAAAACCCAGTTACCAAAAACTACCAAAAATCACCAAAAACTCAATAAATATTTTGTTTGTGCAAAATCACCAAATCAGAATATCTTGTTGTGCAAAATCACCAAAAGAAATATAAAATTTGCAAAAACTCAAAGATTTAGCATTCCAGTAGCAAAAGAAGTCAATCCGTAACCAACAACTAGAAAAACAAAAAGAAAATAAATGTATGGGGGAGAAGAGAAAATTGGGGATCAAGATCTTGAGAGCATCTTTCGCAACATTCTCCAACCGTCATCCCTGCGACACCAAAATCCGTTGCCACCACTGCCGAGAACCTCCGTCCAAACACACCAGGCCACCTCCGTAAAAAACACACCGTCTCCACCTCTAAAAAAATCGCAGCCCACAAACACCGCCCAAAACCTCCACCACCGCGTCTGCCCTCCCTCTCACCAACATTCAGATCGAGACCGATCCGTGCTTCAGGACCCCAATCGGGCCCGATGTTAGCGGTTGATGTGAGCGGCAGTTCGACACATAGAGCGACGGGAGTGAGCGGCGGGTGCGCCTTGTGTGAGAAACTCTAACCATTGATATTTTTAGAGAGAGAGGGAAAGGAGTAGAGAGAGAGATATGAGAGATTCACATAGAGAGAAGAGAGTGACGGTTTAACTAAATGGAAAGAGAAAGTAAATCAGAGAGAGTGAGAGATAGTATATGAGATATTTTAATTAAAAAAAACATTACTTCACAAGGGCTAATTTAGGAAATACCAATAAAAATTGTAGTGATTAGCTATTTTTAAAGTGGTTTGTATCTATTAGCTAGAGGGGTATTTTTTTTGTACCCCCAAGCAATTGCCCCAAAGAAAAAAAGTTACTGTATAAATCAAAAGTGTAACGACCCAAAAAAAAGTTAAGAGTGACACTGCACCTTAAAATTAGTAGAAAAACACTTTTGTTTTAAGTTGCTTCATTTTACCAGGCCAATTATGCAGTTAGTTAACTCTAATTAATTGGTTATTCGTAAATGAGTTATTTTTATTTTTTTGATAGAATGACTGAGGTTTGAAATTCTGTGTCGCGAAACGAGATCTGTAATTAGCGATCTCAAATTAACAAGAATAATTTTCAAAGACAAAACTAACACTCAAAATCATTTAAGACGTTATGAAAGTGGTCATATTCAGAAGCAGATGTAATGAAATAGTAGTTATCTGTCAATATCATACTTTAGTGGCAATATGCTGTAAGTCAACTAATTATGAATTTGGCAATATATGTCATAACTATGAAACAAATAGACTCGCATGGCGATGTTACTAATTGGTCATTTCGTTTCCTTTTTTTCCAAATGGTTGGTAGTTGTTTGCGTGTCTATGTTACTAATTCCGCAATTTGCCTTGATAGGTGGTTCGATAAGATGTAAATTTGAAGGAATTGATGCCAACTTTGGATATATATTTTTGTCCTAATTGACTACTTTAATTATACCATTTACTTTACTAAAATATTTTATATGTAAAGTCATTTGTGAGATATTGTATGTGCTATTCTCGGTCAAATGAGATAATTTTAAATTTCGCGGGTCAAGAACCGGGTTTCCGGATCAAATTGCTGAAACATGCTGATCATACTCCAGGAGAAACATACAGAACTTGAAATAGAATCATGAAATATCATGTGTTACTATATGAACAAATATATGTACTACATAATTACATTAAAAGTATTCATATCATAACATGTATTTAAATATAAGGTAACATATTATTGTTCATATGGTAACACGTACAAGAATATGCCCACAATATTATATATAGGGATACATACAATATTACGTATTACTAAAATATATGTTACTATAAGAATAAAAAATTATTGGGATTAAAATTTTTGTAGTCCAATAACTTTGCATCATTTTGAAATTGGTCTCGATTATATGAACTTTTTGATTTTTGGTCATGTAAGTTTCCAAAAATTTTGAAATTAGTCTTTTAACTTGCTGCAACATGTTACAAAGCAGGTAACTGCAACATGTGTAATTATTTTATTTTTTCTTTTAATTTTAAAGTATCATAGACTTTTTTAATCCTATTAAATTTGGTCGAACTTAAAGACATCTTGGATATTAAAAGACAAAGCGAATCGAATCGGTTTATCGGGTCAAACATATCAGAAAGTTCAAAACTAAACCAAAATACACCTAAATCGCTCTTCCTTCTTAAAATAATACCTAGAAAAATTTCAGCCCAGAATTGTGGGATTGATAGAGCTGTTTTATTTAAATGGAGGAATTGATAGGGCTGTTTTATTGAAATTTTATGTTTTTTATTTATTTACGCCAAATATGGCGTAAAAAAGCCCAAAAACCTGGGCCATTAAACAGACGTAATTAGAAAAGGAAACAAACAGCAATAATGAAATAGCCATTGGGAAGGCCTTTAACCACTCAGGCGCCAGCCGGCCCAGCTCTGTTCTCGCATAAAATTAATAGAATAAATTTTTCAGTCAGCTTATATAATTAAATTAAATTAAATTAAATTAAATTAATAGTATAACTAACCCTGATCCAATATATAAACTGAAATCAAAAGTCAAAACCCCATAAACCCTAACCTCCCAAATTCTTCTTTGATCAATCACAACTATGGAAGTGGATGTTGGAGCGACGGCTATGGAAGAAGAAGAAGAAGAAGAAAGAGAGCTGAGCAACCGCGTAATTTGTAAGTTGACGGACTCAGAAGGTACACCTCTCGGAGCACCCATTTTCCTGCCAGAAAGCGCCGGCCCTAAGGAACTTCAGCAACTAGTTAATAAGCTCCTCAACAACGTAAGTGTTTCTTCCTCTGAATACAAATACAATACTGAAAGGTGTGATTGCCAACCATTTGATTAATGCTTTCAATTCTATAAAATATGAGTTCCGGTTGATCTATTTTTTGTTAGAAATGAAGTTCATAATTGAGTCGATTTCTTCTGAAGTAATGAATAAGTATTTGGTTGGACAGATTTTAGTTATCCTAGTAAAAGTTGTCAAGAATTCAGTAATTCTAAGGATTTAAATTGTAGTGTACTGGAGTTAAGGTTCTGCTTATTGTTTTAGTTTATGAGGTTGATATAAAGAAACAATTGCAAGGATTCACTAATTAACCCTTATGGTATGGTTCTTATCGGGCTTTATGTGATTAATGATTTTTAAAAGTGGGAGCCAATATAAACAGTACTTCTATGGTGGATGGTGTGTCAATAATGCCTTGTATTTTACTTTATGGTTATTTTAGTATCTTAGTAATGTTATTTACATGTATGAGTCTACACTGGTTGACATGGTCATTTAATATGGATATTTGATTTCTTTCAGGAGGAAAAATTGCCTTATGCATTTTATGTGTCGGATCACGAGCTAGTGGTGCAGCTTGGGGCATACCTTCAGAAGAATAAAGGTTAGAACTTCCTACGAATGCTATTTATCTGGTTAATCAAATCCCAGTTTTTCTTAGTCATATATCAAAAGAAATTGCTAGCATTGAGTAAATATTTATGCAGTGTCTGTGGAGAAGGTCATCACAATAGTGTACCAGCCACAGGCTGTATTTAGAATACGCCCAGTGACTCGATGTTCTTCAACTATTGCTGGTAATATTCTGTTTGTCCCTTCCATGTTTTCATGCAAGTTACATGTATGATTTTAACTTGAGCAAAATTAATCTACTTCCATATTGTTCATTTTTCCTGATGTTTGAGTTTGACAGCAGAATTATTTGTCAATAATTTCTTTATTTCTGTGTTATTCATTCCAGGTCATACTGAGGCAGTGCTTTCGGTTGCCTTTAGTCCTGATGGACGTCACTTGGCCAGTGGTTCGGGTGATACAACTGTTCGTTTATGGGATTTAAGTACACAGACACCATTATTCACATGTAAAGGTTAGATTCATTTCATTTGAAGATTTTATACATTATAGTTTATGCATATTTGACTATGTTTCTTTGTTTTTTATTTGACTTTTCACCAATAATTGAAGCTTTAGTACTTCGGGTTTGTTTCAATAAATATATATGCATACATATATATGTGGCACATTCAAATTTTCTTATTAATTTTAGAAAATCAGATGTAAAGAATGGTCTCCAATATTAATTCTGGTACCTATCTGAACTGTTATGTAAACTGGTCTCGACATTTGTAATTTACGCTTTTTTGAACAATATGAAAGTGTCATAATTCCGTTCCTTTATTTTGTGGTTTGTTTTTCAGGACACAGAAACTGGGTTCTCTGTATTGCATGGTCACCAGATGGTAAACATCTAGTTAGTGGAAGCAAGGCTGGAGAACTAATATGCTGGGATCCGCATACTGGCAAGCCATCAGGCAACTCACTTACTGTAAGCTTAGAAACAAATTGTTTAGCTCAAACCAGTCTTTGTTGAGCTGATTATTTCTCTCTTACCTTAGATATTGTCTTAATGCATTAGTCTGAAATGCTCATGGAATTGAATTATTGGACCAACAAAGATTTTTACAATGTATGCATGAATCTCCCTGTTAAAATTTCATCTCCAAAACCATTTATGTTTATACTTACCTTATAGGATTGTTAATCTTTGTGGTTTAATTTTTTTGTTTGCAATTTGTCCCTGCGTGGTGCAAAAATGCGGAATTTGTAATTTATACAGTGCATTCATAATCATATTTTGCAGAACCTGAGTAATCATATTAACAAGATCTTTGTGTTTTTGTTAACCAAAAAAGGTTTTATGAATCTACTCATATTATGTGCTCTATATTGAATTTGAATAACATAAGTCGTGTCTCAGGGGCACAAGAAATGGATAACCGGAATTTCATGGGAGCCACTGCATCTTAATGCTCCGTGCCGCCGCTTCGTCAGTGCAAGTAAAGATGGTGATGCAAGGATATGGGATGTTACTATGAGTAAATGTACAATATCTCTTACTGGACATACACTTGCCATAACTTGTGTGAAATGGGGTGGAGATGGAGTAATATATACTGGGTATGCTTTTTATTTTTTTAAGAACTTGCTTGCGAATTTAATTTCTCTAATTTTTGGTAGTAAAATAATCTGAATGTCTTCTTATCTTGAGTTGGAGCTTCATTTTTTCTTGAAAATCTGGTTTGAGCTGTTTTAAATTTTGTGAAAGTGGTGAAATATTCTTGGTATTGCTTTATCCCTGTGTGAAGGCTCATATGACATCTCTATTAATATGGTGCTTATTCTTCTTTAATTGGTGATGTACGCAGAAGAAAACTTTCATCCCGAAACAAGCCTTTAGGAACTCTATAGAAGAGAAATGAAATGTTTTTCTTAAACTTTTCTCTGTATGTGGAATATAGTGGGAGGATTTGGGTGATGTATTGTTTGATTCAGGTGGTGTAAAATTGTATATGGTTGAAAAATATCTGTGCTTCTCATTTGCAGATCTCAAGATTGTACAATTAAAATGTGGGAATCTTCACAAGGAAAGCTAATACGTGAGTTAAAGGTATAATGCTCTCAACAATCATTTTTTCCGATGTGTTGCTGTCCTTTTCTTGCAAGTGCATCTGTTTCTGCAAAGCACCTAATCTAGTAATCTGGTTCTACATTGCTCTTGATAAAGGATGAATTGTAATGGTGTTCTAAGAAAGAGGTAAAAATGCTTAGGTTTTCTTGTGATGGGTTGACTGGTTTCTGCAACTATTTAACCTAAATGTATCCTGGCCAAAAATTCATGCTAAAAAGTTTTATCGTATTTAGCAGGGTGTGAAAACCAGTCTTCTGTTTTTGCTCTCTCTTAGAAGTTTTTCCCAGTAAATCTTATTTGATTATTTGCCATGCGACTCAAGGTGTTAATAGACTTTGTTCTTTTCTTGGCTTACTCTTTGTTGTATTTTGTCGTTCAGCTCTTTTATACTTCTTGTTATGTTTATGTAGGGACATGGGCATTGGGTGAATTCGTTGGCATTAAGTACTGAATATGTCCTCCGAACTGGTGCCTTTGATCACACTGGTAAACGACATTCATCTCCAGAGGAAATGAAGAAGGTGGTTTGATTTGATCTTCATTTTCCGCACATATAGTGATTTTCTATGTCCTCCGAACTTGTGCACCAGTTGCACGGTGCAACTGGTGCGCCCAAGTGTGTTTCTCAAGAGCCACCTATCGTTAATACTAATTTCGTTTTTCCAGGTAGCCTTAGAAAGGTATAACAAGACGAAGGGCAGTGCCCCTGAAAGGTTGGTCTCAGGTTCAGATGATTTTACTATGTTTCTGTGGGAACCCTCTGTCAGCAAACACTCAAAAACTCGGATGACTGGTCATCAACAGGTCTATGTATTTAATTTCTCTTATCGCTTTTATTTTTTGGTCACAAGGCATTATCAATGTTAGCTCTGTTTCTGGACTTCAATTTGGTTCTTCTGGATTTAATAGAGTCATGTCTTTGAAACTATGTTTCTATGTTTTTCTACATTTACTGTAGATCAACTGTATTTTCGTTTTCATAAACATGATAGTTTGCAGAGAGTGAGGGGTTGGTGTGGATGGAAGCCTACTGGTTAAATAAAGACATTAACATGAAATCATCAGCCGATATATAAGAAATCTTTCTGTTACCAAAAAAAGATAAACCATGAAGAAAATGGCTAGTAGCCGTGAGCAAAGACTTGATTCTTATTATGCTTTCTTTCATGAGACTGGTGCGTATTCCAGGAGTAAGACATTGTGCTTCTTAATTTTGGAATTTATTATGCTGCAGCTTGTAAATCATGTTTACTTTTCGCCTGATGGGCTATGGATTGCAAGTGCCTCCTTTGATAAGTCGGTCAAACTATGGAATGGAGTAACTGGAAGTTTTGTGGCTGCTTTCCGTGGTCATGTTGGGCCCGTTTATCAAATAAGGTTGGAACTATATCTTTTAATGTATAATTATCCATCTAGAAGTTGAAGACCTAATCAAGATGTTTTGCTAACAGTTGGTCAGCGGACAGTAGATTGCTTTTGAGTGGAAGCAAAGACTCAACGCTAAAGGTACAACATATTTTATAACTGAATGTTCTCTCAAATAATTTTTATTTGACTATTGTAGGAAAGTGCACTGTGAATGTTTGCATACAATATCAAAAGCCTCCTATTAGGAAACTTAAAATTTGTTAATTGTTCTAGACTACTTAGCCATACATTGTCGCATACGATGCATAGTATTTTGATTTTCAATTTTGATTTTCATTTTTTTAAACATAGGGTCTCTTTGTTTTTGGTGTTCTGCAGATAGTGTTTTAGGAGGAATTCTGAAAAGAGGCATTGGAAAATGTAGTGTATTAGTACATAAATATATTAGGAGACATGATGCACTTGTTTTTTTTGTTTCTAGCAGAAAGAATTAGGATGGGATTGGTTTTCTATAGTTGGACTTTAATGTAACATGATGTTTATAGATGAAAGACTCAATATAAGGTTAATCTCTTAATTAACATGCACACTAGCTGAGAAATTCTGCCAGAGTTTTTCTTTGAGCTTTTTCAAGCATCTGGCTCTCTATCTTGCTTAAAACGGTCTTTATTCGCCGTACTTATCGATCTTATGTTATATTAAGTTTTTGATTTGTTACTAGGACAAACTCACAAAAGAAGATAAAAGAGTTACTGTAGCTCTGGTAGGATCTTTTATTAGCAGTTGACCACAATAATAGTTGCTTAACTTTGTAGGATTAAATTAAAAGGTACCCTCATTCTCATAAGCATCTCCTGATTAGGTTCCCAGTGATTGATCTTCAGCTTCCATTTCAAATTCAATGTTTTCTCAGGTGTCGATTGATTACAATTTGAATGCTTTTATCTTTAGCATGACTCATTTCTGCAAATCTATGTTCAATGTATCAAATTGCTTGGTATGTATGGGGCGAATTATGTGCTACTTCATAGCAAATTTGTTCCATCAATGTATGAGTTGACTCCGTCAAAGCGCCTCTTCTGCTTTTACACCCAATTTTGAAGTTTTTTTCTTCGCCTGTAGCTTTTATCGTATGTTCTACGAAAATAAGTGATTTCTTTTGTACAATTTATCCCTCGTTTATAGGGTGATAGTGCTAAAATATTGGGTGTGTACTTGATATTAACATGAAAGTCTTTTAACAGGTTTGGGATATTCGAACACAGAAGTTGAAACAAGATCTTCCAGGACATGCAGATGAAGTAAGGCCCTTTATATAAATCCCCAATAAGAGGATAAAAAAGTTTATAATTTTTAATGGAAGACAAGTATTTCTATGCACCAGTTGCTCCATGCAACTCAAGTGCATTTTCAAATGGTATTAGTTGTTTTAAGGAAAGGTATTAGTTGATCAGTATTAGCTGCTTTCACTAAACAGTATTGGTTTTGCACCAATTGCACGTTGCAACTGGTGCACCCAAGTGTTTTTATTTTACGGAAAAACGGAAGTAACTATTTTATGTGCAGGTTTTTGCTGTCGATTGGAGTCCAGATGGTGAGAAAGTAGCATCTGGTGGAAAGGATCAAGTATTGAAGTTATGGATGGGCTAGAAAATCACACAAGACATTAAGGCTTATATACTCCCTCTCGAATTTTGGTAAAGAATCGGCTCAGATTGTATGCAGGAAGAGTAACTGTTTGCGACAAGATCCAAGCAAGAATTGGAACGAAAATCAACCTTGCGATTTTCGATTCAGGTTATTAACACTCTCCACAGTGCTGTGCTCTATTGTTTCCTTTGTGCAATTGTGACAAAGGATCTGTGGATTGATTACTAGTTAGGGTCGATTATTATCTAATTCTACTAAACTTTTTCGTGTAATATGATAGATAATTTGCAGATTATATAACATTTGTGATCAAGCTTTATATTTTCTCTTCTGTTTGCCCCTGTAAACGACCACTTCTGCAGTATATGAATTCCCTTGTAATCTTTACGACTCCTATTAATTATTTATGTTATTTTGAATAATAGTACTTTAATAAGTTCTTAAACGATGATGGAATTAATATATCCATTTTTTCACTTAAAGAATTTTCTGTCTTATGGTGTTCTCTTGAGAAGAGAACAAAACAAAATTCATACCTGGGTAATTAAAAAATGTATTTAAAAAAAATTAAATCTGTATATTTATAATCAACCTAAATGAAAAAATGATGTTGATTAATCCAGCTAGTCAAAAAATATAGTCTTTAATATCCACATACAAAATAAATAAATATTACAGTTTTGCCATAATGATAATTTCTAGGACATACATATAAATTCATTTTACTTGCATTCATCACATGAGTAAAGTGGCAATGCAGTACAGCATGTCTGAAAGGAGGATGAGGCCCTCAATTAATTTGAACAACCCATCCCCTACGATCCTCGATATCGTCTCTCTGGATCCCGATAAGTCTTGAATAAGTTTATGGGACACAAGATGATTGCTCATCTTATAATCAATCCTGTAAAAACAATTGCAGATCATTTAACAAGAAAATGACCACTTCAGTTATGTTAAATGCATAATACAACAAATAATTAATCGAGCCAATGAAATCTGGAATTCTATAAATGCTCCAAGCTTTACTAAATGAACTCATTTACGCTCCTAACTGGAAATCACATGATATTTAGCTCTGATAAAGTTGATATAACATGGACATTATTATAGCTTTCATGTTAACCTAACATTAATTTCTAACATTGTTGTCTGGATATATATGATTAAAAATATTGGCACCTATCAAATAAGAATTGGTCAGCTTACCTGTTACTCTTGTAAGTGATACTTCCTACAGGAACAACACCGACTGCAGTTCCAGTGCAAAATACTTCATCTGCATCAATTACTTCTTCAATTGGAATACAACGTTCCTCTACCTGCTCCAATGCAGAAAACAATTATTAAGCTTCTCTGTAAAGTATGAAATTGGAAAAGATAAGAAAAGTCAAAGAACGCAAGTGGGGTTTCGAGTGACTGGGATTTATACTCCATCCAGACATTTGAAGATTTATAAGTGCATTTTTGAAGCAAAATGTCCATGTAACAATTCTTAGATGGATGTTTAGAGCAATCACAGCGACACCTTCGGGATTCTTTAAGTACAACATTTGCTTTCTAATATTATTAGGATTATGATACTGAAATTGAATATTTTTTTATGTTTCTCATAAACTTATTTACATCCAATGGTACTGCGGACTGTATAATGAATATATATGACACGTACTGCCATGAGTTGAGTTCAATGTTAACCAAACATTAAATAGGGTATAAAAACGAAGGATAACCTGGTAACATAAATCTCGTGCAATATCCATGATGCTTTTACGAGTGATTCCTTCAAGAATGGTACCATTAGCTGTTGGAGTGGAAAGAACATTGCCCTGTAGAAGAAAGGTAGATACCATTGGCTACCTAATGCAATATATTTCATAAAGTATATATACAATGTTAAATGTCTACATTCGAGTCTCTACTCAAGTCAAGCTATTGGTTCTTTTTCGATGGATAATGTTACAATCTTGACTATAATGAGTTGGAACACATCTAGTTAGCAGTTCTTCAAAATCTCCAGTAACAAATATATGAATACAAGTTGGTTGAACCCATATTGACAACTCAGTTTATGGGAGTCATGAGAAACCTGAATGAGTTATATTACCTTAAGGATAAAGATATTACAAGATGAGACCTCTTCGATGTATCTTTTATTCTCCGAATCTAGGTACAAGACATCGGATAAACCTCTGTCCTTTGCTGTACTTATGGCTTTGTATACCTACATGAGAAGAGAAAAATTTTCAGAGAAGATGCAGTAAATTCTTTCATAAGGGCTTTTGAAAGGCCAATGAGGTTTCCATAATGTTAATCTTAGGGCCCGCTTGGTTGAGGGTAATAGAAATTGGTAATGAGAATCACTTTTATTGATGTTGTTTGGTAGTTTTGATACACAAGTAATAAGAATAGAAGTAAGCAATTGCACTCACTCAACCTACTTCACATGATATCCATTATTCATGTTTTAACTAAGCAATAACAATGCAATTAATAACTCTTAGTGATTAACCCCTCAATGATATCATTCCCAAGTCATAATATTTTTTAATAATTAAACCACTGAACGAAAGATTAATTCCCAAATCCCAATTCCCCCTTCTCTGCTACATAATTCCAGAACAGAGTAATCAAAGATGAATATCCAATCAAGTTCATTCAGGACTTTGATCAAACACGTGAAAGGCAGAGATTTACGTAATGCTCTTGACACCGCCAGCACCACCGCGAGTGGCGCGATGAAACTCATCTTCAACATACAAATTCAGATTCAGGGGACCCGTACCTGCTTGCAATATCAATCATCCAATAAATCCATACAACGCTATCATTATTATACAACACTTCAGTTACTTCATACAAAGTGCAAAACAACTGAAATCAACCTTGAAATAATTTCCAACAGGAGAAGCGTACACTAAAATCGTGTATTCAGGAGCCGGTGCCAAACCCAGCACAGGCCCACTCCCTACTAACAAAGGCCTAATGTACAAAGATCCTTTGCCCGATGGAGGAATCTGCTCGAAAAAGTGAGGAATTCATGAGGCTATCGATCCAATTCAAAATTGATCGATTAATTGAAGATGAAAGGGGGAGAAATGAATTTACCCAACGGCGATTAGCGATTGCAGTTTGTTTAACGGCGTCAATGAATTGATGAACTGAAGGAGAAAGCATACACATTCCCTCTGCGCCAATTTGCATTCGGATTGTATTTTGCTGTGGCCGGAATAGAAAAATGCCACCATCTTTTCTCCGGTGAGCTTTTGTTCCTTCAAACAGTCCCTGTTGTTCAAAACATCAAAATTATTGTACGAATGAGAATTCATTTCCATGATGCTACACTTAATCGCTTTATTGGTAGGAGCCACTAAACACACCCCATAAACCTCATTCACACCTCACCTACTAAACTTACTCTATTAAAAAATTAAAATTAATTTATATTACTAAACCAACTCCAAATTAATACTGTTATACCCTTCTCCCTAAAAAATAAAATCAATTTTTACCCTTTCCAACAGCAGCGTGTGTGCGAAAAAAAAAAAAAAGTCTTCCGTTTTGATTCACATGGAACAAAATCGAAGGTGAACTCATGAACAATGGTTGGAAATCAATCATTCAAATGTAACAAATTCATACAAATTCACGTGTGTTTGGCCGTAGGGTTATGTACAGATTCACTGGTGTTCGTCCAACTGATCATGCACGGATTCATTACCGTTCGACCCCTTGGACCGAACACTATCAATTTTTTTTTTTTGCACGATAGTTTACGCCGAGTAATCTTGCCTACCTTCAGTCGCGATTTTGGCCGAACAATGGCGTGATTAAATCCTAAAAATACCAAAGTTTTTGCATAAAAATCGATAAAAAAATAGAAAAAAAACCTAAAAACACTTACATTAATGACTCATTTGAACTTTCACGTTCTATGACTATGATGATTGAACTTGAATAAAAAAGATAAAGAGTTTATGGGTGTGAATTCTAAGAAATAAATGTTTTAGCGTTTATGATTTACAGATTACTTATGTAAATAAAATCTAATTTTATATCTATTTATATGAGGGCATTATAGTCATTTTTAGTATGTCTATTCTAGTCTTAAATATTATGGGGTGTGAATGAAGGATTATGGGGTGTGTTTAGTGGCTCTCTTATTCGTACTCGAGTAACTCGACTTGAAAAAAGCTCGAAAATTGTTGGAGTTTAATTGAATATTCGAGCTTGAGTTCGAGTTTTCGGTAATAGAAGGTTCGCTAGTCTCGCGAGCATAATTGAACTGGTATAATTTTACTATTTTACGTGTAGTATGCTAATTATTTATAAATATATATTAATTATAAATAAAATAAAAATCTATAATTAAAGATCTAAAATAATATTATCGAGACAGTGAAATTTCATTAATTTAGAGAGTATTAAATAATTGATAAATTAATAATTAATTAATTAGTGAAAGTAGTTATATTTAGCGATTTTAAACTTAATTACATAAGAGATACATGAAAATTAAATATTTTTTAACAGTAATAGCGTACTTGACTACTTATTAAATAACATGAAGTAACATGAATATTAAATACATGAAGTAGCATGAATATAAAATATATAGGTACTTGACTCTAATAATAATAGCGTCGACAATTTTTCATAAATTTTATTGCAGTTCGAAAATGTCATACCAGAGCTTTTGAATATTGTGAAAATAAATTGGAAAAAATAATCGTTTTGATTTAAATTTCAATAGAAAAACAAATAACAAAGATTTATGTTTTACTAAATTATCCTAGTTATCTATATACTTTTTGAAAATTATTAATTTACAATGTTGATTAGAGCATATATTTATATAAGAATTTTCAAAAAAAAATTATTATCTTATTAATTTATTAAAATTATTAATATTCTTATAATGGGATCAAGTCGGGGACGGAGAAAATTATTAACTTAAAGAGTATTAATTTATGGAGATATACATTAATTACTAGTAATATTTACTATTAAATAGAATTATAGTAAAAAAAAATCTTTGTCTTATTTATTTTTTTCCATGAAAAGTCAAACAAGTCCCAATTATATTAGGATTCAATTATATTAGTAGTTTTTTAGATAATTTAATGAGTGATACCGATAAAACTGGAAAAGGAAAAGGTACCCCTCGAAGTCGAATGCCCAACTTGAAAAAGACTAATCAATATGGATTTAACTCCGCCGTTCAATATAAAGTGACCAAGTACTGATCTTTTGAGCACCTATTTAATTAGTAGTTATGAACTAACATGATATGTAAAATGTAATACATGAACCATTCGTCTTAAATTGGTAAAATACATCAGTTTGTATGTTATTTTTTTTTTCCATTGTATATTAAAAAGGAGTATTCTCGTCCTATTAAAAAATTTATACCATTACACTTATAAATTAATATCAAAACACTTATCAATTGATATCATTATACTTGTAAATTAAAATCATAACATTAAATGTTATAAGTATTAGTTTATAAGAGTACTGATATAAGTTTATAAGTGTAATAATATCAATTTCGTAGTATGAACAAGTTTCATAGGATAATTTGTGTCAAAGAAAAAGAGAATTTTGCATGAGAGTGTCTCACGACGAGATATAATATATGACAGTTTTAATACTTTAAAATAAATGAATATTGAATTATGTTAGTATGCAAATTGTGTCACCGTGAGACCGTCACACACAAGTTTTTATTTTTAAGAAATATTACTTTGAGCAAACAATTGCACACAATATCTATTATCTAAACTGTGGTTAGGAAAACGTTAATTCTCATAACTATGAGTTAAAATAATAAAATACAATTCGTCCCATAATTTTAAATTTTTCCGCAAAACATCCGAAACAATTTAAGATTTTTTATTCTCGTCCCATAACTCCGTATCTAATCCTGTTTTTGTTCTGCTTTTGCCGGATTTTAAATTTTCCGTCCCATAATTTTAAACTTTTTAAACAACGTCCCTAGAAAAATGTGTGTCAATACGACGCATTCATTCTTGGAATTTCAGCAACTTTACGACTGAAATCGTCAAAACGGATCAATTAAAAAATTATGGTACAAAATTTAAAAATTTTCGGGATCTTTTTTGATAAAGTGCAAATTTACGTGACCAAATTAATTTTTTGAACTCGGCTTTATTTTTAAAGTACAAATATTGTGTACCTAGTGCAATAAAACATATAAGGGCTACCTGGCCGAACTCCAGCAGAAGGGCTCAACTCAATGTTACCATAACGAGAAAGCTTGCCTTGTTTGAACTCTTCTTCATCTTTCCCAATCTTCATCACATACATATAATCCGTTTCCATTAAACCAAACCCCAGATTATTCCAATCCATTGCATCCACTTTTCCCTCATCATCAGATAATTCACACGCCTCTTGCATAGCTTCACTCCCATAATAGCCAACTCCATTAATCTATATTCATTCATTTACACCCAAAAAAATATGTATATAAGCATGATGTAAATGAATAATCCAATAATTAATTAATGCATGTTTTAACCACTCAATATTTATGTCCAAATTAAACATTATCGATCGAATTGAAAAATGAAAAATTACGTGCACGAACCTTTGATATGTTAGAACCCGGGGTTCGACTCCATGGACGCAGAATTCTGAGACCGTATAAACTCTTTTGAATCATATTTTTCGATCGTAAAATTAAGTGGTTAGAAAAATCTTAATGAATTATATATGAGGAAGAAGGATCGAAGATGATTAATGGGTATGCACACAGCTAAGCTAGGGTTGTACATTAATTAGCTAATTAATGTGTTGAGTTGTTTGGTTGGTCTAATTATTAGTTTTCTCAATTTTAAAATGATTATTAAGTCATTTTCAAATAAACTATTTTACCTAATTCGGATTTTCTTGTGATTGTGCAACATGAGCTTCGTACTATATGTGGATCTCAGATCTCTTCAGAGTTCAGATTTCATTTTTGCGTGTTTATTTAATTTTACTTTTAATTTGACTAATCTTTAATATTAGCTGGGAAGGATGATTAATTTGATGTTTATATTTTTGTGTAGATCCAGCGCATGCATATATTTCCCATGTTAAATTCTTCATGATGTTGCTATGTGAATCAGTCAATATTCATCAATTAATTAAAAAGAAAAATAAGTAAAAATTAGTGGATTAATAAATATGCATGTCTCAATTTCTCCTACCCTTAATTCCGACAAAGATCTACCTTCTTTTGCTACGTACCCAGCACTTGGATTTGTCTATATACACTTCAATCCCACAATGCAGCTGTCAATGGATTTGAGAAATTATTAATTTTTTCAAAAAAATCTTAATAAAAAAGTCACGTAATATTAAATTATAAAAAACGATGTAGCCATCAATGGGTTTGAGAAATGATTTTTTAATTCTTAATAAAAGAAATCACATAAGATTGCATTCACATTTAGGATAACTTCTCAAACAATTTATCAATTATTTCTGGTCTCGTGTCCAACGCACTAATAAAAATATTCCAAGATACATTTTTAAATGTTTAATTTTTTCTTAATCAATAGTTTCTTTTTCCCTTCATCTTCCTTTTGAGAGAATTAGTTTATGTGTGCAAGGTTGCAAGATCCAGGTGGGCCAGCATCCTTATAGTATTAGTTATTGGACTTTTAGACCCATATCTAAAGGAGTGCAGTTTTTGCCTTAATAAATCTTCTGCAAAACATTACTCCAATAATAAATATGAAATGGAATGGAAATTGTAAAGTTCAAACCACTTCATCCACATTCATCATATATATACATGTATACTGGGAAAGTGGGAATGTCAAAAGCAATGAGAGGATGAAGTGGTCAATTAATTTGTACAACCCATTCCCTTTTATCCTCGATATCGCCTCTTTGGATCCCGATAAGTCTCGAATAAAGTTTCTGGGACACAAGCTCAGTGTTCCTCTTATATTCAATCCTGTCGTAACAGTTGCACGTTAAACAACAAACATAGCGAATGGTAGGAATGGGAATGCAATGTAATCATTGGTTATTTAAGCACTTCTAAGGTATTTAAGCAACCTAATCAATATTCAAGGCTTGGAAAATATAACATATGAATGGCTATGTTTCTCAAACTTCATTTGTTCCATGTATTAATACAATAGATTATCAGATAATGAAACAGATAGGGAAATAGCTCAACTGCTTTACGAGTATGGCAATGTGATTTCGTAATGACAAAACTCTACCCATTTTCAATGAGCATCTATTCAAACAAGAAATAGGCAGGCTAGAGGGATATTGTTGCTTACCTGTTCCCCATGTAAGTAATACTTCCTACAGGAGAAATACCAACTGCAGTTCCCGTGCAGAATACTTCATCGGCATCAATTACTTCTTCAATTGGAATAGATCGTTCCTCAACCTGGTCAATTCAGAAAACATTGTAAAGTTTTCTCTAGATATATATACAAAACAGACTACGTCAAAATTCATCCAGATGTTTTATAGTTAGTGGAAAAATATTAACTAGAGATGATCAGATTCTGTAACTAGTTGACAACTATCACTTTATAGTAAAAAAAACCTGATATTTTTTTATGAAACAACTAGTAGTAGTACTATCAAGCTAATACCTTTTAATGAAAAACTAATACCAGTAAAACTGTTTTACATAAGACTTTGCCAGAGATATTATGCTTTGAAGACCATTTACAGGATTAATTCCACAAACAAAAAGTTATCTTGTTTGCATAGCGGAATTCAAACTTGATATTGAAATATGAGATCTGTTTTATGAGTGATGGGAGGATTGAGATATGCTTAAAAATATCAAAGGTTACTTAAAATTTTGACGTTTAGACTTATGAGAGATGTCTAGTCGAGAACTCAAGATCTCACAAATAAGAACTTTGTCCGAGAGTGCTTCCATCAAAAAAGTTATTATAAAACATCTGAAAAAATACTTAAATTCATTCCAATGCCCATTGATATTGAACATTAAACAGAATTGTAAATTAATTGTTTCCTTATGAGCTTGTATGAATTGAGCCCAGGAGTAGCTATGAAGATTTATAAGATCAAAATATTTTTGCTATCCCTTTTTTGGTGATTATGGATTACATCTCCATTGAAACATGCAAAAATTTATGAACGAGTTCTGAAGCAAATATTTATTATTTATGTCGCTTTTGTATTTTACCATTGCAGTATGCCACTAACATGTATAGATATCTAGATGGATTTTTACAGCAGATGCAGTTACACTTCAGGCATTCTTTTAAAATTTATGAACTCTTTATAAATTGATTTTGAAATATGGAAATTGCATATTTTTGTATTCCCCAGATTCGTTATTGCATCCAATAAACACCACAAATTGCTAACACACAACACCATGAGTCAGACCAACATTAAACAGCACAGAAAGCAATGTAATATTACCTGGTAGCCTAGATCTCATGCAATATCCATGATGCTTTTACGAGTAATTCCTTCAAGAACAGTACCATTGGCAGATGGAGTGGAAAGAATATGGTCCTGTACATAGAAGAACATTCAAGTCTTTAAAATACCATTCTTGAATAATACCACTGACCTAATATAATATACATTCCACACACTTGAGCAGGCTAGAATCAAATCATTGGTTCTTTTTTAGTGAGCAACTTAGCAATCTCGTAGATCTTAATTCAGACTTCATTCGTCATTTCTGTTTAACATAATGCATGAGCATACATTGTTGTGTACGGGAAAATCCATATCGACACATCTGCTGATGAAGAAATATGAGAAATTTAAAGAGTTCCATACCTTAATTATAAAGACATTACAAGATGAAACCTCTTCAACGTCTCTTTTATTCACTGAATTCAAGTACAAGACATCGGAAAACCCTTTATCCTTGGCTCTACTCATGGCTTTCAAAACCTAGACGACACCAAAACCAAAATTAAAAGGCAATACCAAGATTAATTCTCATTTCTCTGCTTAGTAATGCTAGAACTACATTATCATTATTCATTAACACTCATTTTCATTCAGGACTTTGATCAAACACTTGAAGAGCAAACTTTTACCGGTGCATAATTCGTAATGCTCTTGACACCGCCAGCACCACCAAGAGTGGCGCGATGAAACTCATCTTCAACATACAAATTCAGGGGCGCCGTGCCTTCCTGCAATAGCAATCAATACAAGAAATCAACACACACATACATACTTCCTATACTTGATTAACAATACAAAATGAAATCAACCTTGAAATAATTTCCAACAGGAGATGCATACACTAAAAATGTGTATTCAGAAGCAGGCGCTAAACCCAATACAGGCCCACTTCCTATCAGCAGAGGCCTAATGTACAAAGATCCCTTGCCTGGAGGCGGAATCTGCACTAAATCGAGAGCGAAATGTGAGAAATTCTGAAGCTGACATTAAATGTGTATGAAAAGAGGGTGAAATCAAATTACCCAACGGCGATTAGCGATTGCTGTTTGTTTAACGGCGTTAACAAATTGATGAACCGAAGGACAGGGCATACACATTCTCTCGGCCCCAATTTGCATTCGGATTGCATTTTGTTGCGGGCGGAATAGATACAGGCCTCCATCTTCTCTCCTGTAAAGCTTTTGTACCTTCGAATAGTCCTTGTTATACAAACTAACCCATTGTAAAACAAGAGTGCCAAATTTGGAATAGCAGAACTTGTCTTTCACACTGGTAGGGGTTAAATTGTTCATTTTTGGGCAAATCGAAGGACAAGTGATATATGGATTAACTTTCGATTCGTCAAAAAAATGTCCATATTCTTTTCCCGCGAAAAAGGGCAATGTAAATTGATAACGTGGTGTTTACAAAAACTTATGGTTTTAAATAAGTGATTATGGAAAAAATGATTAACAATAAAAGTTGATAGTGTTTTTAAGAAAATTTTAAAAAAAAGTTGATAGTGTTTGAAAAAAAAATTAAAAGTTTAAAAGATTAATAAGTTACTAAAAACATCATCTTTAAAGTTTATAACTTATAGCTTATGAGAGCTTATTTAAACTACTAAAAGAGAAATAAAACACTTCAAATTACTTTTGCACACAATTCTAGGTGACTATAATCACTTATCAATTTTTGAAAACACCCCATATGAATCACTCAAACTTCAATTCCTGGAGTTGTAGTATATATGAAGAATAATTGAATCAAATTGACGGACTTGGAGGGACGAAAAAATTTATTTTTACTTGTTCTTCAATATGTTAAAAAATGACACAACGAAAAATAGTGAACTTTAAAATTTACCATAAAATTAAGAATAAATTGCGATATGGAGCATAAATTGTTGTCCATGAGCAAATTTTGCTACCTGTAATTTGACAAACAATTTTGCAACTCTCCCTTCTTTACATTATCCTTTTCCCTCTTTCTATTGTTTTGTTTAGGGAAAATAATAATATAAAGCGGTAGTATTCTTTTTTTAGAAAAAAAAAAAACCACACATTGATAAAATAAATAATTTTTTTAAAACAAAGAATTAATTTAAACTTATACAATAAAATTCATTTACGCAACTATAAATTATGATTGAGTGAAAGAAATAAAATAGATACAAAACTAAAACATATAAACGACGAGATATTGAATGTGACGAGATACTACTCAAATGATGTCAAAATAAGATAGGATAGATATCTAATTTTCAAAAGAAAAACAATTAAACCCATTTTTGAGAGAATTGATCTGATGGGAGGTTGGACATTTGGTTTAATTTGTTTTGAGTTGGGTTAGATTAATTGGGCATGGTTTAGTGTAATGAGTGTTTAGTTGTTTAAGTGTGTTAGGTTTAGTAAAATAAGGTGGGCCCACAAGAGTGGCATTTTTCAAAATAAAATTGAAGTGGTATGGAGTATCATGCATATAACACGTGTACACATGAAATTTACTAATACGAACACGATTATAAAATAGACAAACACCACTCCTCGTACACATGAAAAATATAACATAAAAGGCAAAGTAAAGGGCGAAAAAGTTTGATGGTGAAACTAATTAAGAAATATAACTTATATTACTAAAGAGTATAATATTTTATTATAAATGGTGTGACTTTTTATTATAAATGATATTATTCATAAAAGTAAATAGTGTGACTTATATAATAGCAGATAATATCGTACTAATAACTGAAGGGTGTGACTTATATTATTAAAGAGCATGCTTATGAAAAAAAAAAAATCATTTTACGATGAACAAGTTTCACAGCATACCAACTCAAAATAAGAGAGCCCATTTAAGTACACCCAGGTCAAAAATACCACGTAAAAAACCTAATCTACCCTTTTCCCCCGTTAAATCAACTGTCCGTTCCCCCCTCCCCTCCTTTCCGTCTCTCATTTATCTTCACCCCCTCTCTCTCTCTAATTTCTCTCTCTTTACCAGAATCACCGTACAACCACCTGCAACACGCCTCTGCCTTCACCACCACACCACCTGATCTAGGGTGGAGACGATGGCGGCGTATTTAGGGGTGGAGGCGATGCCGGCAGATTTATGACGAAGACCCGACGGATCTGTGAACCCAAAAATTTATGAACCCTAAAATTACAGATCTGTTTCGATCGAGGCGGCAAGGGCTCGTCGCGTCGGAGACGAAGGCGGCACGGTTGAGTTGTCATAGAGCCGCATTTAATAAAGTCAGTGTGTGCGGTGGTCAGTCACTCTCGTTCGTCGCTCTCTACACCTCTCCCATGGTCAGTCAGTGTGTGCGGTGGTGTTATTGATTTTTATTTTGTATTTAACTTTTTAACTGATTATTTGTTTCTGCTAATTGTTGTGAGTTGCTATCTGTTTTGGCCGATGGAGGGGTAGCAGATCGGTGGTGGGAGGCGGCGGATCTGTGGTGTGAGGCGGTGGCCGGTGGGTATGGCGGTGATGAGGGGATTTTTGGCGATCTGGTTAATTTTTGGGTATGGTGGGTTTGTGAACATGCAGAAGATTTTTTGGATCTGGGATTGTGTTTTATGAATTTTTTTAGATGTATAGGAAATTTTTTTAATCTGGATTTTTTATTTTGAGTCTGGATTTCTGATTTTTTGAAGAGTTTTGTTTTCAGCAATTTCCGGTGGTTTTAGTGTCTGGGTGGATGATTGACGATGGAGGAAGATGAAGATAATGTTTCTCTGTTCAGATTTGGCTTTTTTTTTCTAGATTTTTGGATTTTATTCTAGATGCATATGTTCATCAATGTGTTTATCAATTGATGAACATATGCATGATTTGATGAACATATGCATATGTTTATCAATTGATGAATTTGTTTGATGAATTTGTGCATGTTGAAATTAGTAGAAAAATATGTAATTCTGATATGATTTTTTTTCTGTAATTTTCGAATTTTATATGAAAATCTCAAATTGTATTGAATCCAATTTTTCTGTAATTTTTATATGAAAATCTGAAATTATAAAGAAGAAAAGAACTGAAAAAGGTGAAAAAAGGACGGTAAAAAAAGACTGAAAAAAGAGAGAAGGAAGAAAGAGAAGAAAAAAGAACAAAAACTAGAACTGAAAAAAGACTGAAAAAATGACGGTAAAAAAAAAGTAGGGAGGTCAAGGTATATGAATTTTTCTATAATAAATTTTGCACCTAGTAATACTTAATAGATGTGTTTGGATTTATTAGTATTTTTTGTTACTATTTTGGACTGGAAAGTAGCTCACTCAAAATAGAATGGGAGGCAAAATATTTGTACCTGGCGATAGTTGAGAACTCGAGCAGAAGGGCTCAACTCAATGTTACCATAACGAGAAAGCTTGGCTTGTTTGAAGACCTCGTCACGTCCACATTTGATGACGTACATCTAATCAATCTCCATCAAATCAAACCCAATATTGTTCTAATCCATGCCCACTACTTCTTCATCCATAACACTGCCGTAATTATCACCCAAAACAACATTTATAATTCAATTTTAATTCTATAAATCTAAATTTCTGTCTATGCATAAATTTTATTATTATGATGTACTATGATGGGTTTGCAGAGTGTGAATCCTTCTTAAGTATGAGGATTGAGATTTCAAAAGTAGTTTCATTTTCATTTTAATATTTCTTTTTTGTATTTCAAAATAATAAGCATTGAATTTGATCATATGTCAATTGAAGCACAAACATTAATATCTTCCGCCATGCATGTGGACCACGATGCGTATAAAGAATCTCACCATCATTTAATTAGTTTCTTTAACTAATTCAATCTTCTCATTAATTATATTAACTTAAACCATATATTATGAACACCATGAACCAATCGGGTCGGGTGAACAATGAACCACTCGGGTCGAGTTCGAGTTCGGGACGAGTTGGTTCAGGTCGGATAAAATTAATTATATAAACCTAAACTCTAAACTCTAAACTCTAAACTATGAACCCTAAGTCATGAACCATTCGGACCGGGTGAACTATGAAGCACTCGAGTCGGGTTCGGATTCGGATTGGGTTGAGTCCGAGACGGGTAATTTTTTTTAATATAATTAATAAAATTGGGTAAAATATGAAATATATATAAATGAGAAAATTGAATTAATTAAATAAATTAATTAAATAATGGTAAGGACATTGCATATGTGGCGCTCCACATACGCGGTGGACATATAAATTTGTGCCCATCTGCGGGCATATGATCAAATTCGTAAGCACACGTACAAAACTCACTATAATAAGGTTAAAAAGAATTTGAAATGTAGTTTTTTTTTTTAAACTTGTGCAACTTACACAACTTTTTTTGTTTGATCTGTATTAATTATTATATGAAATTGACATATTACAATTTATATTTAATTTTTATAATATTCCCCGATCTTTTTTTTTTTGACATGTGGGACCAGAAAATACCAAGGTTGCAATTGAATAAAAAAATTATACAAATTATAAGTAGAAAAGTGACTATAGTACGTGGTGCAAATTGATATTAAACCCAATTAAACGAAAGATGATCAGCATTCACCTGCAGTTGGACGATTCACAGGTTTCTTGCACAGGAAAAGCCGCTTGACTCCCAAAATAACCACATCCAATCTATGTAATTACATTTACACCAAAATTAACATGCAACTAATAACTAAAAAAAATTATTTAACTAATTATAATTCAATATTCACTTTTAATAGATTAAAACTCTTTGCAGAGTCCCCCTCTGTTATGTAATAAAATTTGAAGCACACTATTATTTTTCGATGTTTCCAAGAAATACTTGAAAGAAAAATCAAAATAAGAATTTAAAAACCGACCTTTGCTGTATGATTAGAACCTGGGAATAGAGTTCGACCAAGATTTCTTAGACATAAGCTCCTCAAAACCATGCTTCAAATTTTCAGAAATTAGGTGGAAATTAGGCAAGAAAAAAGGTTGAGAGTTGGAAAAGATGAAAAGGGGGGAAATAACGCACAATGATTGATATTTAAGGTGATTGTTGGATAAAGTCTCCACGTAAAAACGAGTAGGATGAACTTATATATCTAAATATTATTATTACCCGGCCTTATCCACCACCTTTTTCATGATACAATATGTATAGTTGCACTTCTTAAGGGCATAACTGGTACTTTGCACTGAACTACAATGGACTAAAATTGGTCTTGAATAAGTCGCAGGAAAAAACAGCTGCGCAGCCAGGCAATACGTGGATTTTCGAAAAAAAGCCAGGCAATATATACGTGGACACGTAACCTTAACTTTTTGTTGGAAAAAAATCATTTGGTATTATGGTAAGTGGTAACCGTTTGGAGCCAAATTCGTGGTACTGTACTAAAATTTGGTAAAGAAAGGAAAAATAAGTGGTACTACTCAAAATGTGAAGAGTGTAATTTAAAATCTAAATGTTATTTTATCGTCGTTTAGGGAATATTGAATTTAATTTGGAACAGACAGTTTGACCAAATATTGAATCAAACTTGGGATGAAGGGTGTACACAATTTGGCATTTGAGATCTTCAATCCCATTTACTATATAACTAAAACATGCAAGCTAGATTTAACTAAAAATGTGAAATGAAACGTGCAGTATAATACAAATGAAATGTGATGAATCCACGAATTTAAGATCCGTGCACCAGGTGCATATGAGAATGAAATTTGATGTTTCATCTTGTATTCCAATATAATCAATTCATACCACATGTATAGAATGGCATAATTAATTAACATGTATGGTATATTCAGTGGAGGAGCCAGGATTTTGGGTGAGGCGATCTTTAAATTCTTAGTCATTTTTTGAAATTGTTCTACTTATTATGCATACAGAAACTTCAACTTTTCCAATAAGAAGATGAAGAACTCAGTTTATCTGTACAACCCATCCCCTGGTATCCTCGACTTCGCCTCTTTGGACTGCCATAAGTCTCGAATGAAGTTTCCGAGACACAAGCTCAGTGCTAATTTTGTATTCAATCCTGTCAAAACGATTACAGACTACATTAAACAATATATGGACAATGGGACTCGGGAGGAAGATCTTTCGTGTATAATCCTACATGATCCCGAGTGAACAATAAAGGAAAAATCCTACGACATTTCACAAATGAAAGAGATGGTATTAGTTGCACTGGAACCTTCACACGATGAATAATTTGTAAACGGAAAATACTTCCATGCACCAGTTGCACTGTACAATTCAAGTGAATTTTTAAAAGGTATTAGTTGGTTTACTAAAAGCTGTTTTCACTTAAGAGTATTAGTTGTATACCAGTTGCACATGCACCCAAGTGTTAGTCTTTATAAAATTGGGAGAACCTCAACTGGAAATCATATAACGTTTGGAAGAACTAGTGGTGTGGTGACCGGACTCTGGTCTATCTCCCCAGGTTCGGGCGCTAAACTACCATCTAAGAAACCGTTCAGTCGCAATGAATGGGACACTAGTGCACAACCAATACTGTTGCTTACCTGTTACCCTTGTAAGTAATACTTCCTACAGGAGCAACACCAACTGCAGTTCCAGTGCAGAATACTTCATCCGCATCCATTAATTCTTCAACTGGAATCAAACGCTCCTCAACCTGGTCGATTAATTCTGAAAACAATGTAAAACTTTCTCTATACAGATATTGGATCAAAAACCATTTTAGTCAAACAAATGAACAAAACAAGACAGTGTTGCAATTCATCTAGATGGTCAACATACAAGAAAAACAAAAAAATAGAAGTACTAAACTATTGTACATGTCTAGTAAGTTAAAAAATGTCATGCAGAGCAAAAATGGACACAAATCATTCATTTTGTCCTGTAATGTTAGTCCAACAAAAAGCAGAAAAGCACTGGGTTACCTGGAATCCCAGATCTCGTGCAATGTCCATGATGCTTTTACGAGTGATTCCTTCAAGAATAGTGCCATTGGCTGGTGGGGTGGAAAGAATGTTGTCCTGTATGTCGAAGATCGAGCATTCACCAATCAATACAACAACTTCAAGAATATTAATCATTATGTATTATACCCTTAAAACTGTCACTTAGAAACATATCATAGACTTATTTCATTTTCCCATCACACTAAAGCATGATCGATCGACTTAAAGTTCTAGTTATTTTTCAGTGGATAGTGTGTAACAATCTTAAAAAGCAACATGTTTTGTGTAACCAAGAAGAACTTTATTCATGCTTCATTAACAGTTGTTGGTAATCTCATTGTTGAATACTGGAGTAAATTCCATACGAACACATCCGCTACAGAGGTATATAATGAGTTAAACTAAATACCTTGAGTATGAAGACATTAGAAGCTGAGGCCTCTTCAATGTTTCTTTTATTCACTGAATCCAGGTACAACACTTCAGAAAATCCCCTGCTCTTTGCTCTACTTTTGGCTTTGAAAACCTATATAAAAACAGATAAATATCACTAAAAACTCAAACAACATTTCAAAGGCCAATATGTCCAACCAAATGCAAATGTTAAAGCATTTAAAGCTCAATTGAATTGCCTCTTCTGTGAAAGGCAAATATGATATTTGCCGGTGCATAATTGGTAATGCTCTTAACGCCTCCTGCACCGCCACGAGTGGTGCGATGAAACACATCTTCAACATACATGTCAATTGCTTCCTTACCTTCCTACAAACCAATCCACACAACAAATCAATTCTTGTTCCATTAATTTCCAATTCAATCAGATTAATGAAATTAAGCAACCTTGAAATAGTTTCCAACAGGAGAAGCATACACTAGAAACGTGTACTCAGAAGCAGGCCCCACACCCAGTACTGGCCCACTCCCCATGAGCAAAGGCCTATTGTACAAAGCCCCTTTCCCTGAAGGAGGAATCTGAGAGAGAAGAATTCAATTTGTTGACACAATTAATCAACAAATTCAAACACAATTGATTGCAGGATTGAATGAATTGAGAAATGGATTTTACCCATCGGCGATTGGCGAGCGCAGTTTGTTTGATAGCGGTCATAAATTGATCAACGGAAGGAGAAGGCATACACATTCTGTCTGCGCCGATTTGCATCCGAATTGCATTTTCGTTTGGACGGAATAGGAAGATTCCTCCATCTTCTCTTCTATAAGCTTTCACGCCTTCAAAAATCCCCTGTTGGAAAATGCGTTCATTTGGTGAATGACAAAATAATTTTCGCATTTGATGTTGAAAGAATATAAATGAGAAAATGGGCTTGCTTCGATTTTGTTAACATTTAATTCGGCTGCAACAAATTTGTAAACAGAATTACTCAGGTGATTACAAAATGTAATTATTCAAAACTTCAAACCTGAATAATGGTATTTTATTCATGATTTGGGTTATGGTCTAATGTCATTAATGGCTCATAATGACCACATTCGAAGGATCAAAACTTTGATGCTATACCTCGTATTTTAGTTTCGACGAACAAATTATACCTGGCCATAGTTCAAGACTCCAGCAGCAGGGCTGAACTCAATGTTGTCATAACGAGAAAGCTTGCCTTGTTTGAACATCTCGTCGCGTCCACATTCGATCACGTACATATAATCAGTCTCCTTCAACCCAAACCCTAAATTATCCCAATCCATACCCATTACTTCTTCATCATTACCACTGACACAATTATCACCCAAAACAACATCCATAACTCAATTTTAATTCTAAAAATCTAAATTCCTATCTCTGTATATAAGACAATTTCATATTGGATAGTTTTGTTAATTTTCTCATTTTATTTATTATGATGTACTATGGTGGAATTGCAAAGTATGAATCCTTATATAGAAGTATGAGGATTGGAATTTCAGAAGTAATTTTTTTTTTTTCATTTTAATTATGTGTTTAAAATAATCAACACACACCTTTTTTTTTTTGGAATATCCCACGATAACTTGCACACCAAAAAAAAAATAAAAAAAATAATCCACAAACTTCATCCTCATATATTCACAATTTTACATAATACAATCAATTTGTTTACTTTATCCATAAAGATTTAGGCTATGTTTGTTTATAATTTTGAGGGGATTTGAAATCCTTAGAGGAGATTTGCAAGGATTTTGTATAAAGTAAAAAGTTTATTTGTATTTTGTATATATTTGGGAGTGTGAATTTTATAAAATTTAATAAAGTAGAATTTTAAAAAAGTTGATGATAGAAATAATATTATATTGTAAAAAGTAATACTATATAAATGACTGAATAATTATATAATGATAATAAAGTAAAAAAAAAAAAGAGAAATAGAGTATTGAATTGAATAGATAATAATAATTAAAAAGTGAATGATAGATGATTGATAGTGTATTAAAAATTGTGTTTGAAAATAATAAAATATGAGTATTATAGATATTATAAAGTAGAATTTTGTAGGATTTAAAATCTTATACTGAAATCCTAATAAGCAAATGGAGATTTGAAATCTGAAATTCTAAAAAAGATTTCCCAAATCATAAACAAACATCCCCATACAAAATGACTCCTTAAAATCTTACTCATTATTCCACTTTCTTATCTTTTGTACTGACTGATCCAATGGGCCAAGTAAATATGAGATGTAGTCAGAATTAAATAGAGTTATTAAGAATATGAAACCTATACTATAGTTTCTTTTCAACTTGCAACGCACATAACTTTTTTTTATTTAATTACTGTACTATTCGAAATTGTTATATTGCGACTTAAATTTTGTTTTTTTTTTATATTCCCCCATCATCTTCTTTTGACATGTGTGATCGAAAAATACCACAATTAAAAAGCACAGGTTGCAATTAAAAAAAATGCATATTATAAGTAGAAAAATGACTATAATACATGTTGCAAATTGATATTAACACTATTAAACGAAATCTGATGAGCATTCACCTGCAGTTGAACGATTCACAAGCCTCTTGCACGGGAGAAGCCGCTTGACTCTCAAAATAACCACATCCAATCTATGTAATTACATTTACACCAAAATTAAAATGTAAGTAATAACTAAACAAAATTACTCAACTAATTATAATTCAATATTCCATTTTTAATAGATCAAAACTCTTTGCAGAGTCCCCTGTTCGTTTCCTCTGTTGTGTAATAAAATTTCAGGCACACTATTATTTATCGATGTTTCCAAGAAATGTTTAAAGAAATCAAAATGAGAAGTCACAATTCGATATATAATTAATAAAAACCAACCTTTGATGTATAACTATAACCTGGGATTAGAGTTCGACCCAGATTTCTCAGACATAAGCCCCTTCGAAGCATGCTTCAAATTTCCAGAAATTAAGGTGGAAATTAGGCAAGAAAAAATTTTGAAAGTTGGTAAAGAAGAAAAGTGGGGTAAATAACGCACAAGGAATTGATATTTAAGGTGATTGATGGATAAACTCTCCACTTAAAAATGAGTAGGGATGAACTTATCTTTTACTCTTTACAAGAGACAACGAATGCCCCACCTCACACGGTGCCTTTATTTTAAATCTATGAATTTTTGTTAAAAGTTATTTATAATATTATTATTAATTTTTTGAATTTAAATTATTTATTATTTAATTTTGATATTTATATTTTATTTATCTCTTATCTATTAATTATGAATCATCCCTATTTATGTGATTGTTATATTTAAAATATTTCATCTTCAAAATATATACATTAATTTATATTAAATACATACTTCACAATTTATAAGTTTATACTTTTTTCTTATTATTTTTAAATATCACTAACATATAACTCGACGTACACAAGATTAAAAATACTTTTTATATCATTAATTTTAAATTAAATACTTTAAATATTTAACTAGTTTAATTAATTCAAATATAAACGTAAATGTGCATATTTTTATTCATCTTTTATTCAAAATTACTCTCTCTCTCTCATTCTACTTAATATATTTTTAATATTTTAAAATATTTATATAATAAATATCGTTTTAATATTTTCTCCTCTCATTAAAAAATTATTCACACAACATATAGTTGTAAAAAAATGAAAAAATTTAATAACCATAAAAAATCATCGTGAATTGGGGGTGAATTTTATCTCATATATACCCCTCACGACTACTCCAACCAAGTACAAGCCCCAACTAACCTGCTATATATATATATATATGTAATATGTGAATAAAATTCAATATATAAACTTAAACCCAGTTCAATATTAATTTCTACTTTGTATTTAATTTGCAATCCCCAGGCCCAAAATTAAAGTTCATCCCCACACAGTCCATTCAGTTGTTAAATTAAGATATAATATGTGGTTTGAGCTGAATATAATATTATTTCTATGATTCTATTGTGTCCCTCTTTTTTTTCTTATTCTTATCAAAACTTAATTAAAGTATTCATAACAAAAATTTTGCTTTATTGTAATTTTGGATGTGTTCCACCAAATATTTAGAGTACAATCATCTGAATATGATTTTTCTTTTAATTTAATATTTTTATGTACTTACCTTGTTCAATATTAAATATGTACACTATTCTCTCAATTTTTTGTCCTTTACTTTTGTAGTAATTTATTTTGTATTTGTTATATATTGTGATGATGATAATTTATTGGCCACTTTAATATTAAAAAGAAAAAATATAATAAAATATTAACATGAGTTAAATGAGACAATATTATTTTATTTTATTAATATTTTTTGGAATGATTAATACAAATATTAAGCATGAGTTGTAACTATACTTATTAGTAGAGAAGTAATGAATTTTACAAACGGACATCAATCTTTTGAAAAATATTTTGTTAGAAATATAGATAAGTTTTACGATCTAAATGATTTTTTTTAAAATAGTATATATAAATATAAAATTTTAATGTGACGAAGCTGTAATAATTTTCAGCCCACCCCACTGTGAAATCTTGGATCCCTCCCTACATTCAGTAGGTAAGGGTTGTACAACGTTGCACTTCTAAAGGGCATAATTGGTATTTTGCACTGAATTACAATGGATTAAAATTGGGAAAAATTCAGGAAAACAGCTGCGCAGCCAGGCAATACGTGGACACGTAACCCTAATTTTTTGTTGAAAAAAATTCATTTAGTATTATGGTAATCCTTTGGAGCCAAATTCGATAGAGTTTGCAAAATGGGACTACAAAATTTTGATAAAGAAAGGAAAAATAAGTGGTACTACTCTCTCAGTAATTTGATTCAATATTTACTGTTTACAAAAGAGTTTAATGTGAAAATTATTTATTGATATTTAATAGCATAAAATGACTTTTGAATAAGAGTTAAATGATTAAATAATGACGTGTGGTATAAATTAAAAGAAAAAAAATTAATTTTTTAATAAAAAAAATAATGACATATAGTGTAATTTTGATATGTCTGAAGGGTGCAATTTAAAGTCAAAATATTGCTTTATTTTCATTTTAGAAAATAACGAATTTAATTTGGGACAGATCATTTGGACAAATGTTGAATCAAACTTGGGATGGAAGTAGTGCACAATTTGGCATTTGAGATCTTCAATTCCATTTACTATTTGATATTGAGTCATTCTCCAATGGGTGAACATGTAGGCTTATATAATTGAAACATACAAACTAGTTTTAACTGAAAACGTGAAATGAAACATGCAGTATAATATAAATGAAACATGATTGGTTCACGAATTTAAGGATATGTGCATCATATGCATATGAGAATGAGACTTGATGTTTAATCTTATATTCCAATATAAACAAACATATCACGTGTACAAAATAACATAATTAATTTACATGCATGGTATATTCAGTGACGGAGGTAGGATTTTGAGTGGGGCATATCTTTAAACAATAATAAATGTTCAACAACAAATTTTAAATATTACATTTTTTTTATCAAAATATATCAACATTCATCAATAAATCTCTCAAAATATATATATGTGTCCTTAATATATATTAAAACTTAGAACATGTTTTTTTAAATCAGTAAGAAGTGAATGTATTAAAACCTTTCAGAGAAAAATGGGTACTCCAACCCATTCATTACAATGTTTATCTCCGCATAAAAACAAAAAGATCTGAGACAACGATAGTAAAACTTAGAACATGTGTCTTGCACATCAACCCCCTCTCTCTTTTTCTTTCATCACCCATGTCCCTGCCTGGACTATTGCAAATTGGAGAAACACATATTTTAATGACAAAAATTCGCATGAGACGGGATGTAAATTAGCACAAATCAACATACATCCCTTTCAAAGTGTTAAAGTGTCGTGCTCAAACCATGCTTCATCTCATCGTTAAACCATCTCACGGAAGTATACCTCAACTTTAATTGTTCTTTACTATTCTTTCCACTAGTTAATTAGGTGTTTGATCATTTGATGCATGGTTTGCTTTTTAAATATATCGTATATTTTCTTGTTTGGTTAACCGTTTCTTGTGATTGGTAGTGCTACTATCACAACATGTGCCTCGTTGTATCTTGGGGGCGATTCTTGCACATATGTTGGAAACGATATTGTCTTACAAAAAAAAGAACAGAACTCTTGCATCAACTTAAATTCTTAGCCATTTCTTGAAATTGTTTGATTATACATACAGAAACTACAACTTTTCCAATAAGAAGATGAAGAACTCAGTTAATCTGTACAACCCATCCCCTGGCATCTTCGATATCGCCTCTTTGGATTGACATAAGTCTCGAATAAAGTTTCCGGGACACAAGCTCAGCGCTAATTTTGTATTCAATTCTGTCAAAAAAATTACAGATTATATTAAACAATATATGGACAATGGGACTCGGGAGGAAGATCTTTCGTGTATAATCCTACATGATATTGAGTGAACAAAAAAGGAAAAATCCTACTACCTTTCACAAACGAAAGAGATGGTATTAATTGCACTGAAACCCTTCATACAATGAATAACTTATAAAAGGAAATTACTTCCATGCACCGGTTGCACTGTGCAAATCAAGTGAATTTTTAAAAGGTATTAGTTGGTTTACTAAAAGGTATTAGTTGGTCAGTATTAGCTGTTTTCACTTAACAATATTAGTTGTGTACCAGTTGCACGTGCACCCAAGTGTAACTCTTTATAAAATTGGGAGATAGCTACACAAAATTCATCCACCTCAACTGGAAATTATATAATGTTTGCCTCCCATCAAATTGAAAGAACTAGCAGACTGGTTTATCTCCCCAGGTCCGGCGCTAAAATACCATCTAAGATAATCGTTCAGTCAAAACGAATGAGACACTGGTGCACAACTAATAACGTTGCTTACCTGCTACCCTTGTAAGTAATACTTCCCACAGGAGCAACACCAACTGCAGTTCCAGTGCAGAATACTTCATCCGCATCAATCAATTCTTCAACTGGAATCGAACGTTCCTCAACCTGGTCGAATTCTGAAAACATTGTAAAACTTTCTCTATATAGACATTGAATCAAAAAACTGTTTAGACAAATAAATGAACGGAACAAGACAATGTTACATACAGATACAGGAAAAGTATGTTAATAGAAGTATTACACTATCGTATATGTAATATGTCTAGTAAGGCATAAAATATGTCATGCAGAACAAATATGGACCCAAATCATTCATTTTTCCCTCTAATGTTAATCCAATATTCAACAGCAGAAAAGCAATGAATTACCTGGTATCCCAGCTCTCGTGCGATGTCCATGATGCTTTTACGAGTGATTCCTTCAAGAATAGTACCATTGGTTGGTGGAGTAGAAAGAATGCTGCCCTATATGTAGAAGATCGAGCATTCACCAATCAATACAACAACTTCAAGAATAGTAATCATATGTACATAACCTAAAAATTATCACCTATAAACATATCATAGACTTATTTCATGTTTCCACCACACTCAAGCATGATCGGATCAAGTTCTGGTTATTTTACAATGAATAATTTAACAGTCTTAAAAGCCAACATATTCTGTGTAACCTTGATGAACTTAACTCATGCTTTTAGTAACAGTTGGTATAATTAGTTAAAACAAATACCTTCAGTATGAAGACATTAGAAGCTGAAGCCTCTTCAATGTTTCTTTTATTCACCGAATCCAGGTACAGAACTTCAGAAAATCCTCTGCTCTTTGCTCTACTTATGGCTTTAAAAACCTATATCAAAACAGATAAATATAACTAAAAACTCTAACAACATTTCAAAGGCCAATATATCCAACCAAAAATTAAAAGGCAATTCCGAGATTAATTCTTAAGCTTTTTCTTAGTAATGCAAATGTTAAAGCATTTAAGGCTCAATTGATTGCCTCTTCTGTGAAAGGCAAATATGGTATTTACCGGTGCATAATTGGTAATGCTCTTAACACCTCCTGCACCGCCATGAGTGGTGCGATGAAACACATCTTCAACATACATGTCAATGGCTTCCTTACCTTCCTACAAACCAATCCACACAACAAATCAATTCCTGTACCATTAATTTCCAATTCAATCAGATTAATTAACAGCAGAATGAAATTAAGCAACCTTGAAATAGTTTCCAACAGGAGAAGCATACACTAGAAACGTGTACTCAGAAGCTGGCGCCACACCCAGTACAGACCCACTCCCCATTAGCAGAGGCCTAATGTACAAAGCCCCTTTTCCTGAAGGAGGAATCTGAGAGAGAAGAATTCAATTTGTTGACACAATTAATCAACAAATTCAAACACAATTGATTACAGGATTAAATGAATTGAGAAATGGATTTTACCCATCGGCGATTGGCGAGCGCAGTTTGTTCGACAGCGGTCATAAATTGATCAACGGAAGGAGAAGGCATACACATTCTGTCTGCGCCGATTTGCATCCGAATTGCATTTTCGTTTGGACGGAATAGGAAGATTCCTGCATCTTCCCTTCTATAAGCTTTTACGCCTTCTAAAATCCCCTGTTCATAATTTCAAATTGTTGGAAAATGCCTTCATTTGGTGAATCAGAAAATAAATTTCGCATTTGTGGTTGTTCATAAGCTTTCGGAACAGTGAGAAGCATTTTTATTTTTTTTAAAGTTAATAAGACTTAATTTTTTAAAAAAAATGCTTCTAAAGTTCAAAAAAGGTTTGAAAACACCCCCTTTAATCCCACAATAAAAAATATAAATGAGAAAGTGAGTTTGCGTCATTTTGTTTTCCGATTAATTGTTGACACGTAACAGCTGCAATAAGTTACTATACTTACTAAGCAGAAACGTTACACACGTTTTGACTATAAACTCAAATTAATTGGTCATTACTTAATAATGTACTACATTCGTCCCACTATAAGTTTCTCATTTTATAAATGAAAAAAATAACTTAGCTATCTATAATTTTTATCTTTATTTTTTACATAATATTACAAAAAATTCACTCACTAATTCACATACAGTTTTCTCTCTTTCAATACCCAAAACTACCCTTCATTTATTATTCATGATTTCAATTATGGTCTAAGGTCATTAATGGCTCAAATAATTACATTGGAACGATCAAAATTTTAATGTTATAAGTAGCATTTCAGTCAATTGAAACATAAGGTGAAGATGGAGCTTGAATAACACTCAAATCAGTTAAAGTTGCGTACTTGGCCGTAGTTCAAGATTCCGGCAGAAGGGTTCAACTCAATGTTGCCAAAACGGCAAATCTTGCCTAATTTTCCAAACTCCTCCTCATATTTTCCGCACTTGTTCACATACATATAATCCGTTTGCATAAAATTGAAGCCCAAATTGTGCCACTCAATATCGGCTAGTTCATCGCTGCAAATGAAAACAAATAAAAAATTAATTAAATTTTTTGTAGTTCAATAATTTCACATCGTTTTGATATTGATCTTGATTGTATTGACTTTCTGATTATGGTGATGTAAAGTTAAAAAAATTTGAAATTGGTCAAGTCCTATACCAAATTTCAAAGTTTTTGGAAATTTACATGATCAAAATCAGTGACAGAGCCAAAATATCTGTTCAGTGAGGCTCATTTAGTAATAATAAAAAAAGTATGAAAGTAAAAGTTTGAAATAGAGACACAAATCAATACTTATATTTATATAATCAAAATGTTAAATGTAATCACATACATATTTAAAACAAACATTTTATACATCTAAATTGTAATATATTTTTTTTGACTCTTCATGTTTGGAAGCGTTGCATGATAGTTTTGCTACTGATATTTTGATTATTTTTTTTAATTGTATACAATCAAACAATCATTCAAAAATTTGGCTTCGATCTCTCGTTCGATTAAGTAGTGAATTTTTCATGAGTTTCATTGATGAAATTGTTCTTCCCACTATAGTTGTAGCAATGAGTAAGATATCAATGATAACTTAGCAAGTAAATATTCTAATGAGAATAAAATATGATTTTCTGTAGCAACCTTTTTTTGAGTAAGACATCTTATTTCGACAAATATAGTGAAGTTTTTATCCAAACGCACGCCAACAATAAAATTTTCCCTTATTGACTGTCGAGTTCAAGTAGAGCAAATTAAGATTTGTTCAAATATATATATGTGATTAAATATTATTTTACTATTCTACATGTAAATGTGAAATTAAAAAAAAATCTATAAATTTTCAAAATTCCAATGAGACCACTAATCTTTCCCCCGCTCCGTCTTTGACCATAATAAAAAAATTAAAGTAATTGAGGTCAATTTTAAAACGCTATAAATTAAATGATTAATTAAAAAATACTAAAAAATTACATGATCAAAATTAAAAGGTCAAAACAATTAAAATCAATTTTAAATGATGCAAAATTATCAAATTATTAAAAAAAAATAAACTAGCCAGACTTCCCCATATAAAATAAGGAAGACGAGGAATACCTGCACTTAGATGATTCACATGCCTCGTTCACGTACGAGGCAGCTTGTGTTCCGAAATACCCACCTCCAACCTATATACATATATATGATCTAATGGGCTCATGGCTCCAATTCAATAACATTTCAATTTTTAAGAAATGTACGGCTCTATTTTTTACATGAGATCGTCTAACACAACATGAATGAGACTGAAGTTTGAATCACAAATGATCTCATAACTTTGACCTCAAATAGATTTAATCTTATAAGTTTTTTTATCGTCGATTTAGTCTCAATAACTTTGATAATGTTCAATTTTAGTCCCAAATCGGCCGAAATAACGTCGTTTTGTCATTTTTCCGGATTTGTGACTTGGTCATTTTCTTTTGGATTTTAAGTGTGTTTGACTAATTCTTGCCGTCGATTCTGTTTTGATTTTAAGTTTAAAATTTTAATTCTATGTGCTCGAAATTTATTTTTAAATGTGTTTGATTAATTCCCAAATAAAAGCGACGTCGATGTTGTTTTTATTTTACATTTTCAAAAATTTTAATTATAAAAAAATTTATGGACTAAAATTCGGAGGTCAAAATTGTGAAACTATTTATAATTCAAAGGAAATCTAATACAGATATGTATGAGAACGTCCAACAGGAACCTCTCACACAAAGGATTTTACCGAAAAGACCCCCTTGAATTTCATAATAAAAATTAAGAAAATCGTATGATGTTGTTTTTAGTAAGGCGATTTAAATTAAAATTAACGCTCTAATATTTTGGAAGGAAGTATTATTTGTGTTATAGATTATACCATATATCATGTATAAAACCATCTCAAATCCTCTTTAAAAAAATTTGTGCATCATGTTAACTATTCTTAATCTTCAAAAAATCAACACTCTATAAATAAAATGTTGATTTTTAGGTGAAAAAGGGTAACAAAATAGAGAAAGAATTGTATAATTCACATTTTCAATATACATATAAATGTATTCGACTCTGTTAATATAAAGATGTTTAGACCAAATAATTTTTGAAAATATATAAAAATTTTAAAGTATATTACACTATGTTAGAACGGTAAAACACGGAACCTCCTCACATATATCACATCTCACAAGAAATTAACACATGCAATCGAGACCATTTATATTATTCACTGAAAACCTTTTAACTAAGAAAAAATAGTTCAATGCAAATAAACAATAAAAATATAAAATGTACATGTCAAAAGAGAAAATACCAGCATTTATCAAAAGTAACTCACGGAGAGGTAATTAAATTAGGTATTTTATTATGTAATTTCTCGATTAATTCAATGCAGTACGTGAGATTTATTTAACCATTCAATAATCATGTTTAAGATATTACTTGTTAGAGTCTGTTTACTTAATAGTAATGAGGGTGGATAGTGTGAATGAATGATGAGTAATTAGGAGTCATTTTTATTAACAGTGTTCGATAAGTTTTTAATCAAGTCAGTAGTAATGCAATCACCAACTATTGACGCTCAGTTGTTACAGCGTTTAAAGAAAATTGAGCAAGAAAACTATTATCAAAGTGGAGGTAGTATTTTCACATTATATATATAAATACACGACTCATATACAGCAGGTAGCATGTAAACTAACCTTTGATATAAAAGAATGTGGAATCAAAATCTGACCCAGAAAACATTTGCTCATCTGAATCATTTTTGTTGAAATAATAGTGTTTTGGTAAGGTAAGAAAAAAGTGAGGGATGGAAGCTTGACAGGCCATTCACATTATGTAAACCTTTATTTGCCTAACATTTTAAAATAGTGTTCGCCTAACCTTGTAATTACTAGCATCTTACTAGTATTTTATTACTCAACAAATTAATAAAATAGAAGTTGAATTAGAAAATACAATTAAAAAAATTCTAGAACATTTCAGAATTGTATACAAATTAATACAGTAGAAACTCCATACAATCATATTATCGAGATTGGGAAAAAATATTACTATAGGGAGATTATTCTTAAATAAAGTTTTACATTAAAAATGAAAAATAGTACTACATTCAATATGATACATACTATACTACATGTATATAAATTTATTAACAAATTCATGTATCTAATTAATATGAATATGACTAAAATAAATACATACGCTTTAAGCATACATAAAGGTATTTATGGTGACGAATTATTACGTGCACGCAAGTTGAAGGATGTAGTGACAAGCCATAAAATTAAGATGTCGTCACAATTAATCATAGATAAATATTTTAGGTCATCTTAATTGTAATGATATAATTTTTTATATATAACGCAATTTATTCTTGTATGGAGGTATAAATCCTTAAGACGGGACCAGAAGAAAATATGTCTTATTACAATGTGGAGTTTATTCCTAAATATAACTGGTCCCGAGTTGGGATTGTGGATTTTTTACTATTATAGAGAGTTTACTCTTATATAGAGTATTCCTATAGGAGGTTTCTACTGTAGAAAGTTGGGACCTCCCGATAAAGTCAATGTGCAAGTAATTGTGGGACGTGTGCAAATAATTGTGGGACGTGTCCAAGTAAATTGGAATGAACTCCTCATCTATTATACCGCTACTTAAAAATTAATTTATCATTTCAATTACAAATGCAAAACTCGCTCTCATAAATGTGTACAAACAGTATAGGTGACATTAAATTCGAAACGAATTGAGTAATTATTAATTACCGGTTAAACAGGTCAACCCCATCCTAGATTAGTTTAACCGCCTTTTTGATCTAACAATTAAAATTAAAAGTAATCGTGTTAGACGGTTGATATCATCGGGTAACGTATTCTAGCATATTCTTAATTTTATTATAGAATGAGTATATTGTACACCAAGTGAACTGTGTATTTTATATTGTATTTTAAATTTTTTTATTTTAAAATATATAATTTGTTAATTAAAACGTATGTGTTCGTAAAACAAGGTGTATTTTGTAATATAGACAAATTGTATATTTTTAAAAATACATTATAAAGTTCACGATATACTTAATGCATACAATACCTAACATTTATTAATATTATATATTTATAATTATTTTTAATTCTAATTTAGACCTAATGTTTTTTTTTTTTTTTTGAGTAATTTACTCTTAGGTCCAAAATGAACCTAAAAATTATTACTAGATCCACCTTTCATTTTAAATTGCTAAATGGTCCAAGATCTATAATTTAAAGACAATACTACCTTTATTCAACTCTCTCAATTACTCTATCAACTGTCATTTTTTTATCTGCAAAACCACTTTTCACCTCTCCCAATTACCCCATTCAATCACATCAGTCTACTCCCACCATTTTCATTTTTCGTTTCTTTCTTGTCTTTCTCTCTTTCCCCTAATGCGTCTCCATTTTATTTATTTATGAGTGTTTTAATAGTTCATAATTTTGGCTGATTTGTTAATTTCATCCCAATTAAACTTGTACAAATTTAAACTCTAACATTTGCAAATTGTTCATCTTTATGTAAAAAAATGTTACAACTTGAATATTTCGTATCAAAATTTGAAAAAAATACTGAAATTTACATATTTTAAAATCCTTACGTATCAAAATTTGAAAAATTATCAGGAATTTACATATCTAAAACATACAATTACAATCTCAAACTTTATATATCATCGTCTTCATTACAACCTGAACATGTTCATCAAAACACATGAACATATTCATCTTCAATTCCAGATCCTAACCCTAAGAATTTAACATACCAGATCTTCATAAAAATAGATCTTCAAATCTTCAAAAAACTTCCATATCAACAACCAGATCTTAAAAAAACCCAAATCATCATAAAAATCTTCAAAACTGCGTCCTAACAAAAAAAAAATCCAAAAAAAATCACATCTCAAATAAATCAAATCTAACAAAATAACCACATTTGAACATATCTTAAACCAGATTTCGAAAAATCCCTTTTAATGAATCAGATTTCAAAAAAACAAATCATAAAAATATAATTAAAAGCAAGAAGAAAGATAAATGGGTGGGCGAAAAGTCTACAATTGTGCAGGAAGCATATACTAAAAGGAAGTAGCCTTGCTTCTATTTCATTTTCACAGCCACTACGCAAAATGCAAGCCAACTATTCAAATGAATTACCACCATCTAGTGATTTTTCTTGTTGACAACGTCGACGTGAAAGGGCCCTGCACGACGGCGGGTATCTGAAAAATCCGAACAGATTTGAAAAATCGGCAGTGATAAAAGGCGATACTTATCAATATCGACGCGTCGGAGCGGCGGCTTGAGTTTTGGAGGTGGGACGGCGCCGCCGTTCTGATTTTGGTTGCGGGGGAGGGCGTTTTCGCGTGGGGAGATTTCTTTGTGTGGTAGGGCGACGATTTTCTAGGTTGGGGAGGGGGGCCGCGGCGGCGCCGTGGGGGGGGAGCGGTGGCTGTCGCAGCGGCGCCGTGGGGTCGGGAGTGGTAGGGCGGTGCCGCAGTGAGATAAGAAAGATGAGAGAAAGGAGTGGAGCGTCGTGAGAGATGAGGGAGAGGAGAAATAAAAGTGAACCGGCTGATTCGGTGGATAAGGAGGGGTGAGGGGTATTACAGATATTGTTTGTAAGATTTTTGGGTCTAGGAATAAATTTTTTTTTTATGTGGGGGGTATTATAGATATTGTATGTAAGATTTTTGAGCCTAGGAATATTTTTTTTTTATATGGACTTATGAGTAAGTGGGTTGGGATGTATGGACCTTTAAGTTATTAATTCTTTTTTTTTTTTACCGGATAATTTCGACCCAATGTTATTTCTATAAGATAATGTGTTTTTTATTACTTTTATCGGGAAAAATTCACCCCGCCCTGTCCGGTTTGAGTTGACATTTCTAGAAGGCCCAACCAAGTTAATTTTTTTTCTTCAGAAAGCCGGAATTCGTAAAAAAAAAAAAAACATACAATTACAAGAACACAAAACTATAAATCAATTTCAAGGAATACCACGATTATTTGCTAATCCTGAACCTGATCCAGTTTAAGGTCATATAATTCTCCTCCAATTTGTTAATCAAACACAATTCCCCCAACAAAAAACAGACAATTTAAGTGCCCTTATTTCATAAAAAAAAAGACGAAAATACAAACCGATAATTTCCAAATTACAGTAATACTTAATTAAGTCCAAAAATATCCCTGGACCTAATTTCCAGTCACACAAATTACAGGAAACGCATCATAGGATTCTACACGACGACGCCTGATTCGAATCGACGGCGCCACTGCCGCTGCCGCTGCCGCCGTCAGCGGTGGGATTGACTCCGGGCCAGGGCTTGCAGTGGCAGTGTTGACCTTCGGGAATCAGGTTGTAGACCGCCGGGACGTGGCGGCCGCAGCCTTGCCAGGTTTTTTTGCCGCAATTCGAACACTGCGCTTCGAAACACATGTTCGTTGAAGGCGATACACCTTTTTTTCCTCCTTTTCTTGATTTAAGGGCGATGAATTATAGGTAGCAAGGCAAAATGGCTGTTTTATAATAATGGTTCGATAGGAATAAGTGAAACAGTAGATGGGCCAAGTTGCATTTTATTGTAATTGACCTGCCTGCCCCTGCCTCAGTTGAATACTATGAGCATCCCCACATCCTATTCCTATGTACTCACTCTACGTTTCTTGCTTTTTCCTTAAAATTTGTTTTTAAACGACTATTGTTTGAGCCGACTCTTCTGTCCATTGCATCCAACATTTTATAATGTATTTTTTAAAATTATAATTTATTGTATTAAATTATACAACTTATTTATACTGAAACGTATAACATGTATTCACGCAAGTATCGTGCATTTTATAATATATTTTTCAAATATATAATTTGTTATACTGAAACATGCAACCTGCGTTCATGAAACAAATTACACTTTTTAATGTAAGCAAATAGTACGATTCAGTGACAACAAATTGTATATTTAAAAAATACAATATGAAGAACACAGTTCACATGAGACTTGTTTTAGTTATTTTTTTTTCATAATTCATTCAAGTTTATTTTGCACTCCTTGAAAAAGATTAATTGAAACTAAAAAATGGTATGTATTTTGCACTTGTTAGAAAAGATTAATTGAAAATTGAAAAATGGTAAAAAGGTTGCATATTCAATGCAATAAATTACATATTTTAAAAATATACTTGAATTGTAACAACATACAAGACTTTGCCTTCAAAAATATATTTTGCACTCATGCAGCCTATTTCATCTCTCATATCTCCTTTTTCATGGAAGGTATATTTGTAAAATAATTATGTTTATTAATTATAAGGTTAATATCAATTTACAATCTTTACCAGTATAATTCTTTTTTCTCTATCACTTTTTTATCCAACTGCAACATGTAATATAATTGATTGATTGCAACCTAAATTCTATTTTTCAAATTTTATGGTGGACATGTAATATAAAACCTAATTATTCAGCATACAAATACATAATTGACAGTTTCTTTTATAAAGGCACTTGTGCAAACTGTAGTTCAAATATAAGTAGTTGGTAAACATCAATCAGACTGATGGGCGACTGATCAAACAAGAAACACCCAAGTAAATAGGTGCAACAGAAACCTGGTTTATTTTCACAGTTCCAGATTGACTGGATAGAAATGTCCACCACTCAGACTGATTGCCATTATTCCCGCACGAACAAGAAGATCACAGATACTTGACCATGCCACGCCCCTCAACGCTGAGTTTAGTGGCCTGCAGTTGCTTCCTCTTCGGGGCTTTCAGTTGTTGCAGCCTCTTGTTCAACTGCACAAATAAAATGTTAATCACTTGAGAAGAATTCAAAGAATGCAAGAAACCACAACACTATTGTGCAATCGACGGGCTTTTACTTGCAACAGAAGCAAAATGAATCAATTAAACTATAGATTGTATAGTTATATATAGCCAAACGTTGGACTAACATGCTTAGGATGTGTAAGCAACAATCTTTTTTTCCAAAAGAAAACCTCTACAGGGAGCTCAATGAAATGTAGATAACTGCTCCCTCCAATTCAATCTAACTACCGTTTTGGAGAAGAAATTTTGTTTCAAAATATGTCACTTTTGGATTCCAAAGAAAAAATTAAATTTATTTTCCAACTTAGCCTTTTTTCTTAATTTTTGTAGTACATATCATTTATTGAGATACAAGAATCTAAGTAATTCACCGAAATATATTAGTTATTTTAAACAAACAATTTTAATCGATGTGAAACACCCAAAAACAACAATTAAGTATTATAACTTGTCTACCATTCAGATCCAGAAGCTCTAGTTAATTTAATCATATACATTTGCATCTTTGCTGTTTGACCACGCAGACAGCTAAGGATGTAAAAAAATGGTTGTAAACTGTTCTACGTAAAGGAAGAATTCTGCAGTGATAAGCTAAAGAGAAGAGATAATTTAGGCTTCTCCTACTGATAGTCACATAACCCAAGAAATGTATGCAGCAGGAAAGGACATTGAAACTGAACGCAAATTCCACGCACTTATAATGAGCAAATCATTTATTACTTCAGCATGCAGACGAATAACATAAATAGGATGATTACATTGGTTAAAGAAAATTAGTTCTCTAAGGCTGCATTAGAATTGAAGGGTTTGAACCCATAGTAGCAAATTCAGTACTGTTCGGACTTTGGATTGAAGCATATGAAGAATAAAATAAAATTCATCACCCTTGTTCAAAACCATTTTTCGGGGTGATTTATGTGGGAGCCTAAATTTTAAATGCCCAATCCAATTGCAACATAAAGGTCTTACTATTTTAAAACTATGTAATCTGTGTTTACTATCCATATAAATCAATTAAGCCCCAACCTTTAACAAAATTAGTTTCCCATCTAGGTTAAGGAGAGGACTACCAACCTTTGCCCTACGCTGGTCTTCTGCCTGTTGCTTGGCTCTTGCCCGATCAGCATCGGGGTCGACCTTGGATGGAGGGCGTATCACAAAATCCATGGACATAGCTTCAGGCCTAGATGCATGCTGCCTCGAAGATGAAGATGACGATTGCCCAGATTTCCGCCCCCTGCAGCACATTGTTTATAAGCATACACCATTTTTAAAATGAATAGCACCACTGTTTAAATGTGAAACCATATCTTACTGTGAAATTCCTGCCAAGTCCAGGTCATCATCCCGTGATGCTCTTCCTGAGGCATTACTCATAGCCGGTCTGTGGAGTTAACAAGGAAAATGTCTTAGTATTGCTGATTGACTTAACCAAACATATGTTAAATCCCCAGTCAAAGAAAAGATAAAAGAATACCTTTTAGCTGGAGTCGGCCTCCTGTACATTTTTTCATCATCAAAGGTTTTCATGTCCTCGAATCTTGTACTCTTGTTGAATATCGGGCGGCTCTGTTTCAATAACATTCAGAATTTACAAGTAATTAGTTAAACTATTTAATAACAACAAAAGCAATATAGGTACACCTGACATTTCAAACTCCTAGACTCAGTACAAGATAAGTTTATTAAACTGTACAATATTCCAGATTTACGTAGCCCCAGAATAGAGTTAATTAGACATCAGGTTTATAGATCGTAAAAACACCATTATACATCAATCTGATGCATAAAATTAAAATTAAAAATACCACCCTCCCAAAAAAGGGAGAAAAACTTGAGAAACCCAGAAATATAAATATTCTTGATATGCAACATAGGAAAGCATCTAGGGAACGTTAAAAATTTGAATAAGTTTGAAAAAAGAAAAACAAATATATTACCCATTTATCCACCAGCTCCTTGGCAAGTTTTCGATTGGAAGTAGTCTCCTCATCAGACTTCGATAAAAACATAATGACCTGCCAAAAAAATCAGCATCAAGCTTAATCCTCAAACTAGTCCACACTAATGTTTAGTGTTCATGAAGGTTAGAAAGGAAATTAGTAAGAATATATTTGAAAAATAAACAATTAAAAAGAGAGGAAATTGGCAAGAAGACTCCTATATAAGAAAAGCCAAGATGAAAGAAGGGATGAGTGAGAATTACATTTAAATGAATTAAAATAAATATTTTCAAAAGAACGAAGAGAATACCACATCAGAAAGAGAAGACAGGGCAAAAGAAAAATACAGTTACTGCCTTGCCACACCAAAACTTCTTGCACATTCACCCCTTTTAAGTCTTGAATAATTAAAAATAACCACATAGTGAAAATATTCAAAGGTATAATACTACGAACATATTAAGCTAACACTGACCTTGCCAAGGCCACTCTTCTTCAGCTGTTCTTTGCGATCGTATTGCTCTAGGTCAATTGGCAGCTGCATTTAACACAGTCTATTAGCCTCCAGTTAATAAAGTTCACCAAATACAGCAAAGTAATAAAAGCGAGTTATTTCCATACATCATTTAAGATCTTTAAAACAGCAGCCCGAACATTAATATTTGGTAAGCTTCCATCAGGAAGAGGCTCGAGCCAATTTTTTAGAAGAGTCAAAACTCCATGATCAAGGAATTCTTGCTGAAGCTGTTTCCTATAAAACAAGCAATCCTCATTATAGACGATTGAAAACAGTCTTATGAGCCAAAAAACCCAGCCAGGAAATTAAAGGAAATGTAACTCACTTTGAAAGGACATCTGTCAGAAGATACAGTTTCCTTAACTTAGTTATTGCAGGTTTCCCCTGCCTATTCAGTTCAGCATCAGTTTCTGCGGCCACTTCAAGCTCTGCCATAACGCTCTCAACTTGCAGAGCGATTTCAGCAGGGCTTTTTTCACTTTTATTCTTTTTCTTTCCAATCTTAAATAGCTCATTAATTTCATCATCCTCTTCACCTTCTTCGGCCTGCAAAATAATTAGATCCGTTGAATTCCCTCAAATCTTCTTCTTTCTTTGATAGGAAGCACAAAAATATTATTAATGAAGAGAAAAAAGGAAAGGGATGAGAAATCCCTAATCCAGTATACATGCATGAAACTTGGAGAGTGTGAATTGATAAACATCATAGTAACAGCATTAGGGAATAATTAGATCTGTTCAATTCCGTCAAATCTCCTAATTCTTCTTTGATAGGAAACAAACATGTTATTAATGAAGAGAAAAAATGAAAGGGATGAGAGATCCCTAACCCAGAAATGCAATGAAACTTAAGAGACTGTGAAATGATAATAAAATCACTGAAACAGTAAATTGAAGCCAGAATACAATGAATCGCTATAATCTATAGCCAATGAATTAGCACAATACCTTTCTTTTGAATTGATTCCGTGAGGATTGGGAACTCATCGGAGAAAACTCTGTGAGTTTCTCTCTCTCACTATCTGTGTGTGTGTGTAGAGGGAAGAGAGAAGGGTGAAAGGGTATATATAGCCTTAAAGTTACAGATAAAGTTAGCATTGATGATTCGGTTCTGCTGCAATGAATTTCTTTTCATAAAATAGTTACTTTTGTCCATAAATTAAATCGTCGAATGCCTACAGAGTACAGAGAAAATCATTAAGCTATGTTGCTCTAACATGGGTACGGGTATCCGACAAGGGTGCATATTCGAGTGTCAAGACTCTCATTTCTAAAATTTAGGATACATGGATATGGGTGTAGGGATACGTCTACAGACTCTATACGTACACATAAGAGAAAATAAAATATTTTATACATATAATTTAAATTACTAAATGTAATCCTTTTAATACCCATTATAGAATAGATTATAAAAACAATATGTATATCCCATAGAGGGAAGACATAGATCATATATCACACATCTCATTTTCTAAAAAGGATCCAAATTTGGATACGAGTGCCGTGATACATCTATAAATGCGCATTAAAGAAAATACAGTATTTCATACATAATACTTTAAATTATTAATTTTTCTCTTTTTATTACCCATTATAGAATAGGTGATTAAAAAATGTATGGACATATAGATTGTAGAGAGAAGGAAAATCATCTATATTTTTATTTATGTCGCATAGAGGGTGGACATATAGATTGTAGAGAGAAGGAAAATCATCTATATTTTTATTTATGTCAAATTTAAGTAACCAGGTCCATGACCAACCAGACCCATGTTCTTATAGAGCTATCAGGACCCTAGTGTTTTCTGTGCCAATAGAGTCACTAAGCATGATCTTTGGGAATGGCAGACGACCCGTAGACATTGGTTATGGTTTGGAGCAGTTCAATTTGCACAGGGAGAATGAATAGATGAATTGAGCAATATCTATGTGGAAGACAATTGATTCCAGCTGTAGATTGGAGTTAATGACTTTTTCCCATAAAAATTAAATTGCAAAAATGAGTTAAGAGAGAGAACACCCAAAAGTGTATCCAGGATCAATTGGAAAAGAGGAACGTGACAGGAACTGGTAGTCTGGTAGCATTAGGTATGTCAGTAAATGACACGTGGGATCACCGTAAGAATCATACAAATTAATAAATAAATAATGCTTAGGCAAGTCAAATATTAATAGAACAATTAGGTGATAACTAATTACAAAAGCCTGCATAATCTTTCAAACCAAGTGCAGCACTAAACAAACAGATCAATCAATATGCAGAAGATGAATCAACCGAAAATGAATAGTTTCATAGACATATTTTACTAAAGAAAAAGTGTAACGCTCGATCATGATTCACAAACAATTATCCTATTTTCAGCTATAATCTCTGTGTCAGAATGATAAACGATTTCACTTCAGTTGTGCAATGAATGACCACCTAATTTTCAGCTAAATACAAATTCAAAAACAAATAAAGTGTAGTAAAAGATATCTGACACACTTCTTTTAAATTATAAAAATCACAGAAGTTGGTAATATGCAGATATATTGTTTGTTCTCAGTGCCCTACAACTAACGCATAATCCAAACGAGATAAAGTTCCAACCTGGGGAGCTCGACTTGGTGAATGGCCGTTGTCACTTCCATAACGGTCACAAGGATCCACACCAGTATCATCGATGAAATTATCATCATCAACATTCCTAACACCATCTTGGTCATCCTAAAGAATAAAAGGAACAACAGAAGTTAGCACCAATATGGGGAAATATTGCACTTCAAAACACACTCAGGACTCATATTATCAATATAAGTAATAAAAAGAAGAACACGTGAGAAGATGATGGCTACAGCGACTGCGCGTTAAAATAAGTACTTTTTATCAAGATAAAAGTAGCACAGCAACATTATGATGCCAAATTTGGTCTAACTTATGTCATTTATCGTGTGATTCGTTGACAATAATATCGATATTAGCATATTCCTTTTCAAAATTGTGTTTCTTGAAGTTTGTGCAGTGAAAATTTTGAAAATATCAGTGGTCCTCATTTTCAATTTGAACTAATAAAGAAACTCAAGCAGCAATTTTAGCAAGATGGCAGCTAAAAATACCCACTAGTAGGGTTCGTTTTTAGCTGAATCGGCATGGATATGCTTGCAAACATGTGCAATGAGAAAAACTGCACGTACTTGGGATATCTAGCAGTAGGAATAGTAATTCCACTTCCAGTCCCTTATATATTACCTCATAAATATGGCGAACAGTGACAACATTGAATAAAACATTAAGATAAAAAATTTGAAGCTATATTCTCTGAACTTTGTACATTGAATACACAATTTAAGATCATTACATCATGACATAATCACTTCTTAAAAACATGATTCGATCTTAGGATATCTAGAAGCATGAACACTATTCTAGCTGACATATACATTACCTTGTCAAAGTCAGCCAAATATGACTAATTGACATCGAATAAAACATAGAGATAAGAAAAATTCCAATTCTACAAGCTTTGATTGGTCATCAATGCATTTGGCCAATATAATACCAAGGTTAATATAAGATAGCTGCATCATGGCACGAAGACCTTTTGAAAATGTGATTTATTGGGTCTCTAAAACTGCAATTTGTAAATTGCATTTGAATGAATTGGACACATGGAAAGTCAATCATTCCCACTTTGACCCGTATAAAAATAAATTCTCAATTCATGTCCATCTGATTGAATCAAGTCTTGAATTGCATTTCACTACAGATAGAAAAACCTATTCACCAAAAGGATATTTTAACACGGTCGAAAGCCTTATATAAAACTTGCAAGTGATGTATCACATTGAATATATAGAACAAATTATCAGTACAACAGCACTTATATGGCCACAAATAAAAGCCAAAACACACAGCAGTGAACAAATTTCCGTAAATTCATGACCTTTTCCTATAAAGATTGTAAACAGATCATCAAAGTCACTGAATATGATACAATTCCAACATGGCTATATACCATCAAACGCTCATTAATGCACTTCTACAAGTAGATAACACGTGGCGATTCTAAATTGACAATACAAAATCATAATAAGAGAAAGAAATGTATATGAAAGAATTGATGACTTAAGGGATTAAACCTCGGAATTGCCACCCGCAACAGTGTCCCACATCTCTTTCATCTCAGGATCCGCTTCATGATCCCTCGTTCTCCCTCCTCCGCTTTTCTTAACCCTAAACCTCTTCTCCCCTTTCTCCCCCTTCCTCTTTTTCTCCAGAATTCTACTTTTCTCCCCCATCTCCCTCTTCCTCTTTCCCCCATCCGAGTAGTCATCTCTCACCCCACCATCATCTCTGCCACCAATGTCATCATCTAACCCAAAATCCACTGGACCTGATTCATTACCAGATGATTTTTTTACCAGCCGCTTTCGGGGCCTTGAATTTGAATCATTGTACACCGGTGTTGGAGATCTCTCTCGGGGAACATACACAGCATCATCCTCCCCTTCCGATCGGATATCCTCATCGAAGTCCATCAATGGCTCGCCATCTTCATCTCGGTAACTGAATTCACCACCCAAAATACTCAATTTTATTATTGCAAAACCCTAATTCAATATCTGAAAATGAGCCCTTAATTCACACATACACGCGCAAAGCCATAAACATAGGAGTAGCAATTAATTAACTTTCGGAAATCCCAATTCTATATCAAAAGAACCCTAATTCAGAGAATACACAAAATTCAATAAATTACACACAAAATCACAAATTTCGAATTGGGAAAGAGGAACTTACGGATCGTTTTCGTATCCCATAATTGATTCGGAATTTTAATCCCGGTACAGCAGAAGTTGGGAACAAATGTATATCGTTGTATAAATTACGTATAAACGCTTATGTTCGTCTCTGAGTTTATGGACACTTTTTGTATAAACAGCAGGAAACAAGATGACGGCAATAAATGCAGAGTTCTAAAAAATTTATCAAATTTAGGCAAAAAAGAAAAGAGTGTTTTTTTTTTGAGAGAATAAAAGAAAAGAGTGTTTGAAACCAGATTCATGAAGCTAAGATTTCAATTTCATATCCTTATTATTAGTGTCGTGATCTTATCACATTTGAGGGTTTTTTTTAACATAGTTTTAAATTTCATATCCCTTGATTTGATAGGGGAGTTTCTTATTTTTTTTATTAACAAAAATACATGTAATTAGTGTTTTTAAAAATCGGTTGAACCGTCCGGTCGAACCGTGAACCTCTCATGTCACCGGTCCAATTACTTCTTAAAAAATGGTTCATCCGGTTTAATAATTAATTATTATTTATTAAATCACTTTTTTTAATTTTTTATTATTTTTTTTCTAAATCTTTCTTATAATGTTATTGTCATTATTCCAGTATCATTTTATCTTTCACAAATTCAATCACAAGTCATCAATTTCATTTTATCTCTTTAACGTCACATACTGTCCGTAATTAATCCACAATGACATCATCTCTGGTCTCCAAATTCTATTGTATTTATTTTAATATAAGACTTATAAGTTATAAATAAGTATAATTTTAATTTTTTTTATAAATAAATATTTATTTTTTGATGTAGCATACATAATATAAAATAAATATGCACAAACATGGGACCAAAATTGGACAAACGCAATAGTTATGGGATCAAAATTGGACAAACGATAATTTAGACACACGCGCGATCGGAGATCCCCAATTTTTGAACGAAAACGACGTCATTTTTGTTTTTCCGGGGCAAATGGGACCAAAATTAGACAAACGCAACAGTTATGGAATCAAAATTAAATATTTAAATATTTTGGGACAAAAAATAGATTACAGAAAAATTATGGGATCAAAAAACTTTTGATCTCTATTTTTAGTGCATACATACATTATTGGAATTTACTAATTATGCATACATTATTCAGTTTTTTATGTTACAATTTATATTTTTATTATAATAAAAAAAGAATTCTAGTCCACCCGGCTTTATTAATTTTTTTGGATTTGCACCTTCATTGCCATTTTACAATCAAGAAATAATTGATTGCACCCACGACAAGAAGTCCCATAAACGTAACCTTGTTTTGAGAGATTACATAGTAACAAGGCTTAATTGGTTCGTTCAAAAATGCAACAAACTACATTTCATAAAAAAAAAATAAAAAATTGTCACGTTTCATTAAAAAAAAATGCAACAAACTAGATTAATGATTAAATTGTACGTTAGTAATTCAAATCATAACCTTACCATAATATTTAAATCGTGAGACGATATTATATATATTTTCATGTATGTTCAGTTCAATTGACTGGTCGATATAATTTTTTCGTAACACCTCATTTTTATTGAAGATGCATGCAATCAGTCTCAACGAACAAATGTCATAGTAAACTTGAGTGTAATTAGTGATAATTAATATTATTCAACAAAGATAATTAATTATCTAATGAAAATAACTTAATATAATTTTGAAAATACTTGAATTACACTATATAATTAATGTATAAAAGTATTTATTATTTCTTTTACTCATTTAATTTACTTGATCTGATGCATTAACTATTTCTATATAATAAGACAAAAAAAATTGTATACTTGAATTCACGTTAACTTTTTTTCTTTAACTATTACTATTATATATGAGCAATATTACTTTAATGCATGAGTATTATTATCATTTAAAAATTAAACATACGTCTCTGTCCATTAATTTTATGTACACTTACCTTATTCGTCCATCCATTAATTTTATGTACATTTTTTTAATAGAAAAAGTTATTTTATCTTTATTTTTCAATCATCACTTAATTACTTTAAATATTATTGTATTTCAATCACAAACAATCACTATATTTTAAATGGATCCCACATTACACTATAATATACTATTTTATTTTTTTTTTTTTTAATATATGTGACAATTACATTAAACATAAAATTGGTGGTTAGAAGGAGTATTTTTTGACTAGTGATAATGTGAGCATTACATATTCGTATTTCCCCATTTTCATCCTTATCTCTTCATTTTCTTTTGCTGATTTTTTTACTTTTTTTTTTTTTTTTTTTTTTCTTTCTTTTCCTGATTATACTGCTTTATTTCTTCATTTTCATTTCCCTATTTTCTGCCTTATCTCTTCATTTTCTTTTCCTGATTTTTCTGCTTTTGACTTTTCTATTATTATCCTAATTTAATGGCATTTATTTAACCTGCTTCATTAATGCTTTTATTTTTAATGTTCTTTTCCTGATTTTCTGTTTTATTTCTTCATTTTCTCTTCTTCTCTTTCCTGATTTTACTGTTTTATTTCTTCATTATTTTTCCTGGTTTTCTATCTTACTTTTTTATTTTCTTTTCCTGATTTTACTGCCTTATTTATTTATTTTTTGTTCTGATTTCTACCTTTTTCTTCATTCTCTTTACTTTCTTTTTTAAAGAATTTAATATCATCTAAAAATTCGAACTGATAAAAAAATGTGAAATTAATTTATTTATCACAAACACTCTTGCGAGACTTATTCAAGTATGATATTGATACTACTACTTTTATAAACTAATATCAATATAATTTAATACAATGATTTTAAATTATACTTATAATGATATCAATTGATAAGTTTAGTGGTATTAGTTTCTAGTGTAATGATATAAATTTCATATTATGAATAAATTTCAGCAAAGAATATGAGTGTGAGCCAAAAACTCTGATACCATGAAAATTTTATGTGTTATCTAAAACTTAGAATTTATGAAGAGATATGAAATTATTTTTTTATATTATTTATTTCCAATTTTTTTGGCTTTATTTCTTCATTTTCTTTTCCTGTTTTTTCGGCTTCATTTCTTCATCCTTGTTTACTCCGTCCATAAATAGCCACAATTAAGGACACTTTTTTCAATTATCTCTTTCAACATCTTAAAATTACATCTCATATCATTACATTTACCAAAAAAAAAATCTACTTTAATCATAAAGTTGAAAGGAGTGCAACATTCATCAAAAAACGATTTTATCCTTTCAAATACTAATAAACAACTCCCACATTAAAACTCGTGCCGAAGGTAAAGGGGTAAATAAGTATGAGACGAAGTATCTGCTAAGTTACCTGGTATAGTAAGTTATAGGATCAAAAAGTTGAAAATTTGTAAATTACAGGACTAAAATCAAATTTTGAAAGCCAATAGGACCAAATTAAAAAATAATGAATTAAATTATAGGACAAAAAAAATCTATTTTCCCTTAAATAAAAATAAGAACAGAAGGAAAATGCTATTTATACAACTATTTGTGAGAGAAGAGAGAGACATTTATATGTATTTCTGTGAATTTTTAGTACACAGACTGAGCCAAAATGGTGAAGAAAGACTATGAATTTTGGAATCTTATGAAAACTTGAGCAAAAAGAGTGTTTAGAGAGGAACTGTGATTTGGCAGGGTCTCATATGCACTTGGTGTACAAACTCTAGATCTGTGCACTCATTTTGACCCTGTTCATTTTTTTATTGTGGATCCTCATTTTCACTAATGACAAGATCTCATTTTTTTAATGGGTTACTCCTATACCCGATTGCACGGTGCACTTGGTGCACATGAGACACATTCCTGTGATTTTTATTTATTTTTGTTCCTTTCTCTCTTCTTTCCCATTCTGTTTTGTGTAAACTCTCCTTCCTCTCATTTTCCTATATTATTAATTAAAAAAAAATGGATACCACATCACTTTTACTTTCTAGGTTGTAAATGTTACAGTAAGTCATGTGACCAAAAAGTTAAAAATGTAAAAATTGCAAAAAAACAAAACCAAAACTTGAAAGTCAATAAGACAAAATCAAAATATGGTAAAATTATAGAAATAAAAAAACTATTTTCCCTTTATTATATTTCTATCATGAAATTTGACTAAACATGATTTATTTTCCAGCCCACAAAAAGTTATTTTTTTCAGGGATATAATTTAGAGCAATTCAACTAAGTGAAAATCAAATGATCAATTATAACCATATTACGATCATAAACTACAATGACTTAGACAAAGAAATTTAAAAAACATAAAATATTTAGGTCACATCACTTTTACTCTCCTCTTTCAAGACTTATTTACCCCTTTGTCTCATACTTTTGTAATTACTACTTTGCCCAAACAATTGTCTCATACCTCAACATTTCAAAATCACATCTTATATGATTACTTTTACCGCAACAAATCTATTTAAAATCTAGATGTTAGGAACAATTGTCTCATACTTCAACATTTCAAAATCACATCTTATATGATTACTGATAGGCCCGGTGGAAAACCCATTTTGCGAGTGCGGAAGCAAACATTTCGAGCGATGCATATAAAAACAGGGGTGAAGGAATGGTGATTACAGATTTTTGCGTTTTAAGCTCATGTGTTGTGTTTTGCTTATAATCGAATGCGTATGACAATATAAGAACATAAAGCAATAAAGAACACAACAAAGTATAGTGGTTCGGAGACTCAAGCTCCTACATCCACTCTCCCTGTTCCTAGGGAAATTCCTTCAATACTTCCTGAGCTTTCTGACTACTCCACGTAGTTTACTTACTCAACCCGGCCTTGAGCTTTCTGACTACTCCACGTAGTTTACTTACTCAACCCGACCTTGAGCTTTCTGACTACCTCCGTAGTTTACTAACTCAAACTGGACTTATCACCCTCTCGGGCTTGCCTCGGGACTTATCACCCTCACTCGGGATTGCCTAACAACTACCTCACTTCACCACTACTTATCTCTTACGAGAATGGGGTTTGGGTTTGGTGTTGTCTCCAACTATGGTGAGATTTTCCCTTCAATGGTTTTAAATTTTTAATGCTAAGGTTGGAAAAATCTCTCTAAGCTTAGGATACATCGTGGGTAGCTTAGGTTGGGTTCTAGAACACTCTTGAACATATTTGTATATCTCTGGGACTTGTGTTCTAGGGTGGGAATGCTTTGGGTATAACTCTCTTTGGCTCAGAGCATCTCGTCTTTATAATCTCCACGCATCCACACTTTAGAATGATGAAATATCTTGTATTTATAGTGTGGATTTGAATGTTACCGTTGGGAGAATCACATTCAAATCCATACTATTCTTGTAAATCTGGCCGAAACTTCTTGATTTGGTTGTCTTCCTCTCATTAGTCCACGTCACCGATTCTAACGGGCTATATTCCTCACCATTCCTCGCCTTGGAATCATTCAGATTCTCTCGAGTCTCGGTGTCTTGAGAGACATCTTGAGTCTTGATTCTATCTGAGTCTTGAGGTTTATCCGAGTCTCGATTTCCCATCCGAGCCTCGGGTTTATCCGAGCCTCGGGATCTTGATTCGGCCAGACTTCTCTTGGCCGGACCTTATGCATTCAGCATCTTGACACTCAGCCGACCGAGTTTGATTCTCGAATTGAGACATCGACCTTCAGTCACTTTTGACTCATTTATCGATTTCTTCTTTGCTGATTTGATCAATTTCGTGATCGATCAACTTCTTCTTCAGATCAATATCTCGGGGATAGCATCGGTCGATTACATTAGGTTTAGCATATCGGTTTAGCACATCGATCTCAATCACGTCGATTTTGATCATCCGTTCATCTTCATATCGATCTCGATCCGTCGATCTCGATCTCGATCTCGTCGGTCTCATCGCTCCTCTTACGATCGCAACCTTCTCTTACGATCTTCCGGTCGATTTTCCACGATCGGCAAAACATGCGCTCTTCCGATCACCATATCATTTCGTGTTCTTACGATCATCGATCGGTGCATTTCTAGTCATCGATCTTACGATCACGGCTTAGCTTTTCTTCTCTTACGATTTTGCCTGACTCATCAGTTAACTCCGAACTTCATCTAACTTTCATCGATCTCGTCGGTCTGCAAATGCGACCTCGTCGATCTCGACCATCTACCGATTTCGTGAGTTCCTCAATTTGTTCTCTCGTTCCCCCTCAACTTGTTATCTGTAAATTAGCTTCAATAACACAAGTTGACAATGTTTTGGCATAATTCATCAAAACTAAAAATATCCTAACAATTTCCCCCTTTCTGACAATGAAGCCAAAACATTAAAAATATATGCATTTTTAAAGAAACGGGTTTTCTTTTAAAAGATCAGTTCAGGTGGTTACTTTGAAATCAGTGAACCGTTTGAACACCTGCTCTGATACCAATTGATAGGCCCGGTGGAAAACCCATTTTGCGTGTGCGGAAGCAAACATTTCGAGCGATGCATATAAAAACAGGGGTGAAGGAATGGTGATTACAGATTTTTGCGTTTTAAGCTCATGTGTTGTGTTTTGCTTATAATCGAATGCGTATGACAATATAAGAACATAAAGCAATAAAGAACACAACAAAGTATAGTGGTTCGGAGACTCAAGCTCCTACATCCACTCTCCCTGTTCCTAGGGAAATTCCTTCAAACACTTCCTGAGCTTTCTGACTACTCCACGTAGTTTACTTACTCAACCCGACCTTGAGCTTTCTGACTACTCCACGTAGTTTACTTACTCAACCCGACCTTGAGCTTTCTGACTACCTCCGTAGTTTACTAACTCAAACTGGACTTATCACCCTCTCGGGCTCGCCTCGGGACTTATCACCCTCACTCGGGATTGCCTAACAACTACCTCACTTCACCACTACTTATCTCTTACGAGAATGGGGTTTGGGTTTGGTGTTGTCTCCAACTATGGTGAGATTTTCCCTTACAATGGTTTAGCCTCAATGCTAAGGTTGGAAAAATCTCTCTAAGCTTAGGATACATCGTGGGTAGCTTAGGTTGGGTTCTAGAACACTCTTGAACATATTTGTATATCTACAGACTTGTGTTCTAGGGTGAGAATGCTTTGGGTATAACTCTCTTTGGCTCTGTAGCATCTCGTGCTATAATCTCCACGCATCCACACTTTAGAATGATGAAAGACCTTGTATTTATAGTGTGGATTTGAATGTTACAGTTGGAGAGAATCACATTCAAATCCATACTATTCTTGTAAGTACAACAGCTTCTTCAGGCTGGTTGTCTTCCTCTCATTGGTCCACGTCAGTTGATTCTAACGGCTATATTCCTCATATTCCTCGCCTTGGAATCATTCAGATTCTCTCGAGTCTCGGTGTCTTGATACATCCGAAGTCTTGATTATATCTGAGTCTTGAGTTTATCCGAGTCTCGATTTCTCATCTGAGCCTCAGGTTTATCTGAGCCTCAGGATACTTGATTCAGCAGACTTCTCTTCAACGGACCTTGTCTGTTCAGGCATACTGACACTCAGGCTGACTGAGTTCAGTTCTCTGAATTCAGACATCCTGACCTTCAGGTCACTTTGACTCAGGCTATCTGATTTCTTCTTTGTCTGATATGATCAGCTCGACTGATCTGATCAACACTTCTTCAGATCAATATCTCAGGATAGCATCAGGTCAGTACATTAGGTTTAGCATATCAGTTTAACACATCTGATCTCAATCACGTCTGATTTTGATCATCTGTTCATCTTCATATATGATCTCGATCACGTCTGATCTCGATCAGTCTCATCTGCTCCTCTTCTGATCTGCAACCTTCTCTTTTGATCTTCCGTCGGTTTTCTTCGATCATTTTATGCCGCTTCTTCGATCACCATATCATTTCATTTCTTCCGATCATCCGATTAGGTTCATTACGGTCATCGATCTTACGATCGGTGGCTTATTTTTTTTCTTCTCTTCTGATTTTGCACAGCTCATCAGTTAACTCCGAACTCATCTGATCTCGATCAGTCTCGTCTGCACCCTCGTATGATCTCGACCATCTACTTCTGATTTCGTGAGTTCCCCCTCAATTTGTTCTCTCATTCCCCCTCAACTTGTTATCTGTAAATTAGCTTCAATAACACAAGTTGACAATGTTTTGGCATAATTCATCAAAACTAAAAATATCCTAACAATTACTGTTGCGAGTCATTTTTTGTGGAGAGTATTATGTGACTAATATGGTAACAACTCACAAACAAAATGATTAATCGAACAAGAACACTGCGGGAAGAACCGTAGTTCTTCCCTGAAATGTGGGTGTAGGTATATAAGTGGAATGAGGGAAACATTCCAGTCTGTCTTTACAATGAAAGGTGAGGTCCTTTATATAAAAAGGACCAGCACGACAAATCATAAGCACGACAAATCGATAAGCACGACAAGTCATGTGCATAAAGCATGACAAAACATATGCGTAAGCACGACAAATCACGTGGTCTCGGTGGGACCTGCTGACGTGCGATAATTCATCCTGCTGACGTGTGATAAATCTGGTAATGCTGACGTGTGATATATCTGAGCACAACAATAGCCCCCAAGATCGGGCTGTGGCGTTGTTCAGAGCTCGATCTTGTTTCATGTCTCGGGTGCCGTATGAGATCTTGATTGTTCGGAATGAGCCCCTGCATAGAGGATCTTACCTTCGTTGTCGATCTAATCGTGCTTTCGTGCTTGGGCGAGCCCCGTCAGATGAAGTCTTTTCTTTCTTTCCGTGCCGGGAGCCCCGTCAGACGAAGTCTTTTTTTGTGCTCATACTTCGGGAGGAGCCCCGTTGTACGAGTCTTTTTTATGCCCGTGGGAAAATGCTCTTCGGGGGTGGCTCATCGGAGAGAGCCAGATGGGATCCTGCTTGAGACGAGAAGGTCTTCTGAGATGGCTCGTGAGAGAGAGCTAGATGGGATCCTACTCGAGATGAGCAGGTCTTCTGAGATGGCTCGTGAGAGAGCCAGATGGGATCCTACTCGAGATGAAAGGTGTCTTCCGAGATGGCTCGTGGGAGAGCCTAGAGATATTTGAGGGAGCTAGGAAAGTTTATATTGTCGTCGCGACCACTTTCGCCGAAAGCATTTTGTGACTTTCTCTCGTCTGATGATCGTTTTACTAGTTTGCAATTTATAGGAGTAAATTTTGTGCTCGCTGTTGACCACTTACTACCGAAAGCAGCTTTGTGACCTTTACCCCGTGATAAATCGTCGATCGATCAATGGTGGTCTCTGCTGAGAGAGCCAAAGTCGAAGAAGGCAAGGTGTTATCGCCGACAGAGGCGACCGGCCACGCCAAAACAAGGGAGCTAACATCTCATCGCCGAGAAGGCGGAGAATATTTTCGCTAAAACGGGCGATCGACATCGCCGAAGTTAGCTGAAAGTTCGATGCCGAGGAGGCCTGGTCGCCGCCGTGGAAAGTCGATAATCTTCACCGCCGAGAAGGCGGAGAATGTTTCGCTAAAACGGCTGGATCGACATCGCCGAGATACGGGAAATCGACGCCGGCGAGGCGTAATTTGGCCGCCGCTACGGAAAGTTCGACGATCTCATCGCCGAAAGGCGGAGAATGCTTCGCTAAAATGGCGGACATCGCCGAGATAGCGAAAGTCAACATCGGCGGGAAGCCGGCCGGGTCGTCGCTGCGGAAAGCTCGATGATCTCACGCCGAGAAAACAGATTGCCAAATGACAGTAGCGCGACATAATCGCCGCCGAGAAAGGCGGTATTACTTGACGGGCCGAGTGGTAGGGCATAATCGTCATTTGAAAAGAGCCAAGTGGTACTAGTCGAATAAGCGGGCATAATCGTGGTTTAAAAGGCTAGATACTCGGTAGGCGCATAATTCGTCGTAGAAAAGTGAGATTACTGTCTTAGGAATAATAGGGCGGGCATAATCATCGCCGTAGAAGCGCGGTAGTTGTCGCACCCAAAGAGGGGCATAATCGTCAGCCGAAAAAAGCGGTATTGCTCTTGGCATAGAATAAAGGCGGGCATAATCGTCAGCAAGGAAAAGGCGGTATTTGCCGCCGAATAAGGCGGGCATAATCGCACAAGTGCTTTTTTTTTGTAATTTGGCGGTAGTGCCATTTTCTTCTGAATGAATTCAACATGATAAATGTCCTCGATCTTGTATGTTTGGTCGTTAGCGCCTGTTTTTCCGTATAAGAATCGAACAATCGGATGTGTCTGTGTTTGACTTGTCGGTTTATGATTGGCTTACGTTGGTGCAATCATGACGGTTGGCTTACGTTAGGTGCAACCCAACGTTCGCAATCGGCTTACGTATCGGGCGATCGCTTCTTCTCTGGTCATCTTATTTATGGTGCGACCTATGTACTCAATGCGTGCTTTGTTGCGAGCATGGTAAGTACACGTTCTTCTTCGCCAAGCAAAACACAAACCGCTTTCTGTCCAATTCTTGTTGGATTCTGGTCGTCTTATTGCGATGCGACCAGATTGGGCATATGGCCAAACAAACTAGATAAATGAATAAACACCACACATTTTTTTTAATCTTTGAGGCTCTTATCCACACTTGTTAAAACTCCTTTTTTGTTAATACGTTCGTTCGTCTTTGTTCGCGTCGTCCGACTTAGGTGCAACCTCTCGTAGGCACGACCAAAATAAATGAAAAGCCACGATGACATAAACATAATAAACCTGGTGGGTGGGTAAAAGGACTACACGTAGATTCTTTGAGTAGCTCGCGAGACTCCGGGTGCTCGTCTAATTTTTTTCTCCCGAACTGCTGGCGCTGCATTTTTTTTTTACTTGGGCCGAAAAAATCGGGCTCACAAATAAATAGCCAACAGTCCAGACCCATATATCCATCAGTCCAACTACCCAGGCCCATGAATTAAATAAGCTTGGGCCCAATAATTAAAAGTAGAAAATTGGGCCCAAAAACTTAATTAAACTTGGCCCAATCATTCACTCAGCCCGAATTCAGATAAAAAACTCGGCCCAATCTCTTTGCTCAGCCTGAATTACTTGACCCAATCACTTGCTCAGGCCCAATTGATGTAAAAGATCAGATCAAAACCCCCTTATCTCACATTTCTTATTCTCCAGCGGTGCAAAACACACCTACCGCGAAATCTCTGAAGCCGCGTGGAGCAGCAACGGCGTGCCACGGCGACGGTGAGGTCGGTGGCTTGCGAAAAAACCGCGGTGGGGGTTTCCGCTGGAGGCGCCGAAGGCGCCGGATACGTGGCGGTGCCGCGGCGGCGATTTTGGGGCAGAGGCGGTGGCGGCTCGGCAGCTTTTCGCCGAGGAGCGGCGACGGTGCTGGTTTCGACGTGGAGTCGCGACGGAGCCGCGACGAGGCTGGGACGAAGACGAGGGCGACGGCGATCGGCGGCGGCGGCTGAGTCGTCGGTGGTGCCTGTGTACGTCGACACCGGTGCAACGACGGAGGTGAGGCGGCGATTTCAGAGGTGATAGCGACGGTTGGCTTGAGATCCGCCGCTCGTTTCCGCTCTCTTTTTTGTATGTATTTGTATGTATTTCTGTGTTTGTGTATCTGTGTATGTATATGTTGGTGTATGGATATGGGGGTTTTGAGGGTTTTGGATTTTTTGTTTTGGGAATTTTGATTTTGGGATAGGGGGTTTCTGGTGCTGCGGCTGCGGAGCCGAGGGCGACTGTGGTGAGGCGGTGCCGCGGCGGCGCGTGCACCGGGGGGAATTTTTTTCTTTTCCTTCTGTTCGTCTGTATGTATCTGTATCTGTGTATACAGGTTTGTGTTTGTGTAAGATTTCTTGGTTTTGGGGGTTGTGTTCTTGAGATTTTTTGGATTTGGATTTGGATTCGAAAATTCGACGTTGTTCTTGAAGAATTTTTCAATTAACCCTCCTTCTAGCACCAATTGTTGCTGAGTCATTTTTTGTGGAGAGTATTATGTGGCTAATATGGTAACAATTCACAAACAAAATGATTAATCGAACAAGAACACTGCGGGAAGAACCGTAGTTCTTCCCCGAAATGCGTGTAGGATATAAGTGGAATGAGAGAAAACATTCCAGGTCTGTTTTTACAATGAAAAGTGAGGGGCGCCTTTATATAAAGAGGACTAAAGACGACAAATCATAAAGACGATAAATCGATAAAGACGATAAATCGATAAGACGACGACAAGTCACAAGATAAAGATGACAAAACATACGCGTAGAAGACGACAAATCACGTGGTCCGGTGGGACTGGCGACGTCGCGATAATTCATCCTGCCGACGCGCGTGTGATAAATCAGTATCTTGACGCGTGTGATATATCCGAAAGACAACAATTACTTTTACCCGCAACAAATCTATTTAAAATCTAGTTGTTAGGTTATCTAATGTAGCAGGTTGTAGGACAAAAAAAAAAAAAAAAAAATATATATATATATATATATATATATATATGAAAGTGTATAAATTACAAGTAAAAAATTAAAAATTGAAAGTCAATAAAACTAAAACCAAAAAGTGGTAAAGTTATAGGGCGAAATAAAATATTTTCCCTAAAAATTATTTTGGAATAAAAAGTTCTTTCGAAAGATTGTAAAAGTGAACTAAAGGGAGTACTATTTTCGTTTTCTTTAAGATCACATTATCACACAGGAGCCAAAACGAAAATGACAAGTTTTTCTCCACCGCAAAACACATTTTATAAAGCGATCTCGGACAAGTTCTTGTCTAGTTATAATGGTGCGGTGCAATGCAATTTACAATACACACAACTTTCAAATTTTATGATGGACCAAATGCATATATCATCTCATCAAACACATCAATGTACATAATTCAGTGTCTTTATTATAAAGTCTTGTAATTCAAAGAAATACCTAAATAAATAGGTATACACCACTCAAGACAGGTCGGTAATACAATTATAACCAGCAGGCTACAGACAGTAATTACAGATACTTGACCATGCCACGCCCCTCAACGCTGAGTTTAGTGGCCTGCAGTTGCTTCCTCTTCGGGGCTTTCATCTGTTGCAACTTCTTGTTCATCTGCACAAATAAAATCATAGCAACCATTTACCAAGAATTAAAAGGATGGCAGGAAACCCCTCTAATTCGAACGAATTTGAAATCAATGCAACATAAAGGCCTATTACTTTTTCTTAAAACTATGTAACCCATGTGTACAATATAGATCAATCGAGCCTCAATATTTAAACAAAATTAGTATTCCATCTAAGGTTAATTTCTCAAGAAGAGGGCTACAGTACCAACCTTTGCCCTACGCTGGTCGTTCGCCTGTTGTATGGCTCTATTCCGATCTGCATCGGGGTCAACCTTGGATTGAGGGCGTATCATAAAATCCATGGACATAGCTTCAGGCCTAGAGGCATGTTGCCTCGAAGAAGAAGAAGATGATGACTGGCCAGATTTCCGCCCCCTGCAGCACATTGTTTATAAGCATACACCATTGTTTAAAACGAACACCACCACTATATTAAATGTTCTTACTGTGAGATTCCAGCTAAGTCTAGGTCATCATCACGTGACGCCCTTCCTGATGATGCATTATTCATAGGCCTGTGGAAGTTACACAAGGAAAATGTCTCAGTATTGCTGATTGACTCAACCAAACATATATACTCAAAGAGAAGATAATAAATACCTTTTAGCTGGAGGAGGCTTCCTGTACATCCTTTCATCATCATAGTTTTTCATATCCTCGAATCTGGTACTCTTATTGAAAATCGGGCGGCTCTGTATCAATAACATTCAGATGTAGAAGTAATTAGCTAAACTATTACGGACAAAATTGAACATCAGGTTTCTAGGTCATAACACCACCATTATACATCAAGACAACCCTCCCAAAAAAGGGAGAAATTTAGAAACCAAGAATATAAATATTCTGAATACTCTCGCTTCGGGTCGAAGCATTAAAAGAAAAGGACCGGAAAACGCGGCGGCATAGGAACCACGGGAACAAGGAAAGCATCTGGTGAGCATAAAAAACTCGAATAAGTCAGAAAAGAGAAAAACAATTATATTACCCATTTATCCACCAGTTCCTTAGCAAGTTTGCGATTGGAAGTAGTCTCCTCGTCAGACTTTGACAAAAACATAATGACCTGCCAAAAAAAAACCAGCATCAAGCATAATCCTCAACCTAAGTCGACCATGCTAATGTTCATGCAGGATAAAAGGGAAATCAAATTACTAAGAATATAGTATTTGAATATTAATCAATAAAATAAAGAGAGGAAATTAGTAAGAGGATTCCTATATAAAAAAAACAAGATGAAGGAAGGGATGAGTGAAGATTCATACATTTAAATGGACTGAACCACACAAGTGAAAAAATTCAAAGGTATGATTGTATGAAAATCTATAGCTAACGCTGACCTTGCCAAGGCCACTCTTCTTCAGTTGCTCTTTGCGATCGTACTGCTCCAAGTCAATAGGCAACTGCAGGTAACACAATCTATGAGCCTCCACTCATTAAAATTCACAGAATACACCAATATAATATAGGCGAGTAATTTGCATACGTCATTTAGGATCTTTAAAACAGCAGCCCGAACGTTAATATTTGGTAAGCTTCCATCTGGAAGAGGCTCGAGCCAGTTCTTTAGAAGAGTCAAAACTCCATGGTCAAGAAACTCTTGCTGAAGCTGTTTCCTATTAAAAAAAAATTTAAAAAATCCTCATTACAAGCAATAAGAAACTATCTTATGAGCAAAAAACAGAAAAACAAAGCCAGGAAAGTTAAAGGGAAGGTAACCAACTTTGAGAGGACATCTGTGAGAAGATACAGTTTCCTTAACTTAGTTATCGCAGGTTTCCCCTGCCTATTCAAGTCAGCATCAGTTTCTGCGGCCACTTCAAGCTCAGCCATGACACTCTCTACCTGCAATGCAATTTCTGCAGGACTTTTTTCGCTTTTCTTCTTTTTCTTTCCAATCTTAAATAGCTGATTAATTTCGTCATCCTCTTCTCCTTCTTCTGCCTAAAATATAATTAGATCCATTAGATTCCCTCAAATCCTCTTCTTCTTTATTTGATAGGAAACACAAAAATGTTATTAATGAAGAGAAAAAAGGAAAGGGATGAGAGATCCCTAATCCAGAATACAAGCATTGAAACATGACAGCAAGAGAGAGAACAATTAGATCCGCTAAATTCACTCAAATCTTCTTCTTTCTTTGATAGGAAACACAAAAATGTTATTAATGAACAGAAAAAATGGAAAGGGATGAGAGATCCCTAACCCAGAACACATGCACTAAAGTGTGAAATGATAAAAATCACAGTAACAGAAAAATTGAAGCCAAATACAATGAATTGTTACTACCATGCATTGAAACTTGATAGCAAGAGAGAGAACAATTAGATCCGTTAAATTCCCTCAAAACTTCTTTCTTTGAGAGGAAACACAAAACAGTTACTAATGAGGAGAAAAAATGGAAAGAGGTGAGAGATCCCCAAACGCAGAACACATGCACTGAAAGTGTGAAATAATAAAAATCACCATGACAGCAAAATTGAAGCCAAATACAATGAATTGTTGCAATCTACAGCCACTGAATTAGCAAAATACCTTTCTTTTGAATTGGCTTCTTGAGGATTGGGAACTCATCGGAGAAAACTATGTGAGTTTCTCCCTCTCTCTATCTGTGTGTGTGTGTGTAGAGGGAAGAGAGAGAACAGTGGTGGGGTTTATATAATCTTAAAGTTACAGATAGTTCGTCCCACTGCATTAAATTTCTTTTAATCTAATAGTTACTTTTATCCATGAATTAAATTGTTGAATGCCCAAATAAAATAATTACATATGTTGCTCTGTCACGGCTAGAAAAGGACCCAAATTAGGATACCCCGATACGGGTACAGGGATGCGTCTATACGTGCATAAAAGAAAATAAAGTATTTCATATATAATAATTTAAATTATTAAATCTTATCTTTTAATACCCGTTATAGAATTAGATAATAAAAAAACACACACACACATATATATATATATATATATCGCATAGAGGGAAGACATATAGATCATAGAGCGAAGGAAAAACATCTCAATTCACCGGACATCTTATTTTCTAAAATTTAGGATACACAGGCACGGATAAAAAAGATCCAACCTGGGATATAAATATATTTAGGCGCAGTCAGTTTTTATAGAACAAGTACGTGATAACTAGTTACATAAGCCTGCATAATCTTTCAAACCAAGTGCAGCAACAAACAAACATATCAAGACAAAGTTCCAACCTGGGGAGCTCGACTTGGAGAACGGCCGTTGTCACTTCCGTAACGGTCAGAAGGATCCACACCGGTATCATCGATGAAATTATCATCATCAACATTCCTAACACCATCTTGGTCATCCTAAAGAATTAAAGGGGAACAGCAGACATTAGCGACTAATATGAGAAAAATTGCACTTCAAAACACACTCGGGACTCCTATCATTACATTATCAACATAATTAATAAAAAGAATACAACAAAAAACATTGAGATAAGAAAAATTGCACTTCTCCAAGCCTTGCTCAGCATCAATGCCATGGTCCATGCATATAAGATCACTGCATCATGGCATGACGACCTTTTGAAACCGTAATTTAATCGTATTATTGGGTCTCTAAAAGTGCAATTTGTAAATTGCAGTTGACCGAATTGGATTGGACGCGTGGAAAGTAAGGCATTCCCACTCTGACACATACAAAATAAATTCCCAATTCAAGTCCACCCGAGTGAAACAAATCTTGGATTGCATTTCGCAATTCATCGAAAAACCTATATCGACCAAAAAAATATTATATCCAACGCCTTATATAACATCACCTGAATGCTCAAACTACCAAGTTTAGTTCAAGTTCCTTCCACAAGCTAATAAAATCATGCATGGATGTATTTGACATTATGAACCTAATATCAGTACAGCAATACATATACTGTATAACAAAGCATTGGCTAAACGGATTAAACCTCTGAATTGCCACCGGCAACAGTGTCCCACATCTCTTTCATCTCAGGATCCGCTTCATGATCCCTCGTTCTCCCTCCTCCGCTTTTCTTAACCCTAAACTTCTTCTCTCCCTTCTCCCCCTTCCTCTTTTTGTCCAGAATTCTACTTTTCTCCCCCATCTCCCTCTTCCTTTTCCCCCCATCCGAGTAGTCATCTCTCACCCCACCATCATCCCTGCCACCGACATCATCATCTAATCCAAAATCTACTGGACCTGATTCATTACCAGATGATTTTTTTACCAGCCGCTTTCGGGGCCTTGAATTTGAATCGTTGTACACCGGTGTTGGAGATCTCTCTCGGGGAACATAGACCGCATCATCATCTATCAAATTTTGGTGAGGCTCATCCCCATCAGATCGGATATCCTCATCAAAGTCCATCAATGGCTCGCCGTCTTCATCTCGGTAGCTGAATTCACCACCAAAAATTACCCAAATTTTATTATTTCAAAAACCCTAATTCAATATCTGAACAAGAGCCCTTAATTCGCACATACATGCGCACAGCCATAAACATAAGAGTAGCAATTAACTACCGAAAATCCCAATTCTATATCAAAAAACCCTAATTCAGAGAATAAACAAAACTCAATAAAAAATTATACACAAATTCAATAATTTCGAATTGGGGATGAGGAACTTACGGATCGTTTTCGTATCCCATAATTGATCCGGAAATTCAATCTCCGATACAGCAGAAGTTGGGAATGGACTGCGTGAATTATAATCTATAAGCCTTTCATAAACCGTGTATATATTGTTGCATAAATTTCTTACACACGCTTAAATTCCTCGGATGATGTTCTTTTGTATAAACAGCCCGAAACAAGACTTATTGGGCCTAGATGAGGCCCAATAAAATGCAGTGCGCTTAATATTTAAGGGCAAAATAAGTTTGAAACCAAATGAGTAACTTCATATCTTTATTAGTGGTGTGATCTTATCACATTGAGCCGTATATATTTAATTTAAATAAGGAAAATTAACTTTCATTTGAGAATGTGCATAATCGAAATCGATAAATTACAATGGAAATTTTATTTATGGTTGGCTCAACGGAAGAATAAACGTTGGCATGAACGTTGAAAAACTTGCTCATTTTATAGCTTGTTTAATTCGTTTAAACGTGATATTTGAGTATCACGCTTATTTATTTTACCAATAATGACAAGTATAAAGATGTGACTCCGTGATAATATCATCAAAGTTGGAATTGTGATGATGTTCTTTTATATTTCTTGATCTGTGGAGTCTCCAATGTAAAACCTATCTCGAGACAGTAGAGATTTTGTAGTCTGATGTTTTTAGAGAACAAATAATGTTTAAGAAAAAATGTGTATGATTGCATGTTTTGATATTCAAGTGTGAGTGTGCTTGTCTTATGAAAATAAATGGAATATCATGATGCTTTGACAAGCATTAAGCACTATGTTTCCCTATTTTGGAGTCTGAGGATATATTCCTTTATGATTATGGTTTACTCTTGAATTTGGGTCCTGGTTTGAGGGTTTGTCTTTTGGTCGAGGTTAAACTGATATCAACTATGAACATGAACTCATTCATTTATGGTTGAAAACTTGCCCATTTTATGTCATGTTTAGTTTGATTTGAAATCGTGATATTTGATTATTCTCTTGCCCTTTTTAATTAATAGTGTTGACTATAAAGATGTGACTTCGTGATAGTATCTTCGCTCTTCTTGTTCCGCAGAGTTTCCAAGAAAGCATTACGACACACAAGGCATTAAAGATTTTGTAGTGTGATATCCTTAGAGAATAATAATGTTCAAAAAAACATGTATATGATATTAGAACGTTTAGCTAGTGTGTTGTCTTGGGAAAATGAATTAAATGAGAATAGACATGCGCTGTTTTTTCTTAACGATTGTGGTTTGTTCTTGAATGCCACTCTTTGGGTTGAAAGTTCATGCTTACTTGTTGCTGATTACGTCTGGGATTTTTAATACATATCAAATACCAACTCCTCAAGGAGCAAATACTTTGTTTATATAACCTTATTATTTTTCAAAATATAAGTATATTTACATGAATAAAAATATGATTTTACAAACCATGCATAATTATATTTACGATGATACCAATACCAAAAACGTGAGCCTTGCACACATCATCTCTTATTGTAACTTTAGATAGTGAACATTCTCAAATTTAGAATATAATTATAGTTTAATGTTATGATTTCATTGTTTTTTTTATAACGGTATTCGAAAACCGTTTAGCACTAGAGCTTGACACATCTTAAGAGATGATCGCAACTAAGAAATTTCGAATTTGAGACCTAAATATTAACATACTTCTAAATCTCAAGCCCGCACAATTTGACCAACCCGGGTTGAAATCAATTCATTGTTGATGTTTATTTGTTTACTTATCTTTAAAGTGTGAGTAGAGATCTAATCTACTAATACCAAAAAAAAATGTTACCTCCAACATGTCAATATATAACTAATATAACTAATAACGTCGATCTACCTAAAAAAAATTGAGCCAAAAAAATGGGCACCACAAAGCTGCAGCAGTTACTGCAAAGGATCCAAATCCCTCTAAATATAATTGATCACTTTCACAAGTGGAACAAACATCTCAATTTGTTCAACCTCCTTATTGAAAGGGGTAAAAAAGAAAGAAAAAAGATAACGAACTTTATTTGTCACATAATATTTTGTTTGTAGCTTTTCTCCATTTTTCCACAGAAATATACTAGAGATTAAACATGACCTTGATTGCACTGCCGCCACGTGCACTGGTTTCGAAGGCTTCTTCAACTTCTTGCTGAGAGAATCCAAACCTGTGGGTGATCAACGGCTTCACGTCAATCTTTCCGCTCCGGAGAAACTCAATGCACAAGGGCCACGTGTTCTTGTACCGGAATATGCCAACCACATCAACCTCCCTGAACGAAAATATTCAGAACATCCGGCAACAAAGTCTAGAAATGTAATTGAGAAGACAAAACCTTGTATACACCAGGTGCACCGTGCAACTCAAGTGTATTTTGAAATGATATTAGTTGTTTTACTAAAAGGTATTAGTTATTCTCACTGAAAAGTATTAGTTTTTTTGGTTGCAGCGTACAACTGGTGTACAAGAGTGATACTCAATTGAGAAAAACGAGCGATACCTGACAGCAGCTGGGGCGAGAGGGACGGTCATCTCTATGTGACCCATCCCAACAAGGCAAACCTTTCCACCTGAAGAAGTCGCACCTAAAGCTGTTGACATGGTTTTACTAAAACCGGCACAGTCCAATGTTATGTCCACCGTAGCCCCCATGGCTTCCTTGATTCGTTCGACTTCTCCACCCACATCCTGTTACAAGTACAAAATGTGAATGAAATGAAATACAAGGTATGTAAATGATTCTAAATTGAAATCTAACAATGATAGAAATGAGAATATGATCATCCTCTTGATTTGTTGATTAACAATAGAAGTGTTTAAGAATGTAAAAACACAACAGTATCAAAGCAATTGTTTTAGCATCTTTCACCAATATCTACTATATTGTCAAAAGTTTAAGAGGTTGTTAATATCAACTTCCTCATAGTCTGCAAACAAGATTACTAAGTAAAGCTCCATTTTTTTTAGATATTAGCAAAATCGTACCATCATTTACACTCTTTTGAGTCCACAAGTCAAATTAAATACAATGTTTGCTGAATTTATGCCTACATTTTTTACATTTATTCTACTGTTAAAATCGGTCTAAGGGTATTCACGATGTTATACTGCAGATTGCCTGTTCGTAAGTTTAGGCCGGAGAGTCTCTACTAGAGTGCTTTAACAAATGCGATAATATTAGTAAAGGCTTACTTAATTTTGTCTTAATGTTCTACTTCAATATGAAAATCCACCGTCATATTTCTCAATTTATTCAACAGAATTATATAAACAAAAAAATTAATACTTTACTACGGTAAACCCACCAAGTTTCTCATGAGATGCTTGCAATACAAGTGATTACCAAAGCTATATCATTCTGCCAGAGCTTATTCATCATTATAAGTATCTTTCAGGCCTTAATTTATTTGCAGAAAATAGATACACATAAATGCTAGATACTTACATTTATGTTAGTGGAAACTTTAACAGTCTCATCTGCTCCGAGCTCCTTAGCCACAGAGAGACGGTGTTCATCTACATCCACAATCACAATTCTCGGTGATCCAAAAGCACGAGCTGCAAGCAGTGTCACTAGTCCTATAGGTCCAGCTCCCATCACCAATACATTAGTCTCGGGGCCCACATTGGCACGACGGCATGCATGAACCCCAACACTCAGGGGTTCACACATAGCCCCCTCCTCCAGACTCACATTCTCGGGAAGTTTGAAACATAAGTCCGCTGGATGCACAATCTTTCAAAAAGGGCCAAGAGAACAAATTCAGTATTAATTTAAAGCAAAACGTTGATTTATTCGACCAGGTCACACAAGCTTGCAAGTGTAGCAATTAATTAGACATGGCCAAATCATAAATGGAACAATCCAACAATTCTGCTACTCGTGGAAGAGTTTAAATTCATGATCTAAAGTGACACTTCGCCGCACCAGTTGCACCGTGCAACTAGTACAATTTGACCACAAAATTTCAAGCAAGCTGTTTTTTATATATATTTTTACAAATAATTGAAAAAAATGGCCGAACAGTATTAGTTTATGAGATGAAAAGTATCAACGCATATGATGAAAAGTATTAGTTATATATTGAAAAAGTACAACTACAGTTCAGTATACAAACATACAACTACTGTTCAGTATACAAACTAATACTTATCTTTTGTATGAATCAAACTTCAATCAAAATTAAGTTAAAATTGTTTTTTGCCCATGATCTCCACAACAAGACTTCACGCATTAAGCCATATAAATGAGCAACTATGTAAAATATAAGAGTGCAAAACAACTATATGAATACTAAAGTCAATAATAATTGTACGATAGAGAGGTATACTAGAACCAAATCCCGAGTGATGAAAGATGAACAAGGTTGGAATTTGTTCGCAAGTGATCTCATGCTTTATGCTAAATAAAGTAGGCAAATAAATAATGCAAATTCATCGAACTAACAAAAGATACTGAAAGAAAACGAGCTCTTTAAATGCTGAAGACTCTGTTCAGAACCTGATTTGCAAGGGAACCATGAATAGGGGGAGTAGCAAAAAACTTCATCTCAGGGCACAGATTATATCTTCCTTCCTTGCAAAGATTACACCTCCAACAACTTATCCCCGGTTCAATAGCCACACGGTCACCCGCCACAACGTGCTTCACTTCAGCCCCCACTTCCTCGATAATACCAGCACATTCATGCCCAATCACCATTGGTTCAGTCACAACAAAATCCGCTAATCTCATCTCCTGGATTCAACACACAGTTAATTAGGAGTCCTGTGAGATGGTCTCATATATGAAACGGAGCTCTGTTTTAGTATTTAAGCTTCATTTTTGTTTTAAACACGGTCCGGGTAGGGTCATCAGACCACGTGTCATGTGTTTGCAAACTCTAATGAAGGGGGCGGCAGAAACACTTATTTTTTAAGCTGTCCTCTCACAGCTTTAGCTTCTGAGAAGTGTTTTTAAGCTGTCAGTAGAGTTTACAAACACCCTCATAATAAATTAGACAAAAAACTCATACAAACAAACTAACACAAACCAACGCCAATCCCTTCCAAAGTGTTAAAATGCCCAAATTATATCCCTTCCCACCGTGAGACCGTCAGTGTGTCTCCTAAATTAATCATCAGAGCTTAAATTCCATCAAAGATCCAAACATCTTAACTCGAAAAGTCTAAGTTAAAAGAATCACAAAAAGCTTCACCTTGAGGTAGTGAACATCACTTCCACAAATACCCACAGCTTTCATTCTGATTCTAGCATCATGAGGGCCTAAAGATTAAAAATTGATCAATTTACAGAGAGCCCATATCAAGAAACACTTGTTGTATTAATAAACACAGAGTTAATGAGTTCTTCAAAGCTTGAGAGAGAGAGATAGGGAGCAGAGGAAGAAGGAAAGAATAATGAAATACCGAGTGGAGGGAGCTTAAAAGGTTGAATCTTGAGGTTGTTTTTGCCAAGAAGCCATGCCGCCATGTTTTCTTCTCCATCCGACATCCCTCCCTTCCCCATTTCTTCCTTCTCTCTCTCTCACTCAAAATCCTTTTCTAATTTGTTTGTAAGTATGGAAAGAGAGAGATGTTGAGGCTATAAATATGTTTTATTTTTTAAATAATTGTGTGTATATAAAAAAAGAAGATTTTGCTAAGATTTTCCCTTTTTTTTTTAAAGGAAAACCAATATCATTATAGAGTCAACTCGGCCTCAATAGTAACAATAATGTTATCTGAAGCATTGACAGAAAAGAAAACAAAATCACAAAAGAAAACAGAAATGATTAATCTATGGGCCACAAAATTCCTAGTACATTGAGTCCAAACGAAAGTAACTCAATCAAACACTTCCACGACCTCCAAAGTATCTCGAACCACATTGCCCAAATAACTTAAGTTGTAGTCAGTTGTATAAAAAAAAAAAAAAAAAAAAATAATAATAATAATAATGATGATGATGATGTTGTGTATAAGACAATTGTGATGATTAATGAAAACGAGTCATAAGACAAATTGTAAATATATTTTTATATGCATGTGTAAAATTGAATGGTCCAAAATAAAATTTTGAAATACTCCACTATTAAAATATTCAATTTTCATAGTTAATAAGTTCGGAACGATGATGAAAAATGTAGTTATTGACTCATTGTATAGAAAAAAGATTAGTAGTATATGCTAAGTTTGTACACTTTCCATATAATTACAAACCTTTACGACTGATTTTGTACTTAATCATGAGATTGTGAATTTTGCAAAGTGTGCAGGAATGCGTGAGAAAAGGGAGCAAAACAAGCGAATTACAAGAAGAAAAGGAGGTCCAAGAGAAATTAAATTCAATATTAATTTTGGCCCAATTCTTTGAAGCCCAATTCCAGCCCTTCATAGCCCATAAATGATGAAATTAGAAGCCCATTTACCACTTGATGTCCAAGTTATGTAAAAAAAAAAGAAGCACAGGTTATTAACACCACATTTTTTAGGAAATACACCACCTAGATAAGTTCCCTCAAACAAGATTAGTACACCACCAATAAATTTCTTGTACTACCCTTCATTCCATCTAAAATAGAGAAAATCAAAGGATACATCACCATAGAGAGAAGCTGTCATTCTCGTCTCCTCCCAAGCCGTCGCCAAAAAATCTGCTCACGTCCCTTCCACTCAAACAATGACAAGAAATTAGTATTAGTTGTTTTAAATTTTTGTTGTTAATTGGATTTAGGGTATTTAAGAGTTTATGTTCAAATGTTTGATTTATGGGATGAATATTTATGGATTTTTGCTTGACATGAATAAACTCGCTTCAAATATCCAGCAAGTGAACTAATTTTGCGATTGGAAATTTCAGAACTGGTTTTCTGATTTTTTAATCGATTTTTTTTTTCGAAAATCTCATGCTTTCTCAGGGAAAAAAAATCTGAAATTGTTAAAAAAATTTGAAAAAAACACTTCAAAGAAAATTGACAGTTTTCGGAACAAAAATTTGTAATAATCACAAATTTTCGAAAATAACTTCCGAATTCTATTTAAAATTTTGATTTTTTCCTCAAAATTTCTACAAATTTTCGGAAAATCAGGTGCAATTTTTTTCAATAAGGCGCGAAATCATAAATTAAACGCAAGTAGCCTTGAACGTTCTTAGCGAATGTTTCTTTTGATAGGAAAAATCGCACTGTAGCGACTATTTTGGATATATTGTTAGAATTTAGGATAAGGGAGTATATCGTCACAACAAAAAGAATTAAAAAAAAGGTAATTTCGGCATATTAAACCTATCCTTCATAAACATAAAATTTATAAATTGTCCCAACAAATAACACTATAATTGTTAAAATAATAAAAACATAAAAAATAATTTTTATTAATAAAACTAAGGGGGCGGGCTAGCTTCAATGGAGGAAGCTCGTTTTGACCGCTCTAATTTGGGGCGGGGATGCTCGGGGGATGTTTGGGTAGGGTAGATTACTTTTTCCTTTCCTTTTAATTTTTATTTTATGAATTTAGTGCGGATTTGTAATATTTTATGAATTTGGTTTTGAATACATTAATTGCACTATCAAATATTTTTAAAAATGAGGATTTTATAATTATTTTCATTCTGAAATTTTTTATTTTTAAAATAATTTGAATTTTGAAAATTTAATTGCAGTCTTGATTATTTTAAATATTATTTTTATTATTATTTAGCATTTTTAAAATTTCAATTTTCAAATTATTTGGTTTAGATGATTTAGTTGTAAAATTAAATATTTTAAATTTGAAGAAGTCCTGTGCGAGATGGTCTCATGTATGATTCGCTTTAAAATATGATTCATATAGGGTAATAGCCAAGGGTCATATATTTATATGATGAAATCCTTCTCATATACTCCCTCCTTCCCAAAGAAACGTACACGTTTACTGTTTTCACGTGTTTTTGCGAGCGAATTTTTTATTAGTATTTGAAATGATAAAATAATTTTTAAAGATGCATGCAATAGACACTACTACACATTTGAGCTTGCACAGCTGCACTTGGACAACCCTTTTTTCAAACAGCTCTCCAAGCTATAGCTTGGAGAGCGGTTCTAATAAAAAAAAAAAAAGAATAGACAGCGGTTTTCAACCGCTGTCCAAGTTTAACACTTAGACAACGGTTGACAACCTCTGTGCAAGGTGTTAGACAACGGTTTTGAACCGCTGTCCAAGGTAATAGTTTGGACAGCGGTTCCAAACCGCTGTCCAAGTGTTCTGAAAATTTTAATTAAGCCAAATCGCGAACCAGAGTACTTCAATTTTTCCCCAAATTAAATCAAGCTAGCGTCTCCTTCCTCTACCCTAATCGAACTCCGTCGCTCGTCCTCCCATTCCGCCGCCGCCGTCGTCTTCCCATTACCTCCTTCCCATTCCCCAAATCGCGAACCATGCCCTAGCCTCCTCCTCCCTCTTCCCCAAATCGAACCAGAAGCCCTAGCCGTCGTCTTCCCGCGCGCCGTCGTCTTTCTCCTTCTCCCGCTGCGTCATCAGGTAAGAGCCCTAATTTATTTCAAACCAAACCACTAGCATAGTATTAACGTAGAAGACGTTGATAGCATATATAACTTGGTGTTTGATAGTATATATTAACGTAGAAGTTGAGGTTGAGGTTGGTGTTTGATAACGTATAGCATAACTTGGTGTTTGATAGCATTACTTTCCGATTCATTTGAGAATTGAGGTTGGACTAAATTGGTGATAAATTAACGTAGAAGTTTGATTAATTGGCAGTGTACTTGTAATTAATTCGAAATAATATGCTTGATAAATGAACAATTAATTGTAAATGAACAATTGATGCACTCAAGGTGTTTGATAATATTCTTGTGTGAGGATTTAAGCATAAATTAGGATTAATACATTAGGATATATTTTTGTTATATTAATTTGATGATTTGGTGAATGGATAGTAGTGTGTTGCTTTAGATGATTAATGATGGTTAGGTTATATACATTGTTTTGAGATGCAACAAATCCTAAGATACATATGCAATATACAAACCTTAGGTACTACCACATTCTATATGCAAGTTTTATACATTAGGATTGTAATACTTTTACGTTTAATACATTAGGATACATGCATTATCTTGAGAAACACTTCATATTGTCTTTTCTATAGGCATCTCTAGTTCTATATGGATTGAAAGTGGGTTCGAGCAGATCGATTATCAGATGAGTATAGTAATGGGGTGAAAGAATTTTGTAATCATGCAATTAGACCTTCGACCGACCCTCGGTACATTCCATGTCCGTGTTGAAATGTATGAATGGAAAAACCGTTTAGTGGTCGAGAAAGTCTGTTTGACCACTTGATGATTCACGGTATTGATAAAACATATACCGTTTGGACATATCATGGTGAGAGAGGAGATGGATGTAGCTCAAGCAACCTAGAAACTGACTTTAGGTTTGAAGATACAGTGGATGCGGATATTTTCGATGATGTCTGCATTTGTTGATACATCAAGTGGGGATGACGATGATCTGCGAGATCACCCTTATATGTCGAGAGAAGTTAAGGGATTCTATTTGGATTACCACTTTGTGGCCGGGTGTAAGAAAGGCAACAAAGCGTAAATTTGTGTTGATATTGTTCAACCTAAAACCAAATTTCACCGATTTGTCCGATGAGTGCTTCACAAGTATCTTTGGAAACAATTAGTGGTCTATTGTGCGATGGAAATGTCTTTGCCTAAGAGAGCATATGATACTAAACAAATGCTCAAGTCCATCAAGTTAACACATCAGGAAAATTCATGCTTGTCCGGGTGATTGTATCTTATTTGAAAGGAGTATCGCAGACCTCGAGGAATGTCCCAAGTGTGGACTAAAAGCGATATAAGAAAAATAAATCTCCTTGAAGGTGATGTGGTACTTTCCAATAATACCAAGATTCGGGGAGAATGTATAGCGGCGTTGTGGATGCTAGAAATTTAAGATGGCATCATGATGATAGGATCAAAGATGGAATGCTAAGACACCCTGCTGATTCACCCCAGTGGAAGACATTCGATGTCAGGCATCTAGAATTTGGCACCGAGTCATGACACTTGCGTCTTGCACTCTCAACTGACGGAATGAATCCGTTCGGTATCCAAAGTACCAACCACAGTACATGGCCAGTGATTCTGTTAGTTTATAATCTTTCACACGAGTTGTGCATGAAGCGCACTTACATGATGTTGTCTATGTTGATATCAGGACCCAAACAACCTGGTAACGACATAGATGTATATCTGGCTCCTTTGATAGATGACTTGAAGCTCATGTGGGATGAGGGTGTCAATGTGTATGATGCTTGTAGAAAGGAGAATTTCAAGTTGAAGGCCATGCTGTTTGGAACTATCAATGACTTTCCCGCTTACGGGAATCTATCTGGATATAGTGTGAAAGGGGCCGATGCATGTCCTTGTTGTACCAAGAAGACACATCACATTCGCTTGAGACATTGTAGGAAGACCGTTTATATGGGACATATGAGGTGGTTGGACCCAACCCATAAGTACAGAACAATGGGGAATACATTCGATGGCACAATTGAGACAGGTGAAGCACCACGTATATTGTCAGGTTCAGATGTATTGAATGAGATGAAGACTATCGACACACAGTACGGAAAGATCTTCGCAAAGAGTGTCTCCACTAGCGGTTGGAAGAAGGAATCAATTTTCTTTCAATTGCCCTATTGGAAAGAGTTGTATGTTAGACACTTCATTGATCTAATGCACGTTGAGAAGAACGTTTGTGCCAGCTTGCTCAACACTCTCCTAGCTGATAAGAAGTCCAAGGATGGTTACAATGCAAGAATGGATATGATTGATATGGGAATAAGAGCAGAATTAAAACCTATGCCTAGAGAAAGGGGTCAACCGTTCTTACCTCCTACTGCACACACCTTGTCCAAGAATGAGAGAAAATAGTTACTTCAGCTGCTAAAGGATGTGAAAGTACCAGAGGGTTATTCCTCCAACATACGAGAGACTTGTGTCGGATGATGGCGTGAGACCGATGAATCAAATCGCATGACTATCATGTCATCATGGAGACTTTCTTGCCCATTGCACACGTTCTATCTTGCCCGAAAATGTCGCGATAACCATAACAAAGTTATGTTGGTTCTTCAAGGCAATGAGTAGCAAGGTCATAGATCCTATAAAATTGCTTGGTTTTGAGAGGCGCATTGTGGGGACTCTCTGTGAGCTTGAGATGTATTTCCCTCCATCATTTTTGATATAATGGTTCACCTAACAGTTCATTTGGTACACGAGACAAGGATGTGTGGTCCCCCTTCCGTATGCGATGGATGTATGGTGTAGAGATATATGAAAGTGCTCAAAGGATATGTGATGAATATGTCGGTAGGAGGGATGCATTGCGAGTAACGCTATTTAGTAGAAGAAGCAATGAAAGTCTTGGTCGAATTTATTAGAATGTCGATGCAATTGGACTTCCGGTTATCCCGTTACACCAATATGATGGATGGTGAAGGCATTACCGGTGGTCAACCTGTAAGTGTTAGCATGGAGGAACTAACACGGATGCACTTTGCGTGCGTCTTCACAACACGGTCAACGTCTTCCTTTTATCGACCAAGACACGCGATCACTTGTCGAGAGAAATCCCACCAGAGATAGATCATGGATTGAAGTTGAGCACAATCGCACGCGTTTGTTGATCGGTTCAATGGTTATGTAGCAAATATGTTGTCATCGGGAAGCGAGAATCGATGAATGAAAGAGTTAAGTGGTTATCGAGAATGCGATAGACATGTGTATTCATACAAGCGTTATCTTAGCAAAGCGGATACACATTTTATACCGAGAGATCATGATGCCACAAGTATTATGCAGAATAGTGGAGTGTCCATTCTCGCGGCTGCGATTGGATCAATCAAATACTACTTACTTTGGATGATTGTCAACATTTGGGAACTCGACTATGTTGTTCACCGTCAACCAATCTTCGAGTGTAGTTGGGTGAGGATCCCTAAAGGGGTCCAAGTTGAAAGTTCTGGGTTCGTACGCGTTGATTTGAAGAATGTGGGATACCGAGATGACCCTTACATAATGGTCGATCCAAGCTCAACAAGTTTTCTATGTCCCAGGCCCAGTTAATAAGAAATGGTCCATTGTGGTTTTGTCAAACAAATTTAACAATAGTTTCAGATTAGCGACCATGTCGATGAAGATGTTGACATAATTGATGATCATTTTCAAAACTTCACTCATTACGTACCATCTTTCGATGATCCCGCAAATCCACGCCCATACCGAGAGAATAATTAGAGATGATGATGAATATGGCAATCCGGATCTTGTTAACATTTATGGTCATGAACGAGAAAGGTCAACCAAAAAACGAAAAAGAAAAACAAATGCTAAAAAGAAATGTAAGACTTTATTGAATGTTGTTTCTTTTGCTATATTAAATGTTGTTTCTTTTGATTTATTAAATAAAGTGAATTGTTAATCAACAGGTTCCGAGGCAACGAGATAACGAGATATTGAAGACATAATCCGCGGCTTCTCTAACTAACATTCCTCTCAATGTAAGTCAATTTATCGATTTATTTAAATTATTATTAATTGAATAAAAATTCATACTATATTGATTGATTCGATTTGTTTGCGTTTTGTTATGAGCGTGAGCTCAATTCTTACTCTAACAAAAGACCGGAGAAATGGAAAAACGATTGACGCCATGGGGTACTTTTTTACAATCAATTTTTATATTCAAATACGATATTAACTGAACGTTGTTTGAAATTTTGGTAGCATGTAATTTCTTTTATATATTTGTGATGATATATATTTCATGTTTTTGGTGTATTGGACGTATATATGTTTATGATTGTATGTTTATTTATTTCATGATGTGTATGTTTATTAATCAATTTGATGTTTTGGTATATATATGTGGTATAAGTTTTGGTTTATGGTTTTATTATAGAATTTTTGGTTTATGGTTTATGGTATTGGATGAATATATAAGTTTTTGTTTATATTTTTATTATAGGAATTTTAAAATATAAATTAATAGTTAAAAAAAAAATATTAGACAGCGGTTTTCAACCGCTGTCTATGTAAAATAATAAACGAATTTTAAATTTTTTTTTTGACTTAGACAGCGGTTGATAACCGCTGTCCAAGATAAAGGCTTGGACAGTTGTTATCAACCGCTGTCCAAGATTAAACTTGCAAAGCGGTTATAAACCGCTGTCCAAGTGCTTCTCCTGGACAACGGTTTTTTATCAGCTGTCCAAGCTTGGACAGCTGATGCTTGGAGAGCGGTTTTAACCGCTCTTCAAGGTCATTTTTCACAGCTGTCCAAGCCCAAATGTGTATTAGTGAGATAAGAGGTAGATCTATAATACCTCTCTTTAAAAATTATTTTATCATTTGAAATACTAATAAACAACTCGCTCACAAAAACTCGATAATAAAGTAGGTGTACACGTTTTTCCGGAATGGAGATAGTATGAGATTGTCTCATACAAGTTTATATCTTTAAGTTTTCATAAATATTTAATTTGATAATTATTTGGCATTTTTAATTTTTATAATTACTTTTAAATTTAATTGAATTTTTTGATCAGATGGGGAAGTGGCACTGAGGTGGCCTTGAGGTAGAGATGAGGTGGGCAAATAAGCCGCGGACTTTATTTCGCACGAACACGCGAAAGATACCTGAGTTTTAGCTCGAATTAGATTAAATTAAGTCTAAATTAACACAACTTTTAAAAAAAAGTCCTAGTTTTGTCCCCCTATAAATTTGGCACTAAAAAAATTATTATCCCCAAAGATGCATGCATGTAATGTTTCAAGGCCTTTCTTCAAAATGAGATTACATGTTATGTTCCATAATTAGTGTTGTATTTTATATTTCATAATAATGAATGAATGACAATTGGAATAATAAAAAATATCAAATGAATCATCATATTCTAAATTAATATTTTAAAAATTCAATAGAGTGAAACCACCAATAAAATAAAAGAGTCGAATGGGGATTCCAACCACCATTTTCCAGTATCCATATCTTTCTTGCATCAAAAATTTGAAATTTAGCAGCTCATAGATGTAATAAAATTAAAGTAAAACGTGTGGGAATTAAATGGTGTTGGTGAGATTAATTATTAGAAAACTATAGCCATCTAGTTTTGCTTTATAAAATCAATTTCTTGATCTCGTGATTTGATATGTGAATGTGACTCCTCTGTGTCGTTCCTTCATTGGCTGGACTTTTTATATCTACGTTTTATTAGAGTCCACGTTCAAGAAATTGGACCCATCTAATAATTAAATGCAATACTCTTTTATTTCCTCAAGATATCTTACGTACATAACTTCTTTTATAGCCTCAAGATAACAAATTTGATTCTCTTTATATGGATCACACATCACATATCCCATTTTTATTGGCTCATATACTTTTTTTTTTTTTTGGACTTATACCATATTTTAAGCTATTTGTAACTTATAGTATATATTATTTTGAAAACTTCATATGAAGACGGATGCAAACGATTTAAACGGAAGACTGATTTAAGACAATCAACACTCACCCATTCCAAAAGTGTTAAAAGCGTTAAATCTTAAATTATCTTAAATCACCGTTGTGAGACTCATCTCAAAAAGTTGTCTCTTGTTTTTAGCTAGTTTTAATAAAAAGACAAATAATTTTATGTAAATTTGCACGAATTTCAAATCGTCTAAAACTACCCAATTTAATCTGTTTGGACAAATTTCCATTCATTTCATTTCAATAACAATTTGACGTGTAATGAAACGATAAGACATTCAATATGGTAGCACAATAGTTGAAAAGAAATTAAAGTAATAATGTTGAATGTAAGATGTAATACTATTTCATTAAAGGGGTGATATTACATTTATTCCTAAAAAATATTATTTCGAATTCTAAACAACAATACTTTATACAATAAGAAGTTTTACTATGTATGCTAAATAATATTACCTTACAAGTTAAACAATACTCTTTCATATTCTCTTTAAATGTCATTCTGAGTTTTTGTAGACAAATTAAAAATATTTTTGGAAGTTGAATATTTCAATTATTTCGCCAATCGATAACTAGGAATGGGCATAAGATTGTTAGCTCTTGTAGTCACCAAAGCAAAGTGCTCGGACATATCCATATCACTTGGTTGCATGTCGTCCATTTCCACACAATCCAAATATTCGAGTTTATCAATATGCGACTCCTCCACCACGTGGTCCATTCCCACCACCAATTCCAATTCTTTCTGGAGTTTCTTCATTACCGCCGTGTTTCTAATGAGTTCCGCAAGTGTCCAATCCACCGATGCTGCTGAAGTATCCGATCCCGCACCAAGCAAATCCTAAAGAAACAAAACATAACAAAACAAAAATTCAATCCCCAAACATTTCCCCGTGCTCGTTCACATGAAAAGAGAATGAGATATAAGTTACCAGGAGCAGGCCTTTGACATGACGGCGATCAAATTCGAATCCAGCTTCTCCGGACTCCAAAATATCCATCAGTGTATCAACAGAGACCCTTTTCTTCTCTTCTTTCATGTTCTGAACATGATCATCGATTATTTTCTCCAAAAAAACATCCACAATCTCTCTCAATTTCTTCATCTTGCAGTTCAGTCCTTGCATATCAAGCCACCCAATAGTCCCCCAAATTAAATTTCCCGGCAAGCTCCGACAACTCTTGAAACACATGCACGTTTAAAACCCTTGTCACCAAATCCTTATCCGAATACTTACTCCCGAGCACCATCAGACAAGTCATATCCCAAATGAGGCCGAAAACCACGACACTGAGATCCACCGTCTCGCAGCCTGTTTGAGAGACGAAACCAGCAGACCGAGCTCGGCCCGTCTCGTGGCCCTAAATTGGTTGATTTTCTGGGCACTGAGCAGCTCCAAGGTGCAGAGCTTTCGGATGTTGCGCCAGTCGGGGCCGTACGGCATGAAGACCAAGTCTCTGTGGTCGTAGGCCACGTATTTGGCGACTTCAGCGTATGGCCTGCTGGCGAAATTGAGGTCATGGGTTTTCAGGATTAGCTCTGCTGCGGCAGGGGATGATATGGTGAGAGCGGGCTTGAACCCGAGGCGCAAATCATGGTGAGGATTCTTACCGAATAGGTGAAAATGGCCTAAGATTGGAAGGGGGGTCGGGCCTGGAGGAAGCCTTTTGTTGTTCCTCTGTTTTTGAAACAGAGAAACAAGTAGAGTCAATGATAAAAGCGCCCAAATCAAAGTCATTTTTTAAGTATGTGAAATGTGAAATGCATTTGTTAGCACATATTTGTAATGTGTTTCCGTAGTTAATGTACCAAGAATTGGTGGGTAATGTTTTTCCACGTAGTGTTGGATTGGAGTGTTTTCAAGATATTTTCGCACTATGATCATAAACAGAGAATTCTCAGTTCCAATATTGGTTCTATCTAATTCGGTAATTTCTCTTCTGGAGTTAGTTGATTACGACACTTGAGAAAGTTTGGTTTCTGTAAAATAACATGTATTGCCACATAAAACTTGATGGTATTATTCACTTGCAGAATGCAAAAATGCGAGGAAAATAATAGACTACTAAAAAGAGATTTTGACTAATCTAACCAAAAAAATATGATACGAGCATACCTTAATCTAGGAAAATAATCAAAGAAAATATCATCCAATAGTTTTTCATTTTGGCGAGTCTGGTGTTTTTACAGTTGGGCTTGTTTGTGTTTTACCTCTTTTTTTTTTTTTTTTGTGGCGTTTTTTGCTTTAGGATTTGTATTGCTTTACTATTGAACTTTGTCTACTTGTATTTTTTAATTTATTTCTGCGTGATTCTATTTTTACATTTTTTTTTAAAGTTGAGTCTAACACCTTTTAAATTTAAAAAATGTTTATATCTTGTTAATATTGAGAATTTTTGTTTAAATATTAAAGATCGAGCCCGGGATGGTTAGGATTGGCCATAAAAATAGAGGCTCGACGCAATTCCAGGCCCGCTGGATTGACACTTGCCTGTCACGTCTTGTTTGCCACCTCTAGGTACATCCGAATACTTGATAGCAATCCACTGGTAGAAAAAAGTATAAAAAAGAATGCTAGAAGGAGGTGTTAACTCAGGAACTAATATTGAAGTGCATTATTCGTGGAAATAAGTAGGAGGAGCATGAGAAGGTTAGTATTTCAATTCTATTCCACGTTAGACAAGTAGTGGATATCATTTTTTTTTTTTTTATCGGACAAATTTAGTTGTTAGTTGTTAGTAGTTAGTACACCAAGCACTCAAACACTCCACAAATTCACCAAGCTACCTTATAACTTCCATACTCTAATTTGTTCCCAAAGAGAATCGAACCTGAGTCTCCCACTCAATTGAGGAGTCCAGTGGCAAGGTGGTTTGATAAAATGCTAGCAGCATTTAGAAATAAACATGTCACTTTTTTAATAATTGATACTCATCCATCAATTTTATGCACAGTTGATTTTTGCACGCGTTTTTGCAAGCGGATTTTGTATTGGTAATTGAAATGATAAAGTGACTTTTAAAGAAGAATATGATACATGAGAGACTTATCTATCATTCCCCTATTTAAAAGTCATTTTATCATTTCAATTACTAATACAAAACTTTCTCGCAAAAACGCGTGCAAAAATCATCTGTGCATAAAATTGGTGGACGGAGGGAGTACAAAATATTGGTTGCAACTTTTTATCTATGAGATCAGTGAAGCAAATAGAAGAGGATAGCAAAGATGTTTGTTTCCACCCATTTTAAAGAATCAAATATGCATAAAGTTGAAAGCCCGTATCATATTATTACAACTCGTCAATTATATATTGAAATTGACTAATGTTCCTTTTTTTTGCATGATGACTAATGTTCCTTATATTTCAAGCCTAAAATGCATTAATTCTAATCTTCATATCCAAGTTGATTGATGAATGCAATTGTATTAATTGTTTAGTTCAATAATAAGCTTTGTGTTGTATAGGAGTGCATTCAAGGATGTTGATTTTTGAGGGGCTCGTTTGATTCACGGGATAAGAGGATTGCACATCTTTCATCAATTGTTGCAGAGTTGATTCCAAACAAGCAAGAGTTAGTACTTTTTCTGTGTGTGAAAATAAAACTAGTGTTCGATGTTTTTAAGTTGGTTTGTTTTGATTTATCGCCCTTATCGAACTTGGGTCTTTTGTGGTGTAATATATATATTTTTTATTAACTATAATTGATTGTTATTCGAGTATGGATTTATTTGTCGATCAACGATCAGTAAAAGTGAGTTAACAATGTTTTACGTAGTTTAGGTTGAGCATCTGTACGTTTTAACAAGCGCAACATTTAGAACGTTATAAATTATTGTGATGTTCTTTCTTCCTACCTGCTTTCTGAAAATCTTAGTAAACATGTTAGAATTCTATTTTTAAACATTAAAATATAGATGCAAAATACTTTCATAGTAGTAGGGTAATCACTAAAAAAAAATAAAGGATTGCCTACGAAATTTTCAAAAAATAGAGGATTGTCTAGGGAATATTTCAATTTGCCTAGACATTTTCATTCATAGGTAAAATTTGTCTACGGAATGTAATTCGTAGGTAAATTTATTTGTAAGTTATTTCTAAACCATAAATATAATTGTCTACAAAATATAAGTTGCCTAGAAAATTATCTTTTGTAGTTAATTAGTTTGCCTAGGAAAATTAAGAATGTGTAAGTAGTTTCATGGTAGGTAATTAGTTTGCCTAGACAATAGTCACTTTTGTGTAGGTAACTTTTCATAGATTATTTTAAAAATTGATAGGCAAATCCTAGGCAATGGTCACTTTTAAGGACAAAATTATTTTTGTAGGAAAATTTAGTAGGCATTTGAAAATTTTGATAGACAATTCTTCATTTTCTTGCAGGGAAACAAGCAAAGACAATGAAATTTGGAAGATCATCTAATGTCAAATCTCACTAGCATGCCACCACTTTGGTACTACTGTCATGAGAGTCTTTGTTCACGGACAAAGGAGATACATGTGATTCCAATGGTCCCTTTTCTACTTATTGATTCTTTAAAAATTCTGATAGTTTGAACTCTGTTTTTCTAGGCTTGTTAGTGTAATTTTTGATTAATTGGTTAATGTATGGGGAATTGTACTCTTGCCTCCATTGTTGGGGAAAGTGTTTTATGGCTTTCTTTCTAGTTTTTGTTAATCAATCGTGTAGTATTCTCTATTCGAAAGTAAGCATGCGAGTCTGGGTAATCTACCCATAATCAAATGAAGAATTTTCACTTAGAAATTCAAGATGTAATCTAACGTGGCTTTATTTATGATTCTAGCTAAACAAAAATAATTGAATCGAACAGACTGAAATCCGAATGCTTTTTTTTTTTTGGGATCAGAAAAGGAAATTAATATTTGAATGAAGTACAAGCCAGGGGTACTCCAGCCCTTACATAAAACACATCCGAGAGTTTCACAGGACATCAGAAACAAGACTCCCAAGTTAAACACAAAGACTCCCAACACAATTTAGTGGAGGGGGGTTTTCAAACTGAGCCACAACCAAATACAAGTTTTCAGGACATCGGAAAAATTATGCCATTAAAAGTACAATCATTTCTAACTTTCATAATGATCAAATAGTGCCTGCCCAAAAAGTCATTGCCATCTTCGCCTTCTTTATCTTTACCGAATTCACTCACTCTCCCCCTTGATTGTTACATTGCCTATAAAATTTATTAAAAATAGACGTTAAAGGTGTGGCTCCAATCCATACATCATACCAAAAAAACACTCCATATTCTTTCCCCATTGACTACCACCCTCAAAAGCTCCACCATCATCCCCGTCCCTTCCCCAAAAACACATCACGAATGTCTTTCCACCATCCCAAAAGTTCTTCTATTAAAAGTTTCGACCTTTGTTCAGTGAGTTTAGACCTTTATTTATAATTACACAAACTAGGTCACAATCTTTAATGAGGTGTCATTTTAGCCCTTTAATCCAGTTTTCCTATTAAATGAGCGAGCTTGTCCCACACACCACATTCGCTTGAGTTATTATAAGAAGACCGTTTATATGGGACATAGGAGGTGGTTGGACCCAACGCATAAGTACAGAACAATGGCCAATGCATTCGATGGCACAATTGAGGAAGATGATGTTGTTTCGGACTCGCCTTCCGAGTGTGATGATAATAATAATAGTGTGCGTATTTTAATTTTTTTAATTATAATAATAATAGTGTGATGATGCTGTTTCGGACTCGCCTTCCGAATCAAGCCTCAAGATCTTTCAGTAAAGTGAAATGGTCAAGTATTAAGGTAAATTTACTTTAAATATTATAAGATTAATAGAAAATAATTATAATTATAATACTTGATCATAATTGTTAATCAACAGGTTCCTAAGCAAAATGATAGTAGCCACTGTGGACACTTTGTATGTTGCTTTATTGAAGATATAATCAACGGCCATTCATTTTAAAAATGTAAGTCGATTTATTTAAATTATTATTGATAACCATAAAAATCCATACTATATATCTAATTATATTGATTGATCGTTGTTTGCAGTTTGTCTATCCACGTCCTCTCGCGTCTTACTCCAACAAAAGAATACTTCAATGGAAGATTGATTGGATCGGGTATTTATTCAATCGATTCTTGCGGGACCTCCCTTAAATTGTATATTAATTTGTGATGATCGATATATTTCATGTTTTTGTTGTATTAATTAATTGATGTGTATGCATTATTTGATGTTTTTGTTGTATTAATTAATTGATGTGTATGCATATATATATATATATCTTTTGGTTTTTTGTGTTGGTTTTGATTTTGTATATACAGGAATTTAAAAATATAAAAAATATATAATTAAAAAAAAAACCTTTAGACAACGGTTTTAAACCGCTGTCTAATATTTATTATACGAAAAATAAAAATACTTTTAGACAACGGTTATAAATCGTCAGACAAGTAAAGAAGTTTGGACAACGGTTTTTATAACCATTATCTAAAGTGAAAAGAGTTTGAAAGCGATTCAAAATCATTTGTCAAGTAGAAGAAAACTTGGACAACGGTTTTAAACCATTTGTCTAAGCTTGACAACTTTGGACAACTTTAATTTGGACAACCCTTATAATTGGTTGTCCAGTCCCCAAATTTATATTAGTGCCTCAAGCTAAGTTTGGTAGGAAAGATGAAAGGAAAGGTTAAAAAACAAAAATAATAGGGAGATTATTTAGTAATGGGAAAGCTGGGATCATATAAACTATTTATGGATGTTTAGTAGTACGTAGTAAAAAGTATGAGACATACTTGCATGAGGCCGTCTCATGGTAAAACGGGATATAAGTTGGGCATTAATGCTTTAACACTTTGGGAGGGGTGGATGTGATTTGTGCTTGATTGTACCTCGTCTTATGCATGAGACGGTCTCATATAAATCTGTGAAAAAGTATAAAAATAATATGGAGATTATTTAGTATGGGGAAAGGTCGGATCATATATATGCATTAATTATTTATGGGTGTTTAGTACTAGTAAGTGGTTAAAAATGTAAGATTAAAAAAAAAAAATTGACAATAAAAAAATATGTAATTCATGGTATGATTATTTAGTACAGGAGTCAGGAAGCAATTCATTAGAAAATGAATAAAATATTAATTATTTTTGTTGTATTGAATTGAAAATACTGAAAAACCCTCGTCTAAAATAGGAATCAAACATTCAAACAACGAAAAGCTAAATATATGTGACGGTGGGTGGGTGGGGACCCTGTGGTCCATAATACACAGAAACAAAATTGTTATCTTGAGGCTATAAAAGAAGTTATGTACGTAATATTTATTAGTGCATACATCACTTATGAGAGTTTTGCAATTATTAGATGGTTCCAATAATTCAAGAACGTGGACTTTTAATAAAAATAGATAAGGCGTCCAGCCAATGAAAGAACGACACAGAGGAGGCACATACATCAAAATCACTAGATCAATATATTATTTTTATAAAGAAAACTCGATGGCTTTAGTCTTCTAAATAATTAATCTTACCAACAAGAACTTAATTTTTTATTACATCTAAGCTATACTGATCTTGTAAAATTTTCAAATATTAACCCCATACGTAATAGCTATGACCGGCCTACTAATTAATTTCAACTCATTAAGGAAAAATTGATGCAAGAAAGATATGGATACGGGAAAATGGCCTGGAAACGTTACCTGCATGCATCTATGGGGATAATAGTTTTTTTACGTCCTAATTTATGTGTGTGGGTGTGGGGGGAATAAACTTTTAATCGCACTAATTTATGAAGTAAATGAAAAATAATAAAAATTGCAAGATAATTATTAAGTAAGGTTTTTATAAGAACTCAACTATAAAAATTTATATGAGATGGGTTCCACCACATATATATTTTTAATAAAAATTCGTTTGAGACGGCCTCATACATGAAACGGTTCTCATTAACTTACTCTATCATATGACTCGTGGGCTTATGAGAGCTTAGGCGAATTATGTTTTAAAGGAAAAGATGATCCAACTATCACAGTGGAGTTCCGCCTCATAAATTATCTACGTGTCATTTAATTAGTTTACCAAATAAACAAGTTGAATATCATATTGGCGCAGGTTATTTGCACCGCCATATTTAGGAAATCCACCACCCGGATCAGAACATTTCCTCAAGATTACTACACCAGCGACAAGTCGCCGCGGCCACCGCACTCTTATTATTTTTTTTTTTTAAAAAATCTCCATGCCTCTTCTTTATTTGAACAAATTCTTTTTTCTAGATAAAATCCGAAAATTTTCTGTGGTGTTTGAATAAATATTGGGGCATTTTTCAGTCTTCAAATGCAAATTTTACTCGACTATTTGTTTCTTTTCAAAAATAAGTTTTTCCTGATATTTATTGTCGATCTATAGCTTTTTACTATTATGATTCCAAAACATTCAGTTTTTCTTGAAAAAGAATTCGAACAAATATGAGAATTGTTTGCAATTTTTCCTTATTTTTTTGGTTTTCTCGAAAAAATTCTGGAATAATTGTTTGTTGGATTTTTTTACTAACATATCTAAAGATGAATCTGATGTGGTTGACTCGGTGGCGACTCGGTACGAGTCCGATTGTGACTCGGTGTTGATTCGACTGTGTCTCGGTAGCAGTTCGTTGAGTGAACAAATCCCCTGAAATTAGAAAGGGCAATATTGTAATTTTATATACCTGTTTTACAGATGGAAAAAAATAGGGGGTGTCTTTCCTAAAGATGGCGGTGTTAGTAACCTGCACCTAATCCTTTTCTTTTAAAACCAGTGGTCTAAGCTTGACTAATTCTTTCTTGTCCTTTTTGGTGGACATAAATTAATGATTTCACTAGATTCAATTGGAATTGGTTATTTTCTATTTTTTATTTGTGCAATTATACATATATATATATAGACAAAGTTGCATCACGTAATTTAAGTGTATTTTTTAAACGAGTAACTTATTTTACATTTAAACGTCTAAAAATCGTTTGAGTTAAGACGACGATTCGATTCACAAAGCATATATATATATATATATATATATATATATATATATATATATATATATATATATATATATAATGTTTAAAAAATTTCATTCTAAACGTTAAAGTTGCGAGATTTAATTTGAGGGTCGTATATTGATAAGGGTTTTCTGGAAACTTGGCAAACGTTACTAGTCATCAGGATTTAAAATATCTTTGATTTTAAAAAGTCACTTAAAGCCCAAAGTTAATATAGTCTTAGTTTATCAGTGTTGTACCACATATGCGCATCAAGTGACACGTGGATCTACCCAAGTAATCCTCGTCGCTGGACGATCAAAACCTATCAACAACTGGAGTTGAGAATTGAAAGATTAGCAACCTGTGGGTGGAGCGACCAATGACGACTGCGATCAATGATGCGACCAAGTGACGACACAAAGTTTGGAGCTCAAATACAATCTTATGGCGAGATAACGATGAGATCTAACTCGCTTAAAGGGCTCGAGCCGAAGATTTTCCGGAAAAGAAAAATAGGCCCGTGTCACGCCGGGGGAATAGGGATCTAAGTGCTAATTACTAGAGCCTGGATAAGGGCTCAATCGCTGGATAAGGAGTGGTCGCCGTGACGTCACATCCAGATGGCATGACCATAACAATTAATCCGGAACCGAACGGATTCATTCCGTCAGTTGAGAGTGCAAGACGAAAGTGTCGTGGCTCGTTGCCAAATTCTAGATGCCATCGAATGTCTTCCACTAAGGTGAATCAACAGGGTGTCTTAGCATTCCATCCTTAATCCTATCATCATGATGCTAAGTTAAATGTCTAGCATCCACAGCGCTACTATGCATTCTCCTGAATCTTGGTATTATTGGAAAATACCACATCACCTTCGCGGGAGTTTTTTTTTCTTATAACGCTTCTGACCACATTTGGGACATTCATCGAGGTCTTTATACTCCTTCCGAAATAAGATACAATCACCGAGACAAGCATGAATTTTCTGATGTGTTAACCCGATGGACTTGAGTATTTGTTTAACATCATATGCTCTCACAGGAAGTACATTTTCATTAGGCAATAGACCACTAACTGCTTCCAGCATACTTGTGAAGCATGCATCGATCAACTGGTGAGCTGCTTTTAGGTTGAACAATATCAACACAGCTGACAGTTTTGTTTCCTTCTCACATCCGGGCCAAAGGGGTAATCCAGCTCCAGCGCCATCCCTTAACTTCTCTGACATATAAGGGTGATCTCGTAGATCATTGTGATCATCCCCACTCGGTACATCTCCGAAACTATCCGCATCCACTGTATCTTCAAACTAAAGTCAGTTCCTAGGTTGCTTGAGCTACATCCATCTCGTCTCTCACCATGAGATGTCCAAACGGTATATATTTTATCAATACCGTGAATCATCAAGTGGACGAACAAGCTTTCTCGACCACTAACTGTTTTTCCATTCATACATTTCCAATACAGACATGTAATGTACCGATGGTCGGTGCAGTGTCTAATTGCATGATTACAAAATTCTTCCACCCCATTCCTATACTCCTCTGATAATCGATCTGCTCGAACCCACTTTCTATCCATATAGAAAAAGAGATGCCTATAGGAAAGACAATATGAAGTGCTTCTCAAGACATTAATGTATATATACCTAATCATACTTGATCTCAACTTTTATCCTAATGTATCTTCCTAATCATTTTCTTATTAAAAGCTATATCACAATCCTAATGTACCTAAGGTTTTGTTTCTTCTCAAGACATTAATATATATATACCATCAATCATCTAAAACACATGCATTTGATCAAACACTTGGTGTGCATCTTATATTCATCTCTAAATTGATATAAAAAATCACCAATCAACTCAAAAATATATCCCAATCCTAATTAATATTATGCTTAAATCCTACACATGCATTTGATCAAACACTTGGTATATATGCATCATATATTCATCTCTAAATTGACAAAAAAAAGTACCAACCAATTCAAAAATATAATACAATCTTAAATTATGCTTAAATCGTACACATGCATTTGATCAAACACTTGGTGTGCTTCATATATTCATCTCTAAATTGACATGAAAAATCACCAACCAACTCAAAAATATATTCCAATCCTAATTTATGCTTAAATTCCTACACATGCATTTGATCAAACATTTGGTGTGCATATCATATATTCATCTCTAAATAAACATAAAAATCACCATTCCAAACTAACAATTTATCCACAAATTACCAACAACAATCAAGCCACACAACATATATATATATATATATATATATATATATATATATATATATATATATATATATATATACACAACATGATATATATATATATATATAATATATAAATTTATAACCCTAACTAATCAATTAACAAAAAGAAAAAAAAGTTTAAGCATTACCTTGTAGAGGGGCGGGGCCGACAAGACACTACTTGACTGCAATGGGACGGAGGCTAGAGGGAGGAGGAGGGTTTCGTCGAAAAATATGGTGGAAATGGGGAGTTCAGTGCTGAAACCCGTTTAAATTAGTTTTTTAACTTGGAGTGCGGTTCATAACCCATTGTGCAGATTAATTAACTTAAAGCGGTTTGTAGCGGTTTGTCTGTTTGAAATGATTTTTTCTTGGACATCGATTCCAAAAACCGTCTAATTTTTTTTTAATAAAACCGCCTTTCTCCAAAAATTTAGCGTGGAAATTTGTTTAAAAATAAGAAATTTGTGGTGGGGCTTCCTCTTAAATGTGTAGTAGTAGTGAGGGTATGTTTGTTTTTGGATTTTCCCAACCAGACATGGGATGTTACGTCGCTCATCCTGTTTTGTTTTTAGATTTCACTTTAGATTTCAAAATCCAACTCGCCTTCACATCTAAAAATACCTATTCATCTTACAAAGTGATATTGCATCATCATACTCTTACACATTTAATTTAATTACATATGAATCCACTATGCGCGGTTCAATCCCCGTCGTTTGCCCATCCATAAATGAACTCTAAGTAATACAAAAGCAAAAGCTCTTTGTCAGATTATGAATAAGCTTCAAAAGCAACGTTTTAAGGTCAACGGAAGGGATGAAGAATAAATGAAAAAGAAACCCGAGCGCCAAAGGAGCGGCGACTCAAAGCAAAAAAGGTGGTCCCATTTCTTTTATTGACATTCTTTAATTTAAGTAATTTGCAAGGGGGGAGAGTTTCTTCAACAATAATATAATAATATCACATATATTCTTACATACTTGATTTTACATAAAATTACATCTCGCCCTACTCAAGATCTGAAAAGAAAAAACAAAAAAACATATATTATCATTATTCATCAGGATTTTGAAATTCCTAAATTTTAGGATCCGAATTTCCACCATCCACCATAATGTCAAAACAAACAAAATCGAAAAAGTAAAACCATTTGCAAGTCGAATGTTCAATTATTTTGCCAATCGATAAGTAGGATTGACCATAAGATTCTTAGCTCTTGTAATCACCAAAGCAAAGTGCTCAGACATGTCCATATCACTTGGTTGCATATCATTAGGAAGCTCCCAATCAAAACAATGCATCAATTGTGCCAACACCACCTTCACCACTGTGAATCCGAGTTGGTTTCCAGGGCAACCTCTTCTGCCCGAACCGAAAGGTAAGAGCTGAAAATTCTGTCCCTTGACGTCAATATTGCTACCAATAAACCTCTCAGGAGTAAATAATGTAGGGTTAGGCCATACACTAGGATCTCTTCCAATAGCCCACACATTCACCATAATTCTCGATTTTTTAGGTATGTCGAAACCATCGACCACACAATTTTCAATTGATTCATGAGGGATTGCCAAGGGCAAGGCAGGATGGAGACGCAACGCTTCTTTCACCACACAATCCAAATATTCGAGTTTATCAAGATGTGATTCCTCCACCATACAATCCCTTCCCACCACCAATTCTAATTCTTTCTGGAGTTTCTTCATCAGTGCTGGCTGTCTAATCAACTCCGCCATCGCCCAATCCACCATTGCTGCTGTAGTATCCGATCCCGCAACAAGCAAATCCTAAACCATAAAACAAAATAAATTCATTCCCCAAATATTTTCCCGTGCTCGTTCGCACGAAAATCATATTATAAAAAAACCAAAAAAACGAATTAATTACCAGGAGCAGGCCCTTGACATGGCGTCGATCGAATTCGAATCCAGCTTCTCCAGACTCCAAAATACCCATCAACGTATCAACAAAGTCCCTTTTCTTCTCTTCTTTCCTGTTCTGAACATGTTCATTGATTATTTTCTCCAAAAACCCATCTAAAATCTCACTCAATTTCTTCATCTTGCCATTCAATCTCTGAAGATCAAGCCTCCCAATATAGGGAAAAAAATCCCCCAAATTAAGCTTCCCAACAATCCCCGATAACTCATTAAAAACAGACTTAAACCCCCTCTCTTCAAAATCATCATCCGTATACTTGCCACCAAGCACCATCAGGCAAGTCATATCCCAAACCAGCCCGAAAACCATCACACTCAAATCCACCCGCGCACCGCAGCCTGTTTGATTGTCGAAACAAGCAAGTGTAGCTCCGCCCTCCTGGATTCCCGAAACTGGTTCATTTTGACAGTACTAAGAAGCTCCAGGGTGCAAAGCTTCCGTATATTGCGCCAGGCGGCGCAATAAGGCATAAAAACGAGGTCCTTCTGGTCGTAACCGACGTATTTGGCGACTTCAGTGTGAGGCCTGCTGGCTAAATTGAGGTCATGGGTTTTCAGGATAAGCTCTGCTGCTGCAGCAGAGGATACCACCACTGCTGGCCTGAACCCGAACCGCAGGCCCATAAGCGGGCCGTGTTTTTGGGCTAAGTGGTGGAGATCATGGTGGGGGGTTTTGCCCAGGAGGTGGAAATGGCCTAGGATTGGAAGGGCTGGCGGGCCTGTGGAAATTTTTTTTTTTTTTTTTGTGGAGTTTCTGAAACAGAGAAAGAAACAGAATGGCTGATAAAAATGCCCAAATCAGGGGCATTTTCCTGTATTTTTTTAAGGAGAAAAGGACATGGAGTATTTAATTTTTGTAGGTGAATGTGTTTTAGAGCATTTATTTAAAGATAAAAACTCATACGAGATGGTCTCATGTATGAGATGGTCTCATGTATGAGATGGGATAAAACTTAGTATAAATTAATATCTACCCCTCTCAAAGTGTTAAAGTATCAATGTTCAACTTATGCATGTCTCACCGTGAGCTAGTCTCACACAAGTGTGTCTCGTTTGTGTTTTAGTTATTAAAATTATATATATATATATATATATATATATATATATTTTTTTTTTAAATCTGATCTTCTTTGAATAAGATTGCTGGTATGGGAGAGGTATTCTGATAATATTTGAGTTGTTTATATTTTTCCCGGCTGGCACTGTAAAAGTATTAAGGTTGAGATGAGATTACATCGCGTCATTTTATTTTAACGGACGATATTTAATAACCCTGTTTTCATTTTCCTCATTTTTTTATAGTGAGTCAACTCCATTTTTCTGTATCATTTTTCATATTTTATGATGTATTTTACTTTCGAAAACTTAATCAATAAACCTAGAATTATGGTGATTCGTTGGAATTTTTTTATCATTTCACATATCATTAATTTAGATTAAAATATACTAGTATTGCACCTGTGCTAACGCACGATCATTGTTGTTATCAAATATTTTAGATGTTAAAATATTATTTTGGATTAATATAAAATTTAATTTTTTTTTCATCTTATTATAATATTTATATTTATTAATAAAATTTTAATCTTTTTTAATTACATTTAATTTTATTCATATCAATGTCATATGTTAAAGAAAATTCTTTAAAAAGAAGAATTAATATTAGGATTATTTTTTTTGTATTCCATTAATTTTATTTCGTTTGAAATTAGAACCGATTGTTTTGACTTTTTAATTTTCGTCCCGTGACTTTAATTTTTTATTTAAATTTGTCTTTTAACTTCTTTGCTTGTAGTAGAGATGTTAAGCAGACATGGGCCAACAGGCAGACTAGGAGGTTTTTTCGGGGGTTAGGGCTTAGGTATCTATGGGTGGATTTAACATAAACTTTTTGGCTCAGAATCGGCTGGCGTGCGGGCATGGGCGTGAAGGTTGGCAGGATATTTATTTATTTATTATTATTATTAATTTTTTCGAGTGTCCACCAGTAGACCACGAGCCCCGCGGACCCGGGCCCGGCCGATACCCTTCTCCTTCTTCATCTATTTTCCTCTTCAATCGGATCGACATTCTCTCTTCTCTTCCTCCGTTTTCCTCTTCAATCGGGCCGATCTCCACGACACCGAGCCACCCGTCGCCACTTTCAACCCACCATTCTCTTCATCCATTTTCCTCTTCAATGTCCTTGACCCTCTTCATCCATTTTTCCTTCAATCGGCCGCTTCTTCCCTCCATTTCCCTCTTCAATCGGCGCTCTCCACCGCCTTTCTCCACGACACCTCGCCAACCCGTCGCTCTCCAAACCCCCTCAAGACGCGCCCACCTTCGCCACTTTCATCACCCACCCGTCAGCCGCCACTCCACGACCTGGTCGTCACCCGTCGGCCGCCGCTCCTCAAATTCACCCGCTTCGTTTCTTATCACGCCTCACGGTAAAGTTACTCTCTTTTTTCATCATGTTTTGTCGATCTATGTCCAGATTTGTCGATGGATTTCATCGCGTTTATATTCGATGGGTTATTTTCATATCCGTATTTGTCATGATCGTTCATATGATTTCTTTGATGTCGTATATAATCATAATCGATTATGGTTGTGATCTTTTCGAATTCAAAATGACTCTCTCTGTTAACAATAGGGTTGTCACTTGAGGATGTTTGCGATCAATTTTATGAAGGATTTATTACGATTGTATCGATTTTGTTTATGTTTATCGTAGTATTGCGATTGTGTCTTATGGGTTATATGAATTACATTAACAATAGGGTTGTCACTTGAGGATGTTTGCGATCAATTTTATGAAGGATTTATTACGATTGTATCGATTTTGTTTATGTTTATCGTAGTATTATCGATTGTGTCTTATGAGTTATATGAATTCTATTTTTGGTTCAGTTGACATGGAAGCACTCCATCCCGAATGATGAGTCTTTTGTTTTTTGTACATGTAAGCCCAAGTACCTTGTATGCAACTTTAAACTTTTAATTTGTTTGTTAGACTTCAATTTGTATGATTTTATGCTTTGGACTTATTTTGTTCTATAATATCTATTGGACTTATTTATGGTTAGAGTTAAGTACTTAAGTTGTGAACTTGTGATAGTTGTAATATATTTAATATGCATTTGGATTGTATTTTTTTAAATTGTGTTTGCTTAGATTTGGCAGAGGCCCGTTAGGGTTAGGGTTAGATTCTGACTCTTAATGGCTGGATTAAAAGTGAACCGCTAAGGCCCCTAACAGATTTAGGCAAGTATTACTGTAAGGGTTGGCCTAATGGGTTAATTGGCGGAATTAACATCTACAGCATTGGTCACCAAATAGGTAAGCTGTCAAATGTGTAATAATTTTATTTTTTCTTTTAATTTAAATGCAACCTAGACTTTTTTTAGTCTAATAATTTTGGATTGGTATTTTTTATCGTATTTTTAAGGAGGAAAAGCGGCTTTTTGTGTACTTTGGTTTACTTTTTAAATTTTGGGATTAGTTTAGACCCTAAAATGCTTGACCCGATCACTTTGTCTTTTAATTTTAAGGTTGTCTTTGAAATCGATGCAAAATTATTAGAATTACAAAAGTCCAGGTGATGCTTCGAAATTAAAGGGAAAAATAAAATAATTACACATGTGAAGTTTACATATTTGGTGACCTGCCGCAACAGGTTAAAAGACCAATTTTAAATATTTTGAAAACATAATGGACCCAAAATCAAAGAGTCATAACAATTGGGATCAATTTTAAAACGATGCAAAATTATTGAACTACAAATAAATTAATCCCATTAATGTTCTTCACTGTATAGTTTTTTTTTTTGATTAATTGCAAAAAAAATCACCACCTTTGAGGTTTTAATCAATTACATCACATTATTTTTCTTTGCAATTCGAAACATCACAATTTAAAATTATGTTATTCAAAGCATTTTTAATTTTTATACAATAATTAAGTGTCGTAGTTGTCGGAGTTGACATAAATGTCCACGTAGGATGTCAAGACTGAAGATGGGCAAACGTTTCAAATTGTAAAATTTTAAAAGACGACGTTTTTGTTATAAAAAAACAAAGAAAAAAAATATTTTATTCATCGGTCGTGGCATCTTACATGAAAATCTATGTAGCAGCTCCAGGAACCATATTATTTAATAGTTGCCATAAAATGGGCAGACACTTCAAATTGCAAAATTTTAAAAAGGAATGTCTTGAATTGCAAAGGAAAAAAATAATATGTTGTAATTGACAAAACTCCTAAGAGTGATAATATATATATTTTTTTTTGCAATTAACCAATTTCTTTTAATTTTACATTGGTTGTATCAACGTTATGATGTATCTAACAAAGTCCAAATATTAATGTAATATTTATATTCATGATAAAAATATCGATTAATTTTTAAATACATATAATTTGACATTTATTTTACTAAATTAAATTTAAAAAATTTACAACAATAGCTTATATTAGTATCTTGTTATAATATAAAAATTCATAAAAATATATTTTACGTATATAAGATATTTAATATTTTCATTTAGAGAAAATATAATAAATCATTTATGTATAATAATTCAAATAATTAATATTGTAAAATCCTTTATGAAAAGGACTTTATAAAAAATAAAACGTCATGAAAAAGTTGTGACATTTGAATATTTATTATTACAAAATTATATAATTCCTAAAAATTTCATGAAAAACTACATCATCATGATATAATAGAATCTTCAAACCAAAATTCTAGAGGCTTGTTACCAGGGAAACAACTACATACAATTGTCCATGACTAAAAACGAACTTCTGCAAATAATCTTCTACATGAGAAAACTATTGTCCTTGACTTTTATATGTGGACTTATCATATGAAACAACCATTCAAAACTATCTCAGTTGAAATTTTGAGTGACAATATATGACCAGAAGGAGATAATGTAACTCTAGGTTCCTCTTAGAACCTTAGCTTCAAGAATTATATTACTCATCCTCGTAATAACCAGCTTATATATTGGGAAAAAAATGTTTCATTACAAATTTAATGAATTGATACATATTCAACATTTAAAAGATGAGGAAAAAATTAAAAATATAATATTAAAAGTCTAAACCTAGTTCCGTTGCTGAAAACCCCTTGAGTGATTAATATTTCTAAATAACATTCTTTGGTGTTCCAATTTTGAGATTCAATTCATGATCAAGAATAATCGAACACTTTAGACTATTCAAGAATTGAGGGAGTATGCACACGGAAAGATGATCACCATTTGAATCAAAGATGTCAAAGAATTTATCGAGCTCAAATAAGTCGTGATTCATTTTCATTAACATGAATTATATGATTGTTTATGGAACTGACAACATCAGCGTGGGAGTAAAATTGCTATGTTAAACAAATAATCGTGATTGTCCATCATGTTCATAAAATCATGATAAATACTATGAAAATAGGACTTATCAAATCATCACTACCTCAAAAAAAAATATCATCTGAAATTTGTACATCAAAAATCGGACTCGCTTTGTGATCCTACACTTCAATCTCCAATAGATGTTAGCCAATTTAGAAAAAATAACTCTCAATTTGTGTAAACCATCGACGACTTCCAAATTTTGCAACCGCGTGTTCCTTGCAAGTTTTGATGAAATCTGATCATTTCCACAAAAGGAGATGAACTTATCAGAACGCGTGAACAATATCATGTCTCATTCCTTTTGGAATAACCCGCAATATCTATCGAGAATCACCTCCAAACACAACAATCTTATCACAAAAAATAATTCAAAATATAACAAATTAATTTGGCTACATAATATCCTTCAAAGTATTATCAAGAGGTTCAAGACGATATCTATTTACCATCGAACTTCATCCTATATAATGAGATGGGTCTCAATTGAAAGCTTCGGCAAGATAGTATCTAATTAATATTGAAAGCATAATCTTTGGTAGCATTAATTGGAATGACAAACCTAGAATTGCAGACTCACCAACCAACATCCATTTTGGAGACCAAATCGTGCACTTGCCTCTCCTTTTCATGGGCACAATCAACTAAGTGTAACTTGAATATTTTCTTAGTGTCTGAAGGACCAAAATCTCTCAATCCATGCGATATATAAACCACAAAATTGAAAAAAAAAAAGAAGAAAACATCAATTTTTATGTACTGAAATTAAAAACATAAATCGAAACATATATGATTACAAAAATCAGAAAGAAACGTACAAAGAGGAAATTAAGTGTATCTATTCTCAAATTTGAAACAATTTAAATCATTTCATCTTCCAGTAAGAACCTTAAGGTACGACGTCGACTTTAAAAAAAACTTGTAAATAGATTCATTGAAACTTCCAAGATATTTGATTGTTCAACAATAAGAGTTAAAATCAAGTGTCATGAATTTGCAAGAATATAGAAGTATAATGTTTATCTTAGAGGCAGATTAAAAAAAAAAAAAATATATATATATATATATATGAATTTTTCCGTGTTCATTTCTTCCACCATGATTGGTCCCAAGACTTTCCAATTTTAGATTTCTTGGAGTATCTTTCTGTGAAGACACATTAAGATGAATAATATGAACATTTTTCATGACATAATTAAAATAATTAGTTTTAAGTACCCAAAATCAGATCGAGATTTTTTTAAGTCTCAAATGGACATCTTATCACAAAGAACTTGCACTTGACTAAATTTTTGTGCATAAATGGATTCTTTAGGTAATTGAGAAAAACGGGCAAAAAAAAGAAAGAAATTTGTGATTATTGTAATCCTGAATATTAATCTCAATTTATCGGAATATGCAATAATTATCATATCATATTGAATCCAACAAAACAAATAAAAATATAATTGAAAATGGAAAGAAAAATAACTAATCAACATGGAAGGAAATTAAGGACCAAATTCAACTTTTTCGTCCTTTTCGCCAGTCAAAACTAAGGACAAAAATATTGAATTTGGTAAACCTATTTTAGCTAGTTCATGCTTAAACAACTGCATTTGGTAAACTTATGGGACTATAACTAAAGTTGGAGAAAGTTAGCTACTAAAATCAGAATTAGTGAAAATTATAAGGAAAAAAAGCATTTTTATACCATTTTTTAATATCGTATATTTGCAATATATTTACATTTCTTATTCTAATTTATAAACTAAATGTATTCTTTAATATAATGTATATACAATTGCATATCATGTTGGTTCAACGTTTATTGTATTCACATTAATAAAATATTATTTCAATACATATTTAATAATACTGTATAAATAATAATTATAATTTTAAATGCTCATGCATTATCATCATTACATTTTAATTTAAATTATAAAAAGTACCAAAACCTCTTAATAATAAATAATATGTCATTATATCTAATCTTATAATTTTAAAATTAATTTCTCCAACATGATTTGTGTGAAGAATGTGAAAGAGATGAATGTAACTTTATACTTCATTCTTCCCGGATTAACTTGCACCGTTTTATTGGCACACAAAATAAGAAAGTTGAGTAATTAGTAGGATTGTGAGGGGTAATTTTGTAAACTATTATGTATAAAGTATAGAAATGGATTTGAAGTATGTGTATATGTGGGTCCAAAAGTAATAGCATTTTGTGTAATATTGTGGATATTGTAAGGATGAAGTTTATGGATGACTTTCTACTTTTAGAGCGTGCAAATTATTTTGGGACATCTGTATAAGTAAAGTGTGCAAGTTATTATATGAGGTTGATGGAGTAATTACTTATTGTGTTGTTCTTAATATGTGATGACTCATCAATTTCTCTAATTTAGTCTCGAAAACTTGGAGAATCTGTTTCGTATTGCTTCAGGGCTTGAGATCATGTAAGGAATATATGAATTTTTCTACAAAAATTTGTTCCATAAAAAATATAAGTCATAACCACCTCTCAATAAAAATATCATCTGAAATTTGTACATCAAGATCATACTCAGTTTGTGATCATATACTCACATCTCCAATAGATGTTATCCAATCAGAAAATATTTTCAACTCGTGTAAACCTTCTGCCAATCTCGACTTTTGCAACAATGTGTTCCTTGTAAAATTCAGTAGAGTACAATTATTACAGTAGAGTACAATTATTACACACAACAGGTGAATTTATTGTAGTGTGAATTGGATGCTACAATCATCAAAGACGGATCTATCGTTCCTAAGATGAGGGCACGTGCCCCTAATAAATTTTTTCCTAATACATTATATATATATACATAAAAAGTATTAGTTAATTATAAATTATATTAATACAAATACATTATTTCAATCTCATTTCTTAGATCACTACCTCCTGATAAACAATGTTTCGCACCCCCAACCCAGCCCACTCTTCTGAATTTTTTATATTATATTTATTATAATTAATATTATTAGTAGTAATATTATTCAAATTATAATCATAAGGTTAGTTGATAAATGATAATTTAATTGTACATTTTAAAAAGAAATTTAGTATAATGTTGATAATGAGACAATCATATAAATATTTCAGTAATTAAATTTATAGATTTTATTTATTAATTATAATAGATTTGGTTGTTGTGCAGGATTTTTTTTATGTATTTTATATTTATATTTTCTTTTTTTGGGAGAAATTTGTGTGAACTTTTTTTCTTCAAATATTATTTCTTTGCATTTGAGCTATTTACAATCAAGCATATGAAGTATCATTATTTACAAATCAAGCATTTTTTAAATAGTGGAATTTCATTTGCAACAATGATAGTATATATACATAGCAGTGACATTTGAAAAAAAAAATACACATGAACTCAGATTCACACGAGACTTGCTTTTTTATTGTGCGGTCATAAAAAGTTCTGGATCCGTCACGACAATCATGACAATTTTTGTCACTATACCTCAAATGTCTTGAATAATGTCTTCCATATAAATGTTATCACGCTTCCACCATATATACAATTTAAACTTGTGCTAGGAGGTATTTACTTGAATTCATTATTCAATTTATATTGTATAAAATAAATAATATTTAAAAAAAAATTATATTTCCAAGATCTGCTTTTTACTTTAATTTCTCAGTTAAAATATGATATTTTTATTAAAAATACCCTTACGTAAGAAAAGGACTACCTCTAACTTTTATTCAACGAAGATTGTCTCCGTTGAAATTTGAACGACAATCTAGAGCAAGGATTCAATGCAAGCCTATATATCAAAGCCAAATATCATGCACTACTTTCAGCTAAAACCTTAGCTTCAAGAACACTATCACTCAACCTCGTAATAAAAAATCTATATATGAAAAAACATTATATATTACAAATTGTTTGAAGAAATAATAGACATTCAACTTTTAAAATGCAATATATTTTTTAAAAATTATAAGGGGGAAAAATATGGTTGCATTGGAAAAATACCTTGAGTGATCAATATTCTTCAATAACATTATCGGTGTTCCAACTTTTGTATTCAATTCATAATCGGGAACACCCGAACACTTCATACTATTCGAGAATTCATGAATATGCACATCATAACGATGATCAACATTTGAATCAGATCAGACTATCAGAGCTTAAATAAGCATGTGATTTATCATGTGATTCATCTAAATCATGTGCTCGTTTATGGACACCTATCAACATCAAAGTAAGAGCGAGAATTGCTCTATCTTACAAATAATTGTGATCATCTATCACGTTATCAAAATCAGGATAAATGTTATCAATAATAGTACTAATCGAATCATCACCACCTATCAACAAAATATTATCCAAAATTTGTATATCAGAACCATACTCAGATTGTGATTATATACTCCCATCTCCAATATATCTTACACATTCATAACATTTTCATTTTGTATATAGCTTCAGTCGAACCCAATTTCAGCAACTGCATGTTCCTTGTAAGTTTAAAAAAAGTATAAAAATTCCATAAAAATGATGAATTGATTGCAGCGTGAACAATATCATATCTCGTTCCTTTTGGAATAACCGACAATATATGTTAGAAATCACCTCCAAACACAAATGTTTTTCAACTAAAAAGGTAATCCAGATGACAATAGATATATGAGCTACATAAGATTCTTAAAATTAGTGTCATGAGTTTCAATATAATATTTGTTCATCATCAGAGCCTCATCTCATATGATGAGACTAATCATCAGAGCCTCATCTCATATGATGAGACTAATATTTTGATCATCATCAGAGCTCAACAAGTTAATATTGAAATGACAAATCTAGAATGAGCAGTACGTCCACTAGAAAGATGCTACATTAATGATAATCTTGGCGTTCTACCTCGACCATGTAAACGTCTTCCATATAAATATTTTTCTGGTTCAACCATATCCATATACAAAAAATACCCCATCGCTATCAACATGAATAAACTTATTTATTATTTCCTCAACATCGCGATGTTCATCGTTATGTCTACTCATCAATCATCAAATACTCATACTCTACCTTCAACTTTGATATGTTGTATGGAAACTCCCTCATTAACAATATATTTCGAGATGAAAAATTAGAATCAAAATATGCTATCAGTATTCCTTAAAAGTCCTACAAAAATTTACCAAGAGTCCGCAACATATTATCAATCTTTATAAGACAACCACTCTTGATTTTGTCATCAATCATCCTTAATTTGACATAAATTTAAGATTAAATAAATATTGGTTAATTTAAATAAATTTGGATTATTAAACATTACATAGCATTATATAAGACTTTCTAAACATATTTAGTAAAATATATCAGGAAATTGCGTAATTTCTCTTTTATTTTAAAGAATACTATCAGATAGATATCTCCAACACCTTTCCCAAACTTCATAAGACAATCCAATGAACCAAAAGTTATAAGCATAACATCGAAGATGTAGATGTCCACCAGCTAGCATTCTGTATACCATCATAAAAATTTAGAAGTGGGACTCTCAGAAAAAAGTTTGTTGTTGTTATATACATAATGGTGACACAAAACAACGTGATAAAGAGGTGCATTGCATAAAAAAAAAACCAAAAAAAAAAATACCCGGAGCACTTAATTAGAAAATAAAAAAATAAATTATATAAGACAGGCGGGAAAACATAATACACTTAAACTTGAATGACATTACCAAATATATTTTCTCTCTGAATATCACTTAACAATCCGTCCAACTTCACCTTAAATATTCGAGAAAACTATATTCAATATTTAAAAAATATTATTTTATATTTTTGTATAAATGGTATATACATATACACTATATAATAGAATCATATACGTAATAACCAAAAAACTTTTTTTTATTCTGAAAATTTAAGCATTTCAGAACATTTTATTAAGCATTATTTTTTTTTTTTTACTTTTGCAACTATCATGTTGGCACAATATTGTTATCAAGTCCCTAAATTATAATTATGGACCTGGAACGTAAAATTGACCATGACGAAAGCGGGCTTCCTCAAAAATATACTCATACATGAGATAACGATTGTCCCACATTTTTATTTATTTATATATATATATATAACATTTGATGAAATCAATGAAAACTGTTTGCGCTGAATTTTTAATGACAATCTAGGATCAAAATGAGTTAATGAAGTCTCGGTATCAAAATCAAATGTCTAGCACTACTTCTGGTTAAAATCTTATCTTCAAGTACCCTGTCACTTAGCCTTGTAATCACTAACCTAGTTCTATTACACAACCCATTTAATGATCTATATATATTCAATTTCTTGTAAGTTCAATTTAAAGAAATTAGGACTTTGCATACATATGCACAAAATATTGATTAATACAATATGAAGAAAAAAGAAAGTAAGCGATTAAGTATCATTAGTGTATTTTTGGAGAAAAAAAAGTTTTTTTTGGTCTCATAACTTTTCGGTAATCCATTTTTCGTCAAAAAATCTAATTATCCAATTTTGGCGTCATAACTATCTAAATTGTCCAGTTTTGGCCACATTTTCCCCGAAAAACATAAATAACATCATTTTCAATTAGACGCAAGTCACGTGCCTATTAAAATTGAGGTTTTTGAGGTTGTACCTAACGTGAACGCTGACTGTTAAAAAAATGAATGTCTTTTAACAATCAACGTCAACTTCAAACATGAAAACCCTCAATTTTAACTGACACATGACTTGCATGTGACCGAAAATGACGTTTTTCCTATTTTTCGGAAAAATGAGACCAAAGTAGGACAATCTAGATAGTTTTGAGACAAAAATTAGATAGTTAATTTTTTTGGGAGAAAAATCAAATTACAGAAAGGTTTTGAGACCAAAAAACTTTTTTTCTCTGCATTGTTGAGTTTACGCTTCACCACACTACTAAATGGAGCTGAAAATCTATGACCACGAACACATACAAAAAATATGTTGGGATATTTTAGTTTTGATGAATTATGCCAAAACATTATCAACTCAGGTTATTGAAGCTAATCTACATATAATAACAAGTTGAGAATCCTCAATAAAATCAAAAGAAGATGATCGGGTCGAATGAGAATCGATCGAGATCGGACGGTAAGATAGGATTACAGGAGGTAACCGGCGAGCCGAGCAAAATCGGAAAGAAAAAGAAAATTTAACCCACCGATCGGAAGATCAGATGACCACTGATACCGGTCGAGAAGAAGGAGGTTCAGGTCGAGAAGAGGATCAGATGACCGATCGAGATCAGACGCGGATGGGGATCGGATAAACTAACTGATCAACTAACTCCGATATCTTTAACTTCGATCCGACGCAGATAACCGGAGCAGGCCGACTGAGTGTTATAATCGGTCGATCAAAGCGAGATCCGGATCAAAGCGAGAAGAAATCAAAAGAGAAGTCATCTCAAGTCATGTTCCACCGAGAATCGAACGCCATGCGATGTCCGGTTATTCGAATCTTTAGTGACGCGAGGATCATATTGTTCCGGTCGGAAGAAATTTGAACTTCGATGCTTCGAGTGTCATTATATACTGATCGACAAGGTCCGCTGAAGAGAAGTCTGCTGAATCAAAAATCCTGAGTAAAAGTATCCTGAAGACTCAGATAAACATGAAGACTCAGATGATCCTGAAGATTATAGCTGTTAGATTCAGCTGACGTGGACCAATGAGAGGAAGACAACAAGCCTGAAAAAAAGGCAAAAAAAAGCTGAGAATAGTATGGATTTGAATGTGACTCCATCCAACGGTAACATTTAAATCCACACTATAAATACAAATTTCTTCCTTCATTATTCGTGTGGAGCGTGTGGAGAAATGCGTGAACCATCGAGCTACAGAGCCAAATCATCTAGCATTTCCACCATAGAACACACTGAGCAATAAATACACTCATATATTCAAGAGTGTTCTATCATAGATCTAAGCACAAATGTAATATCCTAAGCTTAGAGAGATTTTCCCATCCTTAGCATTGAGGCTAAACAAATGTAAGGGAAAATCTCAACCTAGTTGGAAACCAAACAAACCTTACTCAAATCAGTTTGATAGGTTAAGTTTGTAGGTGAGTGAGAACTCGGTAAACATTTAAGCAATCCTGAAAGGGAGGATAGATAATCCCGTGAAGGTGATAAGTCCCAATTGAGTGAGAACTCGGTAAATATCTGTTGGGTGTTGGACTAACACGTTAAACTAAGTCCAGTTGGTTAGGTTGGTGCCCCTTGTGATAGAGAAGAGTGGATGTAGGAGTTGGACTCCGAACCACTATAAAATCGTGTGTTCTTTACTGATTTATGTTCTTACTTGCCATATGCATTTGATTATAAGCAAAACACACATCGTTCTTAAAAGCAAAAAAAATTGGAATCACTCTGCCCTCACCCCTGTTTTATATGCATTACATGGTATTTTCCGCACTCATGGGTTTTCAAATCGGGACCAACAAAATATAAATGAAGATTGTGAAATAATAACAAATGAGATATTTTGGTAAATGTAAAAGCACAATGCTCTCGTGAAGGCAAGAAGTGTGAGAAAAATAATTGTGAAATGACCCTAGCACTTTCAATTGACATGACCATATGCAGTCCCAAGTTGAATTTCTCATTTTTGCTCAATAATTCAACATAAACATGAATTACAAAATTTCATTTACAATTTAAGTAATCCGCTTGATTATCTTATCACGTAACCACTTGATCTTTAGTTAATAAACCCGTATCATGTGCTATTATTATTGTTTATAATTCTCATGCATTTTTTTTAATAAGTAAAAAACGAAGTGAAAATATGATATACCGAGAAATTAAAAAATTATAACATACATGATATAGTGAAGCTGAAAAAAAAGGTCTCAAAATATAAATGATGTTCCAATTTATTTCAAATATGAATAAGCTATATCTAGAATATCTAATTTAATTAAAAAAATAATTTTTTTATTAAAAAAATATAAATTGAGATAGTATACAATTTAAATTGATAATGAAATGATGCATGATCAACACAACCAATTAAAAGGGCACCCGTTTGTAATAAAAGGCACGAATTGAGCAAAATTTTTATTTTTCAAGCACATAATTAAATTGTATTAAGTAGTAAGTAATTGTATTGAACCAAAATTATGGTATTATGTTGATTAATAATAAAAAATAATATCAAATGACTATAATTATGCACTTACAAAAAAAAAATTACAGCTAGATTTGAACAATATTAGTATTGACTATTGAAATTGTAAAATTTAATACATTTATTAATAATTCAATTAATTTAGTCGACTTTTTTTATCACAATAGAATAACAAATTTATTCAAATAATTAATTGAATTTATCATTACATTTTGTATAAATAACAAAGCTATCAAAATTGGTAAACACTTTTACACATTTATGTATACTATAATATATACATAATACAAATAATTTTAAAAAATATTATAATAACAACCCTAAATATTTTTTATTTTTACTATTCTAATAACATTATTAATTATCTGTAAAATTATGAGTGAGTTAAAAAAAAACAATCACTATAATATATAAATAGTAATATAAGATATGTGTATATTTGTCAAATATTATTAGAATATGCGATAATAAGAATAGAGACAAATAAAAATACGGATTATCTTCAAAGTATGACCAATTTTATGTGAGATGTATCGTACATTTTTTGAATGACCAAACAATTTTGATTTATAATACATAGAAACTCTTCGCCTTGTGATCCCATCAAACTTTCAATATCGTGACATCTGATTGATTAGTGAAATAACCAGAGTGCTATTGATTAACAAAATCACCGCCGTGAAAACAATAAACTGAATGATGAATTAGAACAAAAAAAAAATACATGCCTAAATTTACATTTAAAAGTGTTCTCTATACAAACTATAATGAATCATGAATCAAACAATGAATTAGAACACATCGAAAAAAATAAATTCACAATAAAATGTAAAATTACAAAAGCAAGTACTCAAAATAAGTTGGATTAAGGTTAACTTCAAAATCTTCATGGACTACATATACTGAAGAAATCGATGAACTTAAAAGGAAGAAGGATTAAATTGAAGGAGAAAATAGAGCAAAAACAAAATCTACATAATTTATGGTGGAGAAATGTATGGCCAAGATACAATATATAGGAATTAATGGTCAAGATTAGTGTAATAAAATTTAATATGTTACAATAAATTTTCATCTTTCCTTAAATACAATGAATGACTTGGATTATAGATCAAAAAATGGATCAACGGTGTAGACAAAAGAGCGGGAAATCCAATAAGAAAATCTATAGGTGTATTATTTAACTTACATGACTTACATGATATAGTGAGTTGGAAAAAAAAGTCTAAAAATATAAAGGACGTTCCAATTTGTTTCAAATTTGAATAAACTTATTTCTAGGATATCCAATTTTATTAAAAAGTATTTTTTTTTATTTAAAAAGACGTAAATTGAGATACTATACAATTTAAATTGATAATGGAACGATACATGATTAAAAGGGAACCAATTTATAATAAAAGACACAAATTGAGCACTAATTTTATTTCTCAAGCACACAATTATGTTGTATTAAGTAGTAAGTAATTGTATTAAACCAAAATGATGGTATTATGTTGATTAATAATCAACAATAATATCAAATTACTATAATTATGCACTTACAAAAATAAAAATAAGAAATATTTATAGTCAAACTTTTTTTGAGCGCATTTATAGTCAAACTTGAACAATATTTGTATTGACTATTAAAATTATATAATTTAATACACTGATTAGTAATTCAATTAATGTAGTCGAACTTTTTATCACAATAGAATAGCAAATTTATCCAAATAATTAATTGGATTTATCATTACATTTTGTATGAATAACAAACCTATAAAAATTGACACATTTACACATCTATGTATGCTATAACATATACATAATACACATAATAATAATAATAAAAAATTATAATAACAATCCTGATTTTTTTTTCATTATTCTAGTAACATTATTAGTCATTTGTAAATCTATGAATGAGTTTTTAAAAAAATCACTATAATGTATAAATAATAATATAAAATGCATGTATATATGTCAAATATTATTAAATGTTGTGATAAAAAGTATAGAGACAAATAAAAATAGAGATTATCTTCAAACTACGACTTCAATTTTATGTAAGACGTATCATATGATTTTTGAATGATCAAACAATTTTGATTCATAATACACAAAAACTCTTCACCTTGTGACCCCATCAAACTTTCCACGCCGTGAAATCTGATAGATTAACGAAATCTCCATTGATTAACAAAATCACCACCATGAAAACAATGAACCGAACGATAAATTAGAAAAAATCGAAAAAAATAAATACCTGTCAAAATCTAAATTTATATTTAAAAGTATTTTATATACAAACTATAACAAATCAACAAATCGAAAAAATTAAGTTCACAACAAAATGTAAAATTACAAAAGCATATACACAAAATCAGTTGGATTAATGTTAATCTCAAAATCTTCATGGACTATATACATTGAAGAAACCGATGAACATAAATGAAAGAAGGACAAAATTGAAGGAGAAAATGGAGCAAAAAAATCTACATAATTTATAGTGTAGAAATGTATGGCCAAGATATAATATACATGAATCAATGGTCAAGATCCGTGTAATAAAATTTAATATGTTACAATAAATGTTCATCTTTCCTCAAAATATAATGAATGACTCGAATTAAAGATCAAAAAACGGATAACGGTGTAGACAAAAAATGAAGCATGGTGATTTATTTATTTTCATGATTATAATTTAAAATTAATTTTAAAAAAATATGCAAAAATATCAAATTATGGATAGTAATTTAAAATTATTAGAAAATATTCTTGCTATCATTAAATAATGTATATTATTTCAAATTATTCAAGCTAATAATCCTGGTACTATTTCAAACCATTGTAATGATCTCCATGAACAATTTGATTGATAATAAGAAAATTATATTACTGGAATAATATTGCAAATATCAAATGAATAAAGATGTAAGCATAATAAGATAATATTACAATGCTTTGACACCACTCGACGGAGACGAAATCACTACGCCTTTGAAAGCACTGTCACACATATCATCTTTAACCGCGACACCAGCAATGTGGAGTGTAATATATTATAACTATCAAATGAATAAAGACCTTGTATACATTACATACCTTGATTGCTAGAAAACTATATAACTGGAATAACATTACAACTATCAAATGATATAAAGGCGTAAGCATAATAAGATAATATTACAATGCTTTGAAACCACTCAACGAAGACGAAACCACCACACCTTTAAAAGTATTGTGGCACCTATCATCTTCAACCGGGACCCCAACAATGTGAAGTGTAAAACATCACTTTAAATAGGCAGGATAACAATTTTTTTTCCCTAATATTAAGCAATTAATAAAGTGAATTTAATACCACCAATTAAATAATAAAGAAGTGTTAATGTCATTAATTATTGTCAAAACTTATATGATCAAATTGTGAAAAAAAATGAAAGGCCGAGATCGATTGATGAAGAACCAACTGTGGAGAAAAAAGGGCAGGAAAATCAGAAGGAACACAAAATCATACACATTATATAGACTAACTATAACTTAAGCATAAATAATGGAATTTATTACAAATTAGCCTAATCTTTAATATAATTAATTTCAGAATTATTCTTATACATTGTAACACATTAATTCACTGAAAAGTAAATAATCGAACAAATTCTTCCTTTTTAAAAAAAAAAAAATTATACAATTTATCCATTAAATTATAATTTCTTACATATTCAACTATATCTATAAGAAATAATATTATGTATTAGCTATTAATAGTAAATAATCAAATAAATATCTCTTCAATCATTATAGATAATTAATGATAAATTGCAATTAATCTACTTTTTATTTTATAAAATAATATATTTTATAAAATAATACATTTTATAATGAGTTTTGTTTGAAGTCACCAAATAATCAAATTAGTATTAGAGGATGAGATGCATAAAATGGAAATCTAGACAAATAATTATATATCACTAACAAACTTATAGTATAAATATAATTTGACATTTTACTAATCAAAATATATAATGTAGACAATGTAGTGTTTTAAAATTACTTATATAACAATGATGAAAATGATGAAAATATTGTGAAAGTTTACATTTCTCTTGACTACTTTCAATTACAAAGTGAATAAAATATAGATGATTCCAATGATGTTTCAATTACAAAGGTTATCATGCCAAAAATAGTAGATGGAACTATGAAATATCATATCCGACGGAACTAGAAAGAATTGATTATTTCTTGAACAAAGGCGACATCGAATAGAACTCCAACTAATGCAAGACTAAATGTCGATGTTACCAGAAAATTGAAAACATTACAAAGATAATCACCAGAAAAATTATCCACTGTCGTAATTTATCTTCCATGAATTGTAGATTCTTCATTCCGTCGAGGAGATTTCTGAAACACAGTGTTTGATGGACAACTCAAATAAAGAAGTAAATCCACATTATCTGTCAACACAAACCGTTCAACCCGCAAATTAAGTTGGTCGAAAGAATAAAATCCATAGGAAAAAAAAAAACGAATCGAATTATTAACGAAATGAATCGCAAAATAAACGTCGAAAAATCCTGAAAAGAAAATCAATAAAAAAAATAGAAACAGGACATAACAAAAAAAAATCCGAATCAATGAATGAATAAACTAATAACAAAAATCTAAATAAGCAAAAATATAAGAAATAATAATAATAATAATAATAAACTAATATACACATAAATCTAAACAAAAAAAAAAAATTCAAGAATCCTATAAATGAGATGAATTGGATTGGAACCCACTCACACTCTCCATGTGTATATATAAGGACTAAATTAGGTGGAAAGTGGTGAAGTAATTGCAGGAAAAATTAAGGGATAGAATTAAGGAAGAAAAAACTTAATGTAGCACAAAATTAATGTAGAGAATTAAAATAATATTTAATTTGGTTGAAATTTGTCAAACATCCTTAAATAAAATTGATGGCTGAGATTGATCAAGAGAAAGAGATCTAACGGCCAGAAAAAAGAGGCGGGAAACCAGAAAGAGAAAATTGTAGTTGTATTATATAGTTATAGATATAGTGGAACACCATTTTTGACACAAATGGTATCCATACTATTAGTCGAACGAGGTGGTCGACCCAGGTCCTGAAAATATTGTTAATTTTAGGGCCTCATAATTATTTTTATTTATAAATAAATCTGCTGTCATTTTGGAAATTAAACGGTTGTGACATTAACATTTTTTCATTAATAATCATAATTTTAACTAAATCAAATAAAAATGATTAAAATATTAAAAGACATGTCAAGGCCATCCACAATATTTTTTCACAAAAACATTAACATATACTTAATACTTGTAATTTATTTAACTAATATAAATGACGATGGTTGAAATTATTACATTATTTATATTATAATATCTCTTGATTAATCAAAGAGAAAGACTTGTGTGAAATATTGCACACTAGTGTTATGTGCAATACAACATAAATAAGACAAAAATGGACTAAATTTATTGAATTCGGGGGTCGGAAGGCGGGTCGAGGGGGCGAGAAGGGTGGGCAAGTTGTGGATTGGGCGAACAGGGTGGATATATATTAATAGATGCATATCATTATTGATTGTGTGTTGTAGCCCAGTGGTTTAGGTTTGCTCTTAATGTGTTTAGTCGCAGGTTTGATTCCTACTGAACACATAATTTTATTTTCTAAAATTTTTAATGTGTTACTATATCTATATATGAGTGTTACTACATTGTTATATTGAAAAAATATTTTTTTTTGGTCAAATTTTTGTGTGTTACTATATTCATAACGTAACATGGGTTACATTGTAACACATGAGTATTCACATAGTATTATAGCGGATATATGAGCAATTGATACATATTACTAAAAAAAAACATGTGTTACTACATGAGACAAAAAGTGTTACCATATGAAGAAAAAAACGTGTTACCACATGAATAAAACCAATACAAAGCGAAAAATAAATTCCCAAATCAAAAATTACAGATTTAAAAGAACAACTTGATGTGTTTCTTACATGAACAAAAAAGTATTACTATATGAAAAATAGTGTTACTACATGACAAAAAACCAAGATATGCGAAAAAAAAAACATGGAGTCCAAAATTACATTTCTGAACAACGTGAAAAGCAGTTCTGAGAACAACGTGAAAAGAGTGCGAAGGATCCAATTTCATCATACACTCTCATCCAAATGATCGAGCAAAAAAAAAAAAAATTAGGTTACGAGCGAGGAAGAAGAAAGTCCATGAGATCCACAGGAGTAAGAGAAGAGGAATAAGAGAAATCGAAAATCGGAGATCCATTAGAAGAGAAAGGAATAATTTTATTTTCTAAAATTTTTAATGTGTTTCTTATATCTATAAAGTGTTACTACAATGTTATATTGAAAAAATATTTTTTTTTGGTCAAATTTTTGTGTGTTACTATATTCATAACGTAACATGGGTTACATTGTAACACATTATTGTTCATATGGTAACACATGAGTATTCACATAGTATTATGACGGATATATGAACAGTGTTACATATTACTAAAAAAACATGTGTTACTACATGAACAAAAAGTGTTACCATATGAAGAAAAACGTGTTACCACATGAATAAAACCAGTACAAGCGCAAAAATAAATTCCCAGTCAAAAATTACAGATTTAAAGAACAACTTGATGTGTTACTACATGAACAAAAAGAGTATTACTATATGAGCAAAATAGTGTTACTACATGACAAAAACCAGTACAGACGTGAAAAAAAACATCAGTCCAAAATTACAGATTTACAGAACAACGTGAAAATAGATTTACAGAATAGCGTGAAAAGAGTGCAGAAGGATCTGAATTTCATCATACACTCTCATCCAAATGATCGGAGCGAAAAAGAAAATTAGGGCACGAACGAGGAAGAAGAAAGTCCATGAGATCCACCAGAAGAGAAGAGGAATAAGAGAAATCTGAAAATCGGAAATCCGCTAGAAGAGAAGAGGAATAAGAGAAATCTGGAAATCAAACCGCGTCGGCTGCGCGAGGAAGAAAATGAAAAAACCCATTGGCCCACCAATAATCTGCCCTAACCCGTGTTCATCTAACCGCGAAAAAAAAAATAAAAAAATAGTTCAATTGTACATATCATATTGCATACAAGTTTTTGTCTTAATTAAAAGATAAACTTTGAGAATCTAATCTTAATTCTACATGTTTATTATATTAATTTGAGAAATAACGTTTTGAACAACTTGAATATGCATAATGCATGTCTAGTTGATAATTTTTGCCATTAAAATTGTAAGGTCAATGAAAGTATCTATTTTGAACATGTTCTGTCATATTAATTGTGTAAAAACTTTTTTTATAAGTTAATTTGAAATATCTACAAGCGTTAATTCTTCTAGTTATATAATTTTTATTTGAATTTTAGTTTGTATGAACGAAAATATTCTTCACATAATATTGTATTTGAATTTATGTAAGCAAAATTTTTGGAGAACTCATTTTTTTGATTGACTCAAGCTTAATAATTTTTAGGATCCGTCCTAATCATATCATTTAGTTATGAGCATGGTTGCAAAACTCGGCCTAGGCGGCCGCCCCGATTTTGTCAAAATCGACGAGAAAAAATATTTTGGCTGCTAGGCGGCGCCTAAACGAATTAGGCGGCCGCCTAGGCGGATTAGGCGGACCTAGGCTGCCGCCTAGACGGATCTAGGAGGATCTAGGCGGTTTATGTTAATTTATTTTGTAATTTAAAAAAAAAAAAAATGGGACCGCCTTTTTGATCCCTATTTTAAGCGGACCAATCCATCCCGCCTCTGGATTTTCAGAAACCTGCTTGGTTATGTTATGGCGGTCAAACTCTTGTATATATGTGCTATCTCAGTATCCTTTTGTTTTTTGACGAGCGTGTAAGTATAATAGGTCAGAAGAAAAAAAATCTAAGATCAACCCACAATAGTATAGTTGTAAAAATCATACCCTTCTCTGTCGTAGGAATCATTACAGTTGACATGCAATTAAAAAAAAACAAAGAATCAGCACAGTTTGACATGCAAAAATAAAATATAAAAAAGAGTACTTCCCTAATCTTTTAAAATTGAATTTCGTAACAATCGTGATTTTGACTGCTAGTTTAGTAGTACTTTCTCATATAATATGGAAAATGAGGAAAATAACTAGTTTTGGAACAATATGAAATAATTTAATATTATTTAAAAATTCAAACTTAAAGAGAAAAAATAAAATTAATTTGTTTATATTAATATTTATCTAACACTCTCATTCACTTGAGGATTCTCAATCAATTTGAAACAAGTGAATTTGCTTTGAGCGGGATTCGAATTCAGGATATGAGTATGAGTCTTTTGACTATGATATAATGAAATTAGAATTTCATTTCATTTAAAAATTCAAACTTATATAGACAAAACACTCATTTTCCAGTAAATTTATGCTCATAATGAATATACATCCCTCCGTCCCACAATTACATCAATGATATAGTGACATTACATTATCATACTCTTACACATTTGATTTAACATAGAGTTTCTTCAATAGTAATAATATAATAATATCACATCTATTCTTACACACTTGATTTGACATAAAATTACATCTCGTCCTATTTAAGATCTGACAATATATATATACATATCATTATTCATCAGGACTTTAAAATTACTAGATTTCACTATCTGAATTTCCACATCCACCATAATTTCAAAACAAACAAAACCTAAAAACTAAAATCTTTTGCAAGTCGAAAATTCAATTATTTGAATGATCATAAGATTCTTAGCTCTTGTAATCACCAAAGCAAAGTTCTCATATATGTCCATATCACTTAGTTGCATATCATCAGGAAGCTCCCAATTATCGAAGCAATGCACCAATTGTGCCAACATCAACTTTGCCACTGCGAATTCGAGTTGAATTCTAGGGCAACCTCTTCTGCCCGAACCGAACAGTAATAGCTAGAAATCGTGTCCCTTAACGTCAATATTGCTACTAATAAATCTCTCATGAGTAAATGATTTAGGTTTAGACCACACACTAGGATCTCTTTCAATAGCCACCATAATTCTCCATTTTTTAAGTATATCGAAATCATCGACCACACAATCTTCAATTGATTCATGAGGCCAGGGTGGGGGACGAAACGCTTCTTTCACCGAATTAGATCAAATTACGTTTAAATTAATGCGATTAAAAATTTATTGTCCACTTTTCCCCCTAAAAATTAGGCACTAAAAAAGTTATTATCCCCATAGATGCATGCAGGTAATGTTTCCAGGCCATTTTCCCGTATCCATATCTTTCTTGCAGCCATCAATTTTTCCTTAATGAGCTGAAATTAATTAGCAGGCCGGTCGTAGCTATTACGTACGCATGGGATTAACGGTTGAACTTTTACAAGATCAGCATAGCTAGATAGATGTAATAAAAAATTAAGTGCGGAATTAAATTGTATTGGTGATATTATTTATATAGATCAGACTATAGCCATCGAGTTTGCTTTATAAAATCAATTTATTGATCTCGTGATTTTGATGTATAATGTGCCTCCCCTGTGTCGTTCTTTCATTGGCTGGACGCCATATCTATATTTATTAAAAGTCCACGTTCTTGAATTATTGGAACCATCTAATAATTGCAAAACTCTCATAAGTGATGCATGCACTAATAAATATTATGTACAGAACTTCTTTTATAGCCTCAAGTTAACAATTTTGTCTCTGTTTATTATGGACCACACGGTTCACACCCACCATCACATATATACTTTTTTATTCATATTTTATTTTATTTTAATTTTTTCTTTTTTTTGGAAACTTATATCACATTTTTAGCTATTTGTACCTTATATATTGTTTTTAACTAGTTTTAATAAAAAGACAAATAATCTTACGTAAATTTGCACAGATTCCGGATCGTCCAACAAATATTCTATTTTAGCTGTTTAGATAAATTTAGCTATTTTTTTCATTCTACAACAATAATTTAGGTATAGATGAGCGACTTTTTTTTTTCTCCCTCCCTCCCTCCCTTGCGTTGAGTACTATTCATTCATTGACAATATATGTTATAACCAATTCATAAATTACCAATTTAATAAAATGATTTTCTTTAATTCCAAAAATGGCTATTTTTTATTAATTCCACTTTTTTTCTTTAAATAAGATTTACAATTTAAAATTAGTCAAAGTTAATTATTTATTATTATTTTCTTTACTTGTCATGCAGTTTACCAATTAAACAAGTTGAATGCTATTAAAAATATTAAACCAACAAATAGAAAGAGCGCATGAATGAAAATCTATGTATTACATAAAGTTATTTCATAATTAAATTGAATTCTACATAAATTGAATTCAAGCTATGCAAATAATTAAATTGAATTCTACATGTGTTCAGTAGGAAATTGAAATGAAACAAAAATAGTAAATGTAATTAACAAGCTACGCTATCAAAGAGGAAGTGTATAATATTAACACAAACAATCATATAAAATATTTCACATATTTAAAATCCATAAAATATTGACCCAATCAAAAGAAGAAATGAATATAAATATAGAGAGAGGTGGATGGAAAGAAAATGTCATTTTATTCGTATATTAACACATATTTATTTAAGGTCAGGAGTACAATCAAACTTTAAATTGAGAATTCCTTCAACTGACATGCACATGATTCACAATCACAATTTTCACTAATATTTCACGTGAAATATTTTATAAGAGTGTTTCTCTTATATTAAGGGCATGCTTGGTAACGCTAGTGGTCGGTGGTTTATGATCCTCCGAATTAATTAGTCCTTAGGCTGGATATCAACATATAAAATAAAAGGCATGCCTGGTACGGTGATTATAATAGTTTTTTTCTAAACTTATCGTTTAATAGAACGTAAAAGAATTTATGGCTGGCTGGTAATCCTAATGTGAAAAATCACTATTCGCTTTTACACACAAATTTTGGGCTAAGTCTTGTATGCATTCAGGTGCACCGTGCATTAATAGTGTATTTTAAAAATATACAATTTGTTATATTGAAAGATGCAACTTGTTTACATTGAACCGTGTCACTATTAATATAAAAAAATAATGTCACGGTTCATTATAAACAAATTGTATCTTTTAATATAAAAATTGCATGTTTCTAAAATGCACTATGAGTGCACGGTACACTTGAAATGCACCTGAGACGCACCCCGAATTTTGTTGTTTGATACATATGTTTGAATGTTTGATTCCTATTTTTGATGAGTATTTCAGTATTTTCAATTCAATACAACAAAATTAATTAATATTTTATTCTTTTTCAAATGAATTGCCTCCTGTACTAAATAATCATATCACGAATTATATATTTGTAACTGCGTACTACTAAACGCCCATAATAATGCATATGATCCTACCTTTCCCCATAATAAATAATCTCCATATTATTTTTATACTTTTTACTACGCACAACTAAACATCCATAAATTATATGATCCTCACACTTTTCAATTACTAAATAATCTCCCTATTATTTATATTTTTTAACCTTTCATTACATCTCTCCTACCAAATTTGTCTAAAGGGTTAAAGAGTGGGTTTGTTTTTGGATTTCCCTACCAGACATGGATGTTACGTCGCTCATCCTGTTCTTTTTGTAGATTTCATAATTTCATTCTAGATTTTTAAATCAAATTCACCTTTACATCTAAAAATACCTACACTCTTTCACACTTGATTTTGACATAAAATTTCTACAATAATAATATATTACATTATCATACTCTTATACATTTGATTTAACATAGAGTTTATTCAACAATAAATCTATTCTTCCACACTTTATTTGATATAAAACTAAATCTCCCCCTACTCAAGATGTGAAAAAAAAAAAAAAACAAATATTATCATTATTTATCACGATTTTGAAATTTCTAAATTTCATTATCCGAATTTCCATCATCCGCCATAATTTCAAAACAAACAAAACCTAAAACGTAAAACCTTTTGCAAGTCGAATGCTCAATTATTTTGTCAATCGATAACTAGGAATGACCATAAGATTGTTAGCTCTTGTAGTCACCAAAGCAAAGTTCTCGGACATGTCCATATCACTTGGTTGCATATCATTAGGAAGCTCCCAGTCAAAGCAATGCACCAATTGTGCCAACACCAACTTCACCATTCTGAATCCGAGTTGGACTCCAGGGCAACCTCTTCTGCCCGCACCGAACGGTAAGAGTTTGAAATCATGTCCCTTGACGTCGATATTGCTACCAATAAACCTCTCAGGAGTAAATGATTTAGGGTTAGGCCACACGCTAGGATCTCTTCCAATAGCCCACACATTCACCATAATTCTCGATTTTTTAGGGATCTCGAAACCATCGACCACACAATCTTCAATTGATTCATGAGGGATTAACAGGGGCAAGGCAGGGTGGAGGCGAAACACTTCTTTCACCACACAGTCCAAGTATTCGAGTTTATCAAGATGCGATTCCTCCACCATACAATCCATTCCCACCTCCAATTCCAATTCTTTCTGGAGTTTCTTCATCAGTGCTGGCTGTCTAATCAGCTCTGACATCGCCCAATCCACCGTCACTGCTGTAGTATCCGATCCCGCGCCAAGCAAATCCTAAACCAAAAAAAATAAAAAAATCAAATCATTCCCACCACGAAAATAATATAATAATAAAAACGAAAGAACGAATTAATTACCACGAGCAAACCCTTAACATGACGACGATCGAATTCGAATCCAGCTTCTCCGGCCTCCAAAATTCCCATCAACGTATCAACAAAGTCCCTTTTCTTCTCAACCCTATCCTTAACATGCTCATCAATAATTTTCTCCAAAAACCCATCCAAAATCTCACTCAACTTCTCCATCTTCCCATTCAACCTCTGAAGATCAAGCTTCCCAACATAGGGAAAAAAATCCCCCAAATTAAGCTTCCCCGCAATCTCCGACAACTCATGAAAAACAGACTTAAACCCCCTCTCTTCAAAATCATCATCCGTATACTTGCCACCAAGCACCATCAGGCAAGTCATATCCCAAACCAGCCCGAAAACCATCACACTCAAATCCACCGTTCCGCGAACCTGCGCAGCCTGTTTGATTGTCGAAACAAGCAAGTGTAGCTCCGCCCGCCTGGATTCCCGAAACTGGTTCATTTTGACAGTACTAAGAAGCTCCAGGGTGCAAAGCTTCCGTATATTCCGCCAGGCGGCGCAATAAGGCATGAAAACCATGTCTTTCTGGTCGTAACCAACGTACTTTGCGACTTCAGTGTGGGGCCTGCTGGCGAAATTGACATCGTGCGTTTTCAGGATAAGCTCTGCCGCTGAAGCAGAGGATACCACCACCGCGGGCCTGAACCCGAACCGCAGGCCCATTAGCGGGCCGTGTTTTTGGGCTAAGTGGTGGAGATCATGGTGGGGATTTTTGCCCAGGAGGTGGAAATGGCCTAGGATTGGAAGGGCTGGCGGGCCTGGTGGAAGGTTTTTCTTTTTCCGGAGTTTTTGAAACAGAGTAAGAAACAGAATGGCTGATAAAAATGTCCAAATCAGGGACATTTTTCCTCTTTTTTTTTTTTTTTTAGGAGAAAAGGATATGGATTAGGAGTATTTAATTTTGTAGGTGAGTGGGTTTTAGAGCATTTATTTATAATGGTTTCCAGTCACGGGTGTGAGTCCCAATAATTGGTGGGTAATTTCTTTAATGTAAGTACCATTGGTTTTGACAATTTTATTTTCCCAATATCATTTATGTCACTTCATTTAAAAATAAAAAAAGTTTGATGGTTACGCTGTTGACATTTCACGTCATTTTATTTTAGTGTTTACATTTTATTTTCTTAGATTTTATATCATTTTCGTTGATTCGGTCTTTAGATATCTACCGATTGCTTGGAATGGAGAGGTATTTTTGAAAAAAAATTGTAGGCTGAATTCTCAACCCCAATTAATGAACAACTTAAATAGAATGAAATTTCTTTTAATGAGTGATTTTGACATCATAAAAAAAATTCATCTCATTTAAAATTTGAATTTATAAATATACAATTAATTTGTATATATTATTTATTTAATGATTATGCTTTAAAAAAGTTAATAATTGAGTTGTTGATATTGTGCTGGGCCCGCATTGTATGAATAAGCTTGAGGATGAAATTGCATCTATCTTTGGAACTGAGAAATATTTTTAAAAGAATTTTGTGGGCTGAATTCTCAATTTCAATTAATGAACAATTTAATTTAATTGACGTTTCTTTTAAAAAGTGGATGTAAATATATTAAAAGAATTGCATCTCATTTTAAAATATAAATTTATATATAAAAGTGTAATTAATTCATTTATATTATTTTTTTATGCTTTAAAAAAGTTAATAATTGAGTGGTTGATATTTTGCCGGGCCCGCGCTTGAGGATGAATGCATCGCGTCATTTTATTGACGCCGATATTTACTCTATTTTCATTTTCCTCATTTTTATCAGTAGTTTTGAACGGTCAGACTTCTTATCATGCTAGTTTAGACTTTTTAGTGTCCTTTTGTTTTAAAGAAAAAAGTTTCATTTTGTTTTCTCTTTGCTTCAAGCCTTCAACATCACTAGCACGTGAGTGTCACGTCAGAAGAAAAAACCCAAATTAATGCATATTTTTGGTAATTTGTATGTTTTTCCATGGGCGGCTAAGTTTTGTACACACTAAGGTGCGTGTTTTGAAATATTAAAAACAATTTCTAAAAGATTACTAGCTTAGAACACCTTTTTTTTGGGTTGACAAAATTAGAACACCTTTTTTTATTTAAATTAAGGCAAAAAAAGTCCCAAAATCAACCCCGTTACTTATCTGTCTTCTTTCTCTTTCAGCTTCAAATCAATACCACCTCAACGCCACAGCACAAACTAATCAAATAATATAATTAAATTTAAATGTTTATTTTTTAGAATTAATTTCTCAAGTATTCTGTTAGGAAATAGCACAGTTGACAACTTGCAAGATGCAAATGCAATTAAAAAAATAAAAAGTCTCCTAGTCTTTTAAAATTGCGGTGGGGCATTTGGGGTGGGGCCTGGGTGGCGGCCATTGACATTTTTATTTATTTATTTCGTAACAACCGTACGAAAATGGGGAGGATAATTAGTTTTTCTTTTCTTAAATAAAGAAAATAATTAGTTTTCCAACTTACACAATAGTACTTTTTAACAATTTATAACTAACCACCCTGACAAAAAATGTACTTAAAAACACTAAATATACAAAAAAATGTACTTAAAAACACTAAATATAAAAGACACTATCTATCGGCTTGTTTTAAAAAAATATTAAAATAATGAGAAACACTTTTTATTTTTAAAAGTGGGTAAGACTCTTTTTTTTAAAAAAAAAAGTGACCAGTGTGAACCCTAATTCAATATGACTTATATTAAGGAATTGGTTTGATCCGATTTTCACCTTCTTTCGCCATCTTTCTTCACGTTTTTCGCTGTCTTTCATCACGTCTTTCACTCGATCGTCTCTCTCACACCACCCTTCGCGCGTTCACCAGTCCACACGCAATGAAGAGCAATGAAGATGAAGGTGCAAGGGACTATGAACGATTATGAGTTACATTAATAGTTTTATTAGGTAAGAGTGATAGTTTTTATAAGTAACAGTGATAGTTTTTTTAAGTAATAATGATAGTTTTTATATATAACAGTGATAGTTTATGTGTGTAATGTAAAACTTATTCCAAAAAAACTTTCACTGTTATTCCCAAAAAATATCACTGTTATTCCAAAAAAATATCACTGTCAAATCAAAAAAGTATCACTGTTAAACCAAAAAACTATCATCGTAATTCCAAAAAAACTATCAATGTCATTCAAAAAAAGTATAATTGTTATTCAAAAATAATTTCATTGTTATTCCAATAAAGTATCATTGTCAAAAACCTCCAAACTTATTGATGAACAAAAATTTTCTTCACGTCACAAAAAACCCCAAGCTTATTGGCGAACAAAAAATAAAAAATAAAAGGACAAACAGTAAAATAGAAAACGAACCGTCGAGTTCCGTCGCGGAGTTGCCGTCGCGTGAAAAGTCCCAGAGAGTGGAGTGGTTTTGCGTGAAGAGTGGGAGAGAGGAGAAGAAATGAGAGCGAAAAGAAAGTGAAGAGTGGATTGTTTATATGAGTGGGCGGTTTTTAGCGTGAAGGGGTGGGAGAGAGGAGAGTTTTTTTTTTTAAAAAATGAAAAGAAAAAAGAAATGTGTTCCAAAATGAGCTTGGATTGTTCACTATGTCCCATTCTTAACCCATATATTTTTGTGTATATGATAAAGTGTTCAAAATTGATTTATTAGTATTTTCATAGTATGATAATTGAGATAAAAGAAGTTTTGTTTATTAATATTTTATGTGATAAAGTTTTTGTCTTTTTGGACAAAAAAGGTAAAAAAAAAAATGGAATATATAAAAAAACTTTTAGTGTTCCAATATATCTTGAAAACACCACCTATCACTGACATAAGATATTACTCCATATCAAAATCATATATATATATTATGTTAAAAATCCTTTAAATTCTTTAAGCAAATGTGTTTTTTTTAGTATTAATTTTCGGAATAGTATTAAGGATTTATGAGAATAATGATAAAGTGTTGGGGGTAGAAGAAAAAGTTATTTATTAGTATTTTATGTGATAAAGTGATGAGTAATTGAGATAGAAAGAGTTGTTTATTAATATTTTATGTGATAAAGTAATAAAATGTATTTCTATTTTAGGAAGTTTTGCTTAAAGATTTGGACAAAAAAAAAAAGGAGATCAAGAAAGTTTTGTAAATCGTTCAAAAGAAAAATGGAACAAAGAAAGATGGATATATATAACATGATTTATATATATTACTTGTATATATATTCGATATGAACAAGCCTAATATTAGATGCTAATTTCAGACCGGTCACATGCTAAATTTCTAATAAACATGTGACATTTCTAAACAAAGCCCTAAACCATAAACCCTAAACCATCAATTTTAAGAGGGTGAATTTCTTTATTTTTTGATTAAGAACCACTTGGGCGGTTTTGAATAATTATTTCCCATCTGTTGAGTTGGTTTATTTCGGACGTGGATAAACATGGATAAAAAAAATCTACTATTGTAAAATACACAGTGGATAATTAATGAAGACCCTGACTATTAGGCCAATTTTTTATTTTTTTTTTTGAAAAAGAGTTAAATATTAAAATCATATATATATTATGTTAAAAATCTTCTTTTAAATCTCGGTGGATAGTTTTTCTGATTGGAAAATTGGTGTGTTTTTTTTTTAGTATTAATTTTTTTGCGGAATAGTATTAGATTGAGGCTTCAAAAGAAGTTTTGTAATCCTTAATAGCTAAAAAATGATTGGGCCTTTTCAAGAAAAAGAAAAAATAAAGCTAAAAAATGATTGGGATGAATTTGACATAATTTGCCTGATGTAAGGATGGTTTAAAAAAAAAATCCAAAAAAAAATAGCACATAAAAAAATTATTGGTTGGTTGGGGAATGAAAGTGGATAATGATAATTAATTTTATTAATCCCGCTTGATAATTTTATTTTAGACCCCTCAATGCAATCAATCAAGCACCAACAATGCAATCAATATTTTCATGGCGATTGACCCCCTCAGTGATACCCATTACTAGTGTCATTCCCCACCCATACCAAACATGCCCTAAATTAGTAATGGATCCAACTTCGAGGGTGTTGACTTTAATATAAATAAGTTAAGCCCACTAGTCCATTCTAAGATACAGCTTACATAAAAAATCACGAGATCAAGAAAGTTATTATATACAAAGGCATTCTTAATTTTTGTAAATCGTCTCAACCAAGAAAAAGTTGAATCAAAGAAAGATAAGGATACTAGAAAATGGGCCTTAAAAAAATATTACCTTCATACTTGTATATATATTCGCCATTAGTGAACAACATTACAAAATTTACACATTAATCAGATGCTAATTTCAGACCGGTCACATGCTAAATTTGAACCAATGCAAGCAAACATGATGCAATTAATTAAAGTCAAGCCACCCAATATACGGAAAATAGTCCGCCAAATTAAATTTTCCGACAACCTCCGATAACTCTTGAAACACACATTTGAAACCGAAATCCCCATCCGAATACTTACTTCCCAGAACCATCAGACAAATCATATCCCAGGTGAGGCCGAAAACCGTGGCGCTGCCTGTTTTAGCAGAGTGTTTGAGAGATTCAACGAGCAGGGCGAGCTCTGGCCGCCTGGTGCCCTGAAATTGGTTTATCTTGAAGTTACTGAGAAGCTCCTGTTGTAAAAATATTCACCAAAGATCAAAAGAAAAAAATACTTGAGGCATGCAACAACGCATTTGGATAATTTGGACACTAATGCTTTAACATTTTGAGAGGGATGAATATTGATTATGCTATCTCCTATTTGTATTAGAGATACCACGTTGGCTTGGTAAAATGAAAATGGACTCATTCCATACATAAAAATAGCAATTAATGAGGGCTCAAATGGGTTTATTAACAAGGAGTTAGGAGAAAAAAAGAAAACAATGATTAATTATTTCCCATCTGTTCAAGTTGTCTGTTTATTTATAAATTACGTACCAGTGGATAAACATTAAAATGTACTATTGTACTATACACTAATTAATGAGATGACGTCTTCTGACAAAGTTTGAGCCAAGGGAATTTTTTATTTTTTTTTGAAGCAGAGCCAAGAGAATCTTGAAGCAAAGAAAATAGAGGGTATCAGAAACAGCGCACTAACATTACTTACTAAGTTATCTGTTTATTTTAATTATCACTGGCATGAGATACCATGTGACACAAGTTACTAAGGATATTTGTGGTAAAAATAACTAAAAATACAAGTTCATCTGTGTGTGAATCACCCTTCCCAACATTACGATAACAATATACTAGTAAAAGTGTTAAAAATAGTATACTAGCATTATTTAATTTTGTATTTATATCTCTAATTCGTAAAAATTTGTCATTTCACGCATGTTGAAATATAAAATTTTTTGCGCCTTTATTCTTTACAAAATTTCGGCCTTCTTAAGACAAAATCACAGAATCGATCCTGCATCTAGCTTGCTTTATATTACTCTCGTGATTTTGACATGTGACTAAAGTCGGCATTCAATATATAAAATCTGTTTATTTTGTTCAAATTGCATATTTCAATGTAATAAATTACATATTTTAAAAATATATTTAAATTATATGTTGCACTTGTTGCACATCTAACCTATCCAATTAAAAATAGCACATATATATGAAAATATATAGCCAGATCACATGAAGTTGTAGATTTATTTATTCAAGCTATGTTGATAATGAAACAAAATCCTACACAGGATGTCCAGTAAGAAATTGAAATGAGAGAAAAATAGTAAATGTAATCAGCCACACGGATGACAAAGAGGAACCAATTTCCAAGATCAGTTGGATGTTCAATTATTTGGCCAATCAGTAACTAGGAATGACCATAAGATTCTTAGCTTTTGCAGTGACCACAGCAAAATACTGGAACATGTCCATATCACTTGGTTGCATGTCATTAGGAAGCTCCCAATCAAAGTAGTGCACCAACTGAGCCACCATCATCTTAACCATTATGAGCCCTAGTTTTGCAGCCAAACGGCAGAAGCTGGAAATTGTGTCCCTTAACGTCGATATTGCTACCTATAAATCTCTCGGGAGTAAAGGATTCGGGATCATTTCACGCTTTAGGATCTCTTCCGATAGCCCATACATTCACCATAATTCTCGACTTTTTGGATATGTAAAAACCATCCACCACGCAATCTTCAATCGACTCATGAGGAATTAGTAGGGGCGAGATGGGGGTGTAGTCAAAATGCCTCTTTCACCACACAGTCCAAATATTCGAGTTTGTTTAGATGCGACTCCTCCACCACGTGGTCCATTCCCACCACCAATTCCAATTCTTTCTCGAGTCTCTTCATTACTAATGGGTGTCTAATGAGTTCCGCTAGTGTCCAATCCGCTGATGCTGCTACAGTTTTCGATCCCGCAACAAAGATATCCTGAAGAAAAAAACATGTTCAGATTAGAAGAAATAGTAATGGGGTAGCAACTGAAAGACAATATGTTTTTTGGCTATTAAATAAATTAAACAATTCAACAAACCTCCAAAATTTTTTTTTTTTCACCTAAATTTTCTTAAGATTATTGTAAAAAATATTCCCATTTAGGCCAAATTGGTCCCCTTTATTATATGTGGAAAATATTGTAAAAAGTGTCTCTCATCTCCTATTCAAAAAATATTCTCTTCCTTGTGCACGTTGGCTTGGTAAATGAGAAGTGGACTCATTCCATACATAAAAATAGCAAACCGGAGCAATAAAATGGAGGGCTCAAATGATCATCGATTATTTTATCGAGGAACTCATTGATAATTTCTTAATCAATACAACAGCTCCATTGTGATGCATGAAGATCAATTCTTTGTTTTGAAGGTATTTCAAGCCAGGGCCCCAATATACGGAAAATAGTCCGCCAAATTAAATTTTCCGACAACCTCCGATAACTCTTGAAACACACATTTGAAACCGAAAGGGAAGTAGGCCGGTTGACTCATATTTATAATGTGTTTCCAATTTTGTGCCAAGAATTGGTGGGTAATGTTTTTTCTTGGGTTTGACAAAATCATTTCTCAAAGTCAATATATTACTGTTAGGGATTAATGTTTCTTGAACCCAACTAAGAAGAATTTATCTAAACGTGGATTGGACTTGGGTGCTGTTTTATGCATTATATGCTACAATTTCATGATGACAAAAATCATTTGTTCTTCGAGTGCCATTTTGTTTTCTGGATTAGTACTATAAATCCGAAAAACTACAAATCTGAAATTTCGTAAGTTTCAGCAAGTCGTAGATAAACATCGTACTTCAACAACTATGTTCATCCCAAAAGTTCCTAAAATCAACATCTAATAAAAAATAAGACGACTAGTCCTTGGATTAACATTAAAAAGTCATGAATTCAAGCTCGGATAAGATTCGGTTGTGGATCTATTTTCGAAAATCTCGGAAGATCTAATTAACTAATTTCTTACAATCACTTCATATTTCAAAAATCAATAGAATAAAATCCTAGCATTTGATAATTTAAAACATTACCCATTTTCTAAATATCCATATATTCATTAATTTGCCGCTTGGGTCCACCAATCACCCATGCATGCAACTAATGCTTCTCCAGGCCATTACCCATTTTCCAAATATCCATATATTTTCCTGCTTCAATTTTTCCTGGTTGAAATTTAGCAGGTCGTAGAATCAGCAATTAAGTATGAAGTTAATGCTTGAAAATTTTAAAATACAAGATCAGCATAGCTACTAGATGTAATCAAATTAAATTAAAATGTGCACGGACTTAAATTGTGATATTAAATAAAAATGCGTGCGGAATTAAATTGTGATGTTGAAGTTTTTAGAAGATTAGTCATCGAGTTTGGTTTATATTGATCTCGTGATTTTAATATACATGTTGGCAACTGTTTTTTCCTTCTTTGGCTGAACTTATCGATTTTTAATAAAGTCAGCGTTCTTGAAATTAATTAACCCCTCTATATTAAGTCCGCAACGATCGGACTCGAGTCCAGTGCAACTTTTCTTAAAAAAAAATTATATTGTATGTATTGTTTATGTATAATTTGAATTGTTATACTTTTAGCTCAGTCTATTTAATTTGACGGAAAAACTCGATTTACTTTTAGGATTAATTATTTAATCGCATCCCCCCTTTTTTTTAAGTAAATTTTCTTTAAGTAATTAATGATATGTATTTCATTAATTGTTAGGTATATTAAATTGTGTCAACTTAGCACTTCAAATTCGAGTCTCGTGGCAATCCCCAATTTATAATGGCAAATCCCCAATTTATAATGGCACGTGACCGCCTGGTGAAACAACGACAGTTTGGGAGATTTTCGGAAATATAGGACCAAAATTGAGCAATTCTAATAGTTATAAGATTACATCATTACAAAAAATAGTTATGGAACAAAAATTGAGCAATTCTAATAGTTATGAGACTAAATCATTTTAAAAGTAGTTACAGGACTAAATTAAAAAAAAGTGCAAAATTATGATACAATTTAAGATTTAATCCCATCAAAATAGAAATTCACCCCATGCCGTCTCCAAAAAACTTTGAATTATTCTTTTCTTCATTCAGTTTACCAACTAAACAAGTTAAATGTTATCAAAATATTAAACGAGCTTAAATCACAAATGATCCCATAATTTTGGCATCAGATAAATTTGATCTTATAATATTTTTTTTGTCAATTTAGTCTCAATAATTGTGACAATGTCTAATTTACGTCATAAGCCCGTCGAAAAATTACATCGTTTCGCCGATTTAATTTGGGGCTTTCCGGAGTGTTACTCGATAATTAATTCAAGAATGTGTTTAAAATGGACATTGGGATGTAAATTGGACATTGTCAAAGTTATTGAGATTAAATCGAGAAAAAAAAGATTAAGAAACTAAATTTATTTGAGAGCAAATTTATGGGATCATTTGTGATTTAAACTCATATTAAACCAACAAATAAAAAGAGGGCACACATACGAAAATAAAAGGTATCACATAAGTTGCACCCTTTATTTATTCAAGCTATGCAGATAATTAAACAAAATCCTACACACGTTATTCAATAAAAATTGACCCAACACAAAAGTATTAAATGTAATCAACAACAAGGATAACAAAGATGGTATCCAGTGATTTGATTCAAATCAAACTAATGCTTGCAAAATAAAAACCTAAGAGTTGTGTGAATTCCGATCAAATTCAATTGGTACAAATTTGCATCGGAGCACCTGATCCAAATCCATAAATTGGATGTTCAATTATTTGGCCAATCGGTAACTAGGGATGACCATAAGTTTCTTAGCTCTGGTAGTGACTAAAGCAAATTGTTCAGACATATCTATATCACTTGGTTGCATACCATTAGGAAGCTCCCATAATTCTCGACTTTTTGGGTATGTGGAAACCATCCACCACACAATCTTCAATCGACTCATGAGGGATCAATAGGGGCACCACACAATCCAAGTATTCGAGTTTATCCAAATGCGACTCCTCCACCACCAATTCCAATTCTCATTACCGACGGGTGTCTAATGACTTCTGCCAAAATCCAATCCGTCGATGCTGCTCAAGTATCCGATCCCGCAACAAGGATATCCTAAAGAAAGAATATGCTCAATTTAGAAACACTGCATATTCTAAAAACAAACATCAAATCAAGTTAATTACCACAAGCAGCCCCTTGACATGGCTACGATCGAATTCGAATCCAGCTTCTCCAGTCTCCAAAATACCCATCAATATATCAATAAAGTCCCCTTTCTTCTTTAGTTTTTCAATGATAAAAGTATCCAAATCACGGCCATTAAATCCCGGTATCTTCTTTAGTTTTTCAAATGATATATGTTTGCAGGTGATTGTGAAGTGCACCGGTTAGAACATTTTTATAATGTGTTTTCATTTCCTGTTGGCACTATATGCATAGGTTGCGAATGAAATTTCATTGTGGCATTTAAGTTTGGATTAATTGCATAAAAAATCACAATATTTTAGATTTTTATCAATTGCTATATAATTTTTTTGTATCTTGTTCTAGACTCTTGAATTAAAAGAAAAAAATTGTATTTTTACGAGATTGGCATCCCCATGGCATCTCACATGTCCCTGATGGCAGTTCCTGTTGCCACATCAGCTTAAGTGTGACCGAAAATTAGCCCGTTGGATCGAATTGTGTTAAATAATTAGTTTTTGTATCGTATTGCAAATATTAAAAAGACATGTATATGTTAGTTGATAAACACCTAAGACTGTTCACCCAGTAAACCTTAATTGGAACAATTTCTTGAGGTGCATCCCTCGTTTACTTGGCATGTTAAAATAGAAGCCTAAACCTGAGAGCGCGGGTTAACACGGGTTCCAATATATTTAAAGAATAATTAAAACAAATGGAACACAAAAGAGAAATATCAATTATAATAAGGATTCATTCTTCCAATGAAAAAAAAGTGAAATATCAATTATAAAATGAATCATTTTTCCATATGATGGAACATAAAGTAAAATATCAATTATAAAATGGAGGATATCGTTCGCCAATTAAATCCACCCGTGCATGCAACTAATGTTTTTCCAAGGCCATTTTCCATTCTCCAATATCCATATCTTTCCCGCTTCATTTTTTCCTTGGTCAAAATTGAGCAGGACGTAGACTCAGCTACTTATTATGGAGTTATTTAATTAATGGTTGAACTTTTTAAAATACAAGATCAGCATAGCTAGATTTTTTTTTTTTTTTTTTTTTTTTTTTGGAAATAAAGCAATCAGCATAGCTAGATGTAATCAATTTAAATAAAAATGTGTGCGGAATTAAATTGTGATGTTTAGATTTTTAGAAGATTAATCATTGATTTGCTTTATACTGATCTCGTGATTTTAATATGTTAGCACCTCGTTTTGCTCCTTCTTTGGTTGGACTTATCTATTTGAATAGGTTTGAGTAAGCCAGCTTCACGATGGGACGGAGCATAATTTAAAAATAACACTTTAACATTTTGAAAAATATAGCTATTAATTTGTGTTAATTTGTGAACAATCTCACCGTAAAACCTGTTTTATATAAGCTTTTGCCTATCGATTTTTATTAGTGTCAACGTTCTTGAACTTGAACCCATCTCAATAATGAGTAGGTTTTGTGTGAGATCATCTCATGGTGAGTTTTAGCATAATTTGAAAAGTAATGTTTTCTTAGGCTAGTAACTTTAGGGGATTTGTGTTTTAAGAATAATAATTTTACGAGTTTGTGAATATAGGACAATATGTTTGTAAATGTATTGTATGGTAATTTCTTTATGAAGTAACACATATATATCCATAAAAAAAATTAAAATTCTAAAAATATTCTTTATAATTAAAACTAGATATGCAGATAGTTGAGACAAAAACTTGTGCGAACCTGAGTTTAATATCATTGTTATGTATAAAAAAAATGTCACTATTAACTATTATTATGTATAAAAATTATTATTATTTACAAAAAAAATAAAAAATTAAACAGTGATAATTTTTTTACACAACAGTAATAATTTCTGTGTATAATAATAATATAATTTATATATATACCTGATTTACAGAAGTGTTACTCGAACAATTGATACAAGAATGTGTTTAAAATAGCCTCATAAAAATTAGTGGACAAGATAGAGAGAAGTATGGCCTCATAAATTATTAGAGACAAAAAGTTGTGTGAGACAATTTTATGATGAGATGATTCTCAAATTAGCACAAAGTATATATTTTAAAGTATCAAAGTGTTATTTCCAAATTGTTAACGACAATAAAAATAGGGATGATATCCATAAATTACGGTGTGATACAATTTATTTATTTTATATTTTTTTTTTCAAAATTTTATAAAACAAGAAACAAAAAAGTTTATCTTTAATTAATTAATAAAAGCAAATTCAAAATTAATTGTAAAAGATTTTTGCGTTTGAAATAGGGGTATAATGGGGGAAAATATAAAAAAATAGGGATGATATCTATAACATTATACATAATTTAATACAAGAATGCTACCCTATGACATCATAACATTAATATAAATGACTTTTAAGAAATTGAAACACATTATTAATATATCCTAACCAGTGTACGTACTTCACATTCTCCTGCAAAAATATATTGTTTTCGAAGAAGATACTCGAATTTAATGGCCCTTGATTTGGATACTTTTATCATTGATTCTACTTGTTTCTCTGTTTCAAAAACAGAGGAACAAGAAAAAACTTCCTCCAGGCCCGACACCCATTCCGATTATAGGCAACTTTCACCTGCTGGGAAAGAATCCTCACCATGATCTGTATCATTTAGCCCGAAAACACGGCCCGATTATGGGCATGCGCTTCGGCTTCAAGCCCGCTGTCATCATATCCTCCCCTGCCGCAGCCGAGCTGATTCTGAAAACCTATGACCTCAATTTCGCCAGCAGGCCTTACGCTGAAGTCGCCAAATACGTGGCCTAGGAGCACAGAGACTTGGTCTTCATGCCGTATGGCCCCGACTGGCGCAACATGCGAAAGCTCTGCACCTTGGAGCTGCTCAGTGCCCAGAAAATCAACCAATTTCGGGCCACGATACGGGCCGAGCTCGGGCTGCTGGTTGGTTCAATCAAACGGTCTGCTGAAATACGGGAAACGGTGGATCTCAGCGTGGCGGTTTTCGGGCTCAGTTGGGATATGATTTGTGTGATGGTGTTTGGGAACACCGAACAAGTATTCGGATAGAGATTTTGATGAGAGAGGTTTGAAATCTGTGTTTCATGAGTTGACGGTGTTTGTGGCCCAATTTAATTTGGCGGACTATTTTCCGGACTATTGGGAGGCTTGACCTGCAAGGACTGACTCGCAAGATGAAGAATTTGAGCAAGATTTTTGATGACTTGTTGGAGAAAATAATCAATGAACATGTTTAGAACAGGAATGAAGAGAAGAAGAAAAGGGACTTTGTTGATACGTTGATGGGTATTTTGGAGTCTGGAGAAGCTGGTGAGGAAAGAGGCATTTCGATTGCACCCCGTCACGCCACTATCAATTCCTCATGAGTCAATTGAAGATTGTGTGGTGGATGGTTTCCACATATCCAAAAAGTCGAGAATTGTGGTGAACGTAAGAGATCCTAGCGTGTGGCCTAACCCTGAATCCTTTACTCCTGAGAGGTTTATTGGTAGCAAAATTGACGTCAAGGGTCAGAAGTGGTTGCCCTGGAATGCAACTAGGTCTCACAATTGTGAAGATGATGGTAGCTCAGTTGGTTCACTGCTTTGATTGGGAGTTTCCTAATGGTATGCAACCAAGTGATATAGATATGTCCGAGCACTTTTCCAGTGCCACCGCAAGAGCTAAAAGTCTTATGGTCATCCCTAGTTACCGATTGGCGAAATAATTGAACATCCAACTTATACACACTACAAATTGTTGTCCGTCTTGTTGATTACATTTACTACTTTTGTGCCATTTCAGTTTCCTTTTGAATATCACATGTACAATTCTGCTTCATTATCTGCATAGCTTGAATAAAGGATCCATATATTTGCATACGTGCCCTCTTTATTTGTTAATTTAATTTTTTTTATAACATTCAGCTTGTAATTAATTGTAATAATTGAATGATTGCATAGTGATTAGTGTGTTTATATATTGAAAAATGTAAAAGGAAAATGATGAATAAAGAAAGAGTACTTGGGGGAATAATAAAATTATATATACTTGCATTAATGGTCATTTGGGAGAGTGTGATGGAGGAAAAAAAAAGGATATGCGTAAAATTTATAGGTATTTCTAAGGTAAGAGGTATAGATTTTTAAAAACCAAATTCTAAAAGTCAAAGTAAAACAGGATTTAAATGATGAAACCCCAAACCCAATTTGTAAGAGTTGGTATGCTGTAAAACTTGTTCACCGTGAAATTGATTTTTTTTTTATAGACATACACTTTAGTAATATAAGTCACACCCTTTAGTAATATAAGTCACATTTTAGATTATCATTTCTTACACTCTTTTTTAAAAAAATATAAGTCACACCCTTCACTTTTATAAGTAATACTCTTTATAGTAAAAAGTCACACACTTTACAGTAAAAAGTCACACACTTTAGTAATATAAGTCACACTCCTTAACCAGTTTCACCGTAAAACTTGTTCACACTATATTTTGTCATTTTGTAATCTCCCAAATGAAACATAACTATAGTGATTATTATTAAATATAAAGTTGTACGAGGATGTTAGTGGGTGTATTTATTACTTGTGGGGGTGTTAATAACCGGATCGGTATTTAAATCCTAATCATAAATAAAAGCTCGAAAAAAACCAGTATTTTTAGCTTTACACGCAGTCCACAAACTTTCCTCATTTGAGTGGGACCTGGGGTTTGATTCCTCCAGAGGCAATTTGGAGTTATAAGGTGGATTGACAATTTCGTAGAATATTTGGGTGCTTGGTATACTAACTACTAACAACTAACTTTGTCCGATCAAAAAAATAAATAAAAGCTCGAAAGGTTTAATTCACCATATAAAATCCAAAGAACTAAAATTGTTAGGCTAACCATAGCCCAAGTTACAGAAATTCATCAAAGAAACCAAATTAGGCACAAAATATTATTAATTCAAAGCTGGCCCAAATTAAACAAAAAGTCCACATACAGAACCTTGTTTGCATTAAGTTCCACGTCAGGTATATCCATATACTAGTATTACTTCCACGTCAGGTATATCCATATACTAGTATTACTCCCACGAACTTCGACGGATTTAAATAATTTTTTTATGTAAAATAATAATTAATATTTAATACTTTTTTTCGTTTAATATCTTTTATAATCAAATAATTTATAATTCATAAAATATTAAAAATAAAAATGTAAAATATAATTTTATATGTTATTTTACTTGATTACTCCATAAAAAATAAATGAATCCACAAATTTAAATAAAAAAAAAATATTAACTCTAATTTACAAATTTCAAAAAATTTCTTTGTAAACAATAATTGTTGTATACTTACTTGCAAGGTCTATCATTCGAACTGAACACATAATTTTTCAATCTTTTTTTACTGGTGATTCTATAGATTGTAATATATAATTGTCAGTGTGTGAAATCTGACTTGGGAAGATACAAACTTATAATTGAAAGAGATTGACCCTTACTTTTATTTATCGTCATCGAAAAATAAAATAGAATTGAAAATTTTCTCCTCTTAAAATTTACAGACATTGTTTTGTTCGAATTACTCAAGTTTATTTTTGGGATGAACACCTAATTCAAAAGAGTAGGTCTACTGTACAAATTTGTATAGATACAAATCAATCAATTTAGGAAGGGTCAGCGGGTCAGGTGGTAAAAAATAGGTCAAAGCGGGTCAAGGATGGATTGGGTAAAGTGAAATTGAGTCTCAATTGAGATTTGTATGTATACAAATTTGTATCCTAAACTTTGTCAATTCAAAATATTTCTTCTTGAGACAACACTATGTAGTTTTTTTTTTTGAAAGGTCAGCACTATGTAGTTAAATGGGGAAAAAATATCTTTTAGATTTGTAACTATTGTGGTGGCAATTTAAGGATAATAAATTTCATTTTGAAAAAAATTAGGTTAGCTAGTTTTAGTTTAACAAAAGTAGGCATGTAGTTTCGACTTTACGCAAATTTAGGCCTGTAAATTTTGAGTTTTGGCAAAAGTAAGCCCGTAAATTTTAAGTTTTTGCAAATTTACTAATTTAGGTCTGTCAGTAAGGGAAAAATGACATATATTTGCCAAAAAAATGTTATTGTCCTACTTTTGCCAAAAAAAAAAAAAAATTTAATGTCTTACCTTGCCGGAAAATAAATAAATTAATGTCTTGATTTTCCCAAACTGAAACTTGTTGTCCTTAATTTGTCACCCCACTAAGTTTTTTTTTCTTTTTATCAGCATCACCCCACTAAGTTACGGGTCTTAAAAAACATTTCCCCATCGTTGACTCTATGAAAAAACAGGCTTGAAAAGGTACACACCTGTTGTTGATAGTGATTAACCTTCACTTTTATTTATTGTTATTGTGGAGCAGAAAAATATTATAAATTACCTAATTTGAAACTGAATCGGTGATGTTTGATCTGAAGTGGTCAAGGTCAATCATGAGATCCTTTCGAAAATAATTCTTGCATCGAGAACATGACTTCCAACTTAGTAATAATCAATCTCATTGCACAATCCAACCTTTTGATCAATATTTCTTAAAGCATTATCAACATTCATATCTTCAATACCAAACAGTGATTAGAAAATTATGAACACTTAATATAGTTCAAAAATTCAACGAACCCACATATATAATTTATAAAATAGGTAGATGATGATAATTGATTTCAATAAAATATATAGGTTAAAATATTATGTAATCTACAAAATATAAAATCACTCACTACCATTATTATTTACTCTTATAATTCTTATAAAAAAAATTAAGTCATATATAATACTTTATATATATATAGCTAACATTGTTAGCATTAAATCAATTAAGAAGCATAATATTTATGCATTACATGACACAATTAAGATTATGATTTCCTAACTTATATTTATAATTTAAAAAGTATAAATTTGACCGAGTTTTAGATCTAATCAATTAGAAATATAAAAATTTATGGGTCTTGTATCAAATAAATTATAAAAATAATATAAAAATATAATTTTTTTAATTTAGTTAAATTAATTCTATTCAATAATAATAATAATAATAATAATAATAATAATAGTTTTTTCTGTTCAATATTATTTGTGGGATGAACACCTTATTGTCAATATTTCTTCATGATATAATTTTAGCTTCGAGATTGTGATTTTCAAGCTTCGTGACATTTAATCTCAAGTAATTGCTCATACTTGACTTTTGATTAATTTTTCTGAAAAAGTTTTCTTCAAAATCAAACGATGGTTCAGAAGTCCCGAACACTTATAGAGTTTAAGAATCAACATAATGCAACTCACAATTATCTCCTAACTGAAAATATAATCTGCAAACACTACCGGAACTCTAACATACTCTTGTATTACCAGGTTTCGTAGACAAAAGCTTTTCATTACTAAAAATTCATTTAACTTTGCGATGTGTTGGAGCAAGTATTGCCCTATCTTCAGAGTATTTATGTGTACGTAAATTATCAGCTATGGACGGGTAAACTGCCAAGGAAAAATCATCAGCTTTAGTGTTTTTATCAATTACAACATAATATTATTTTTTCTTACAATCCAAGACAACTCATTTTTAACTTTTATAATTCAAAGTAACTGCCAATTTGTCAACAATTAAATAGGGTGGTTGCCACATAGATATTCACAAAATAAAATATTTTTTTTACTTGAAATTTTTTTTAAGAAAAATAATATTTAAAATATTTTTAATCAATCCATTAGTTAATTACGTAATTTTAGGATTCAAAATTGTATATATCATTAATAGTATGTAGATGATGATATACACGATTATCATTAAATTATGGTGATGAATATGATATTGAAAGTTTTGATTGATTCCATCTATAACAATTTATTCTATGTTACAACAAAACTCAAGTGTAGATCTTTATTAACTGTGATTTAAAAAAATCAAAATTTTCTAAGTACGGTTAAATTAATTAAAATTTTACGAATCAATTTACATTAAGTATTTAAATTGACTAATTAATTAAATAATCATCTTGGTTTTAGGAAGAATACCACCTTTAAGAATACCAAAATAAAATTCAACTTATAATAATGAGTTTAAGATGTTTGTAATTGCATTAATCGTCATTTTTTCATTAAAAAATTAATACTATTAAAATTTATTTATTGTGACGAAGTTGAATAGCTCAAACGGTTAGAGCACCACTCGAGTCACCATTTTCCAGATAAAAAAAAATACTATTAGAATTTATTGTGTAAATAAAAAAAATAAGTTAATTATTTCTTGAGTTAAATTATATTAATGATATTTTTTTTTCTTCAATATCTTGAATAAATTTTGAATAGAATTTGCACGTTTATTTGACACTTTATCTATTTAGTCAAATTTTCCATTTAAAAGTGATGTATTAGAGTATGTGATCTGTTTTATCATTATTAATTTTATGTTGATTGTATATAAATAATTTAAATTATTATTTAGTCAAACATTCTATTTTCATTTGTAATGATTGATTTAATTAGAGGAATAATTAATTGATATTACCATCAATTAATAGTCTTTATTGAATTATTAATTTCCTTAAGATATATACCTAATTAAGATCTCTTAAATCTCTCAAGTCAACTAATTAACCGTAATCTCTCTAATGTAATATCTTCCAAATCTCTCTCTAAAAAAAATCTACAGTAATATTAAAATGATAGGATTTCAACTCCTTTTTTTTTGTGTGATATATACGTACTTTTATAATCAGATTCTTATTGTATATGCTTAAATTATAATACAATTTAAAATCATATATGATTGCCTTCAATTAGACTTTTATTCCAATGACTAAAGAAATAATGAGAAAAATAATTAAAAATTGAAGTTTGTACAATATATTGAAAAATCTAGGTTTAAAATTTTAAAAGAAATAGAATTCCATTAAATATGCAAATTATATAAACATAAGGATTTAAAAAAGAAAATTCATAAATAAACATTAATCCCCATGAAAAAATAAATATTACAAAAACGTGGAAATCACCATTTTAATAACCATTGGAAGTGACCAAGGTTTTTTGTAATTTGCATAAGTAGAATTGATCATTATTTCTTAAGCTATATTGGGGACTATCTCGCCAGAAGAACAAAAAAAAAAAAAACACACAATACATCATAAATTAGATGAATGATCAAAAAAAATTTATTTCACTATATACGCAAATATAAAATATTTAATTACCTCTAAAAATAACCGAATACAAATTAAAAGACATATACACATATTTACGAATATCCTTTTAATATGTTTCAATGAGAATGATCTATACATATACATAATAGACGTATGCACAAATCTATGAATACCTTCTTAATATACTTTAAGGAGAATGATCTACACAACTACATTTTTTTCTTCTTATTTGCACATAATCTTCTTCATGTGCACAATAGAAATGATCCGCAAAAATCTGAAATAAGATTAAGTTTTTTAATAATCTACACAAATCAAGAAATATGAGAATCATCTGCAGAAATATGAAACACAAAATAAAATATGAAATCGAGTAGAAGAAAATATTATGTGAAATCGAGAAATATAATGAAAAAAGACAAAAAAAATTTGTGAAGCATTATATGATAATAAGAACCTGCAAAACAAAATAAAAAAAAATCGAACAAAAAAATGTTAGAGAAGACAATATTAAAAAAATGAAAAGGAGAAAATAAAATGGAAGAGAACCAATGGAGAAAAAAATGAATGAGAGATGAGGCAATTTATAGAAAATAGAAGACAAGATCAACGGTTGAGATCAAAACAACACTCAAAATGAATGAGATTATAGAGATTTGAAATAGAAAAATGTGGTTTTGCCACATCATTGTCACATCATTTTATTAATTGACACATCATCTTATAGAAGTTTTGCATTATAGAGATTATAGATAGATAATTGAAGCCAACCAACCGAACGATTCAGACCCCAAAATATGTCAAATTTTTTATAGGCCAATTTTTTAGCAAAATATATATACATATATACATATATATATATATATATATATTAAATAATAAATATAAACAAATATTATAATTTAACTTATTAATTAATTCTTATATATTGTATATGTCATTCATCTGTGTCCAAATTCTTTTAGTTACAAAATCTAATATTTTTCACTTTTATATTCTTATATCAATCCCTAATTTAATATGAGAAACAATTTTTTTTTTCTTTTTGTTAATAATTTTTTTTAAAAGGCCTAATTACCCGAAAAAGGGCTATATGACATAAAAAATAATATCTTAATTAAAATATTAAAAAAAGGTAAATAGCCACAGAATATCAAAAGAGGCTATCGGAAAAAAGACAGAGCAAACAACAAGAGGGAGGAAAGAAAAATATTGAAGAAAGAGTGAAAGAAGAAAAGAAGGAGAAATAAATAAAGAGTAGGTCTACTGTAAAAATTTGTATAGATACAAATCAATCAATTTAGGAAGGGTCAACGGGTCAGGTGGTCAAAAAGGGGTCAAAGTGTTGGGATTATACTGTAAAATATGTTTTTACTTTGTATAATCAGACTAACTGAATTTCGGACTTATTTACTGAAATAAATTATTTATCACTGATGCTTTAAATATCATTGAATGTTACATATATTTACTGCATAACTGTTCATTAAATAGTACGTGTTACATTGTAGTTAATTTAGTGATACCAAGATCACATAAGATTAAATTAACAGTTCCTTGTAACTAAAAGTACACCATTCACGACCTAGATGTAGATGAACAATCCATCGTGAAAGGTTGTAGTGTAAGGCTCAGATTGGTTTGTCTTGACCAAGAGATTACACTAGTGCGTGACTAATGCATTGAAGAGGACCTACAGGAGGATAAATTCTTCAGAACTGAACTAGGAAGAATTAGACCTCAGTGGTTAGTTATTTCTTAATCTTCGTCCCTTAAATAGGATTGCGTGTGGTTAGTAACTATTGCTTTGACTTATTACGGGAAGAGAATCAGTGAGATTCAATACCCTATATCTTGGGCAATATTATTGGTCACATGCGATTGCTAAGATTTAATACGGAGAATCGTGTGCAAGTATGCTTGTTCGATTTGCCCCATTGGGAGGTTCATAAGTTTTATCATACCAAATCTTGCAAGTGGAACTAGTTTCCGGTATGGATAATAATGTTGAACCGTTCCTTTACCAAGGATAAAAGATATTAATTAATGGAAAGCTATTTCAGTGGCTTGAATTAATTAATGGGCTAGATAATCTTAAACACGGGAAATAATAACCGGGAGCCATATTAACTGTAATATGGGTTAAGATGGATAGTGCAATATTAATTATGTAGTGAGATTAATTAATATTTATGGGCTTGAATAATATTGTGGCTCAATATTGATAATTCAAGGTCCATTGGAAGGTCCAATCTTAATTCTCCTAAAGGCCCCCCAAGTAGCCCAACATAAAGTCCAATAACTGAAAAAATGTGTTTAAAAATAAAATAAATTCTTGTTGCATTATTTTCCTTGAATTTTGAAATTATTAAAGAAAAAGAGGGAGAAGAATTTTCTTGAAAAGATTTTATGGAAATGAGATGAGTATTCTTGGAATACAAGATTATCCCATAAATTCAAGAAATTTCCCACTTGGTTTCTTTAATTGTAATTTTTGAAATATATAGAGTAATAATAGGAAGAAGGATTTTCTTGAAAAGATTTTATGGAAAAAAGATATGTATTCTTGGAATACAAGAATATCTCATAAATTCAAGAAAGATCCAATCTTTAAAAGTTCCTATTAATTTCAAAAAAATGGGTTAAATAAGGGTGTGCAATTTTTGTGGAAAAATACACATGGAAAGAAGAATATATGGTATATATTCAAGATTTCTTGGAGATCAAGAAAAGATCTTTCCTAACCCTATTTTGAGCCCTAAGTTTCGTCCCCCTCTCTATTATAAATATGGGATGAATGTTTCATCCCCAGTGAGCACGAAAATTGGTTTTTCGGAAAAATATCAGCGTCGGTAAAATATCAAATATTTTGAAACGTCGACAGATTGTGTATTTTTGAAAAATGTCAATTGTGAGTGTGCAATTCCATGTGCTGGAAAAATTAGCAAATCCACGAAAGTGGTGCAACAAAGTTTATTTTTTCCTTTTGTTAATTGTTCGCAAGTATCCTTCCACCGGATTGTCGAGCAAGGACGTGGGAATACTTGGGAAGGACTTTTGGTGTGTTTTCACATACAAGACCATTGTCATTCCAAGAGGTAAGTTCACGTAAACTCGTAGTAATTCCGCATGCGTAGGATTTACGTGAATTATTTATATGCATGATTTGTTGTTGAATTATTATTTGAATTAATATGGGTTAATTCATGCTAGTAATAATTATCATAATTAAATTTGTATTTAAATATTCATCCCGAATAGATCCGGACAAATTATTCCCCAACACAAAGCGGGTCAAGAATGGGTTGGGTAAAGTGAAATTGGGTCTCAATTGGGATTTGTATGTATAAAAATTTGTATCCTAGACTTTATCATAAATATTTAGAGAGATTTTTCCGATGTTGAGGAACTTGATTATTCTGACTTAATGCAAAAATCATTAAACGAGTTGTATGTATATAATTATTTGGGATATAATTGTCATATAATTTTAAGAGTAATATTATATTTCGTAAATTTACGATATTAATAATTAAAAATTATTTTATATTACTTTTTAGTTCATAAATAATGTGAAAAGAAAGGACTTCATTTTAAAATTCGATTCATGCTCCAGTAATTATAGGACCGGCCCTGTCTACCTCTGTTCCTAAAGGAGTGGGTGTGATGTGCATCTGTCTAGGTGCACCGTGCACTAATAATGTATTTTAAAATTATGCAATTTATTATATTAAAATATGTAATTTATTTATATTAAATCGTGTAACTATTAATATGAAAGAAGTTGCATTTTCAGTATAAATAAGTTAAATGATTCTAAAATGCATAATATGCGTTGAGAAGGTTTGATTTTATGAGAAATAAATAAAATTTAACAAACGATGGTTTTAGAAGCCAAATTAAACCAAGCAAGAAAAACCACAAGAATCTCAACTAACTTTAGAAGTTAAGAGCATTAAGCAAGGTTCCTAGAAATGTGTTAGATAATCACTTTTCTTTCGCCTCATCTTAGCCGCGCTCCACCACTCTTAATGCGTACCGTCCAACTACCGCCCATTTGCCTTTAACTTTTTATAAACGGGTGTCAAAATTTTGCATTCAATTAATATGCATTCACAAAGTCAACGATTGGATCCCTTTCAAAAGTAAACATAGAGTTTGGGCTATCCTCCATATTGTGTGGGACACTTGGGATTATGGAGGCAGGTGTTTTATTTTTTAATAAGTTAATACAACTTGAAAATTATTTTAATCATAATATTTCTATCTGAAATCCGTTAAAAAGCATTACATGACCTCTTTTTTAAATTGCACTACTTAATCTAGTTTTAGAATGAAGTATTGTTTTGGTTTTAAAAAAAAGAATAAAGTATTGTTGGGAGCATAATCCTTTTTTGAATTGGATCCTAATTGCAAGCACCCCCAACCTAGCTATCATCCATGCATCATCCACCCAGCTATAAGACTTGTCATAATTTCGTTACCCTCTCTCACTCTCAAAACATAAAGGATGGCCAATATTTCCAGCGCAGCCAATTCCATAAAGTCTTTTCTTCTTCCCATAGCAGACGGCACTTGTTGGTACTGCGCCGTCGTTTTGTTGGGCATCATCCTCTTAAGCGGCGCACCATATTACAATGAAGACGCGATCAGGGGACCAAACCTCGGGCGGGCCTGCTGCGACGAGATATATGTGGTGGGAGAAGGCGACAGTCATAAGCGACAAGTGCAGCGAAACCCGACCCTGATGATGTTTCCCTGGCCTTGTAATTAAGATCACTCCAAATCCCCCCGCAACAACTGCATAGTTTAATATGGATGGAGCTGCTGTCACCAGTGAGCATGACTCTGATGCCATGAAAGATTTTCATTTCATTCTAAAAGTTTGAATTTGTAGAGAAAAGTAAATTTAATTTATTTATATAGTTTCTTAATACTACCATTTTGTAAAATTTAGTTGAAAGTCAGAGTTGTTTGTGTTTTTCAAAAAAGTTGAAGGATTAACTCCAACTCAGAATTGGAAGTTGGAGGACGTAAAAAGTAATTGTAACTAGTTGATTGCGCAATTAGAGTTCAAATAATTTGGAAATTAGAATTTGTTCATTATTTTAGGTCTACGTAATAATAATTTTTAATAATTAGAAAAACAAATAATAGCATCCAAAAATGTGTCTGTACTTTAGACTGAAAAAAGATTGGGTCCAATAGGACACTCTAGCTGAATATATAGTGGGCAACTAATACTGAAAAATTTAAAAAGGCAATATAGTTAAGTAGTGGCTTAAATTGAATTAATAGTGAAATCAAGGATTCCCACTAAAAGGTGTGTGGTGAAGATATTTTTCTCGATTTCTAATTAAATTGATATGATAAGGAACACATATATAAGAGAAACACCAAATGGGTCGATATTATTAGACTTTCCAGAGTTGCAAATTGTAAATTTTTGATGGTGCACTTTGAAATTGGGCCTACTAAATTAATTGATAAAAGTTTGTGTACCAATTGGGCCAATTCGATTTGTACAGTCTAAGTAGTTTCCTTTTAATCATCTCTCCCCAAATAAGTTTGTTTTAATTGTAGCTAATAAAGTTGTGCACCACTACTTACATGGTGCAACATGTACCATGAGACCAACTTAAATACTCCCTTCTTCCCATATTTATTTTTACCCTTTTTATAAACGGTTCGTCTCATATTTATTTACTCTTTTTATTTATGAGTAACAACTATATTTTCCATTATCTCCTCACAATATTTTAAAATTACATCTCATGTCATTATTTTTACCCACAAAAAGTCACAGCTATAATTTACTGTATCAGCCCCCCCCCTTCCACCCCCAGTTCTGGTTCCTCCTGTTCGGTTATGGAGCCTAATCGACTGCTTCACGTTCCCACTAATACAGATTTGGGCTTGGAGAGCTGTTAAAAATGACATTGGAGAGCGGTTATAACTGCTCTTCAAGTAACAGTTGTCCAAGCTTGGACAGCTGATAAAAAATCGTTGTCCAAGATATTGCACTTGGACAGCGGTTTTCAATCGCATTGCAAGTGTAAAACTTAGAGAGCGGTTTATAACCGCTCTCCAAGAATTTTCACTTGGAGAGCGGTTATAACCTTTTATATATATATATATATATATATATATATATATATATATATATATATATATATATATATATATATATATATATATTTATTTATTATTACACTTGGACAGCGGTTAAAAACCGTTGTCCAATATTTTTTTTTTATTTTAATTTATATTTTTAAAATCCTGTTTATATAAAACCAAAACTAAAAACCAAATTTTATACCACACGATAATATATATACGTACGTCCAATTAATACCAAAACATCAAATAAATTAATAAACGCATATCATGAAATACATATCCGTCCAATACAACAAATTAAAACATGCATGAAATATATCAATGCAAATATATATATAAGTAATATGCTACCAAAAGTTATCTCACTCTATCTATAATTATACAAGAATCGATTGTAAAGGTACCCTATCCAATCCATTTTCCATTTGTTCATTCTTTGTTTGGATTAAGACTTGACCGGACGATCATAGACAAACTGCAAACAACGATCAATTAATCAATATAGTTATATATATATAGTATGAATTTTTATTCAATTAATAATAATTTAAATAAATCGATAGATTGACTTACGTTGATAGGAACCGAAGTTTGAGAAGCGCATATTATATCTTCAATATAACAGCACACAAAATATCCACAGTGATCGCTATCTCGTTGCCTCGGAACCGTTGATTAGCAATATTTATAATCACATATTACAATTATAATTATTTTATATTAATTTAATAACTTAATAAATTAAATTTACCTTAACATTATTCCAGTTCACTTTATTGAAGTTAGCTCTTGAGCCTTGATTAGGAAGGCGACTCCGATACATCGTCATCACACTTTTATTATTAGAATTAAAAAAAAAAGTTAGATTGAATATGCATAATTTTAATAAGTAAAACAAATTATTATATTATAATATTAAAAATGAACTTACGCTTCCATGTACGAAGTGAGATCAAGCCGATTTGAAGTCAACCCATTCGCAGCTGGATCCATAAAATATACACTTAATGTGCTCATATTTATGGCGACCAGCACCCAATGATTCATATATTATATTAAGAATATTAAAATTAACTGTAAATTTAGCATATGTGCAAATATCATATATATTATGAATATAAATTTTAACGAAATGTTTATTGTACTCACCCCACATTTGTTGGCCAAAAATGAGATGATCTCTGTCAGTATAACTCAGCATATGAGAAACTAACCACTCCATGGTATGTGACCTATCAAGCATTAAGCAAGACACTTGGGGGGAGACGAATGAATAAATTCCACCTGCTCGAGGATTTCTGGAGAGATATACCTCACCCAAATATCTTTAACCAACATATATACACTAATTAATATTTAATTTGAAAATTAAACTATATATAGAAAGTAAATACTAAGAATTAATTAGTAAACACATACCTGAGATAAAAGGCTATGCTCGTTGCACTCAACCACTGGTCGTTCACGACTTCAATCACATGCTCCCGAGCAATGTATTCTCCAATAGAATTCCGATGAAAGTAAGCATTCATCGGAACTGTGACCATATCGAAATCAGAGGACTCAACTATCACTTGCACCGTATGCTGTATGGTGTAGTCGTGATCTAAGTCTCCAGGCAATGGATAACCAATTAGTCTGCGACCACCAATAGTGGAGTCCCTCGGTATCTCCCTCTGACTGGTTGCGACACCTTTTGATTTCTATTTAGGCTTTTGTGGTGTCGGCAGTTTCTACAATCAATTTGCAACATTATTTAGAACGACAAATAAGATAATGAACTTTAATAACATATATTAAATTTACCTTCATGGTTAGAGAGACCAAGTTGATCGGCCATTCGATGAAGTGTCCGACAGTTGTTCCGACTGTGACAGCATCATCAATTGGTTTAGGCACTGGTGAATCCTCTTCTCCGATTACGGGTACATCGAGCGTGACCCTCACGAAACCAGGAGTGATGGGACTACCATGAATAACTCCACCGGAGTTATTGAGCAACGTTTCTGTAGCCACCAACCGAGCAAGATCCTCCAAATAAAGGAAGCATGGGGTCGATGACTGTTCGAATAAGATATTTAGTTAGAAAATTTTAATATATATACTAGTATTTAATTAAAATAAATGTGAGACACATTTGATACCTGCGGGACGTCGTTTCGAAGTGCCTCAATAAAATCGTCACCAGCATTAGCCGAAAACATAGCATCAGCGACACTATTTTCACAGCTTGCTCCACTCGAGGACATTCCGTGATGCGACCGTCTCTCGAACCTCATATGTTCCAACTCTTTAGCCATCTTGGCAACCTGTTCCGTAAGTGCACCCACATGCTGATTCATGGCTTGAAAAGCAGGTAACATGGCCAATGATGACTTCGTCACGCCATATTCAACACTCCGTAATCGGCTGGGATGCTCCTGACGACCTATAGCCCGTCCAAGTAGATCATCGGGACCGACAAATTGGATGTCTTCGGGCGTCATGGTCTGAGACATACGCTCCTGAATTACAAAAGATTATTATTTAATCATTTGTTTAGAAATAATTGTTTATAATTCAAAGATAAATTAATGGATAGCTTACCTGCACTTGTTTCCCCTTGCAACGAGCCCTCTTAATAGAAGCCATCGTGGTTATACCTCTACTGCGCTTATCCCCAGAGCTGCTAGTGGTGGGAGCAGAAGTGTCACTCTGTGTCAAGTCATCAGTATCATGTCGATCATCAGCACCATGATCTCCATCATAATCTCCACCATGATCTCCTAAATGTACTCCATCATCATCTCCATCATCTCCGGGATATGGCAGATAAGGCATGATCCTGTAAAGCAGAAGAAACAACATTTAATAAACAAAAAACAAACAATATTTAAGGAAGCAGAAGAAACAACATTCAATAAAGCAAAAGAAACAACATTCAATAAAGTCGTACATTTCTTTTTAGCACTTATTTTTCTTTTACATTTTTTGGTTGACTTTTCTCGTTCATGACCATAAATGTTAACAAGATCGGGATTGCCATATTCATCCTCATCGATAATTATTCTCTGGTACGGGTGTGAATTTGCTAGATCATCGAAAGAGGGTACAGAATGAGTGAAGTTCTAAAAAGGATCATCGATTGGGTCAACATCTTCATCGCTAATCAGGTAACTACTGTTAAATTTATTTGACAGAACCACGATGGACCATTTCTTATTAACTGGGTCGGGGACATAGAAAATTTGTTGAGCTTGACTGGCCATTATGTAAGGGTCATCTTTGTATCCCACATTCTTCAAATCAACGCGTATGAACCCAGATCTTTCAACTTGGACCCCGTTAGGGATCCTCACCCAACTGCACTCGAAGATTGGTTATCGGTAAACAACATAGTCGAGTTCCCAAATGTTGACAATCTGTCCAAAGTAAGTAGTATTCGATTGATTCCCTGCAGTTGCAGTAATGGACACCCCACTATTCTGCATTGTACTTGTGGCATCATGATCTCTGGTATAAAATGTGTATCCGTTAATAAGATAACACTTATACGAATACACATGTCTATCAGGCATTCTGGATAACCACTTAACTCTTTCATTCACTGATTCTTTATCCCGTGACAACATATTTGCTACATAACCATTGAACCAGTCAACAAACGTGCGATTGTGCTCAACTTCAATCCATGATCTATCTTTGGTGGGAAATGTCTCAACAAGTGCTTGCATGTGCAGGTCAATAAAAGGAAGCACGTCGACCGTGTTGTGAAGTACGCACAAGTGCATCCGTGTTAGTTCCTCTATACTAACACTTACAGCTTGACCATCGGTAATGCCTTCATCATCCATCCTATTGGTGTACCGAGTAATTGGAAGTCCAATTGCATCGACATTCGGAATGAATTCAGACCAGTACTCGACTGCTTCTTCTACTAAATAGCGCTCTGCAATGCATCCCTTCAGCCTGGACATATTCATCACATACCCTTTGAGCACTTTTATATATCTCTCTACACCATATATCCATCGCATACGAGCAGGACCACACATCCTTGTCTCGTGTACCAGATGAACGGTTAGGTGAACCATTGTATCGAAAAATTGATGGAGGGAAATACATCTCAAGCTGACAGAGCGTCCCCACAATCTGTCTCTGAAAACCAAGGAATTTTCTAGGATCTATGACCTTGTTACTTGTTGTAGCATGGATAGACCCGACTTCCCTCCTGGGCACGAAGGATCATAAACAATCCAACAAAGACTGCATGAAGCAACCTCGGCAAGGGGACCAAGGGATCAGCCCACGTAATTCCCACAAGACCAAACCTTCAAGTCGCAAAGGTTGGTAACTCGGGTAGTCGGCAGTTCAGGAAGTCGCGATGCGATCTCCGCTTTATATCCTCAAGTCGGAGCGACTCGCACCACCGTAACTATCTGATTCACGCGGATCAATGATGACCCCGACACGCCACTAATCCGCCCTCCACATCCGCTTCCACGATTGGCGACGCCGAAGATGGGACGATTTCGGCGGTCACGGGATTAATGGTTCCCGATATTGTAGCCCTTTCATAGGCATTATTCCTTATGTAAATTCCCACCCAAAGGGTGGGAGTCATAGTATAAATAGGCCACCACGGCCACCTCTGTAACAAGTCGAATAACTTATACTTCTAGGCATATACATACATCCTCTCCCTGGCTTGGACGCCCCCGGACGTAGTCTGATTCCAAAGACGAACCGGGTCACCAACTTCTTTGTCCCTTTTCCTATTTCGATTGCCTTTAGCATACAAATTTCACAATAATTATTGTTTAACTGAGTAGATAAAAACCAGTTACAACAATTGGTGCCGTCTGTGGGAACACATTTCTTGAGAAATTTCAACAATTCTCAAGGAGACCTCACCTTCCAAAATCTAAGGAAAACAAAATGGCAACCAACCAGGGGAAAGCTGTAATTGGGAATGAAATCGACGTTCGTGATGGTGTCGAGGTTTCACTGAGTTCTCAACCCACTCATCGGGCAAGCCCGACGCGGCAGGTTCGACCGGGTGGAATCTTGTCCGCATTACCGGAGGATGCTAAAGCGTTGATGGCCGCCCTCAACAAGAAATGTCTCAATTTCGCCTTTTGAGGAGGAATGCGCCTACCCAAAAAAAATTTATGACGCCGGAACCTCCAAAGGTAAATGCGTTATGACGGAAAAGGGACGGTCCACGGGCCAACCGGGCGATAACGCGGCTAAACATCCATCGCTCGTAACCCCGGGCCTGGGATGCACGAGGGTTCGAATAATGCATTCACCACCGGCGGAAGCTGCGGCGGAAGGCCCTCGTGAGGGGCGCAGGACGAGGCTCACTCTCAACCACGCTGATGATGAGCAGTGGAAAAAGATCTTGTCATGGCCCCGAGATGCACCACGGAGGATCGCCGAGACATTCGAGATACCACCATGGTCGCGGGCGGGGCGAAGAACTCCGCCGCGATGCTCGGTCGCGGCATTGCTAGGACCGTCCAACAACTGTTGGAAAATGTGGGTAACCAGGATGGACCATCTGGGTCTAACACTGACCTTGTCATCCCCGATTCAACTTTGGGAACTATGATCACTCTCGCACCTGCCCAGAGGAAAATTAGCATAGCGGCTCTAGATCGCCATAACGGAGTCTGAGACCCCGAGTCCGTATGGCGAAGTACGCGCGATATGGCCTCAATGGGGGCATCGATCGATGACGGCGTAGACTTTTCTCCTCGATGTCGAAGCGACTAGGCCCACATGTGGTACATTTGCCATCTCTCTCCATTGATACTTTCGAGCAACTGGCTCGATTATTCTTGGGCCACTATACGGCGATGGTGCCCCAACCTGCGATAAGGCAGAGGCTCATGAACATGCGTCAAGGGGAGACAGAGTCGGATCGATCCTATGTTGAGAGGATAGATAGACTTATCATTGAAGGCAACCCCATCGGGGGCCAGGCCAAGCCGGGGCGATATCGGCCTCGTAAGAGAACAAGCTATGGCGGAGCATGACCGCCCGACTACCACCGACTCACGCCGATTTGGGGGAAAAGGGCCGTGACACCATCCATACCATGGAATTCACGGAGACCCGCTCCCCAGAGACAAAGGAAGTCGCAGAGCCCAAGAAAGGTTCCAAGAAAACCAGGGGTCATTACAAGACACCCGACAGCTTCAAACCATTTGAGGAGTCCATTCCGGTGAAGCTGATGGAGGCTCTGGGTATGACACCGGTAACGTTATACCCAGATCCAGGGATCAGAGACATGTTGCGAGCACCCGCCCCATGAAAGACAAAAGCCAAAGAAAACCCAAACAAGTATTGCCACTATCATGACCAGGAGGGACACTACACCAAATGAAAGTGTCGAGATCTATTGAAGCGGTTGTGGAAGCTTTATGAAGATAGAAATTTGAATGAGTTTGTCAAGAATCCTGGCGCATAATCGGGGGCAAGGTCGACAAAGATGACCGCCAACATGGGCCGGGAGATCGGGTGCAAAGAGAGCCCATGATAGGGGCCGCTCAGGGCGAGCTGCCTGTGCCACCCATACCAGAGGGCACAGGAGGTCGCCACATCCACACCATCTCGCCCCTTGCCACGATAGGGGGCCTGTCTCCGGCCTCCTCATCAAAGCGCCGCCTAAAGGTGGAAGTCAGGCAATGGAGAATGCTCAAAGAATGGTTTCGCCCATCTTGGCCGTGGACCGAAGAAAACCAAAAACCGAAGTTCGGGAAATAGACAAAGTCGAGTCGTGTACCCAACATAGACCTATTGTTCATAAAGGCCAATATCATGGGGGACGATCAGATGCTTGGGATGTTGGTCGACGGGGGGGCCTTCTGCAACATTCTGTTTAAAAAGACCCTAGACCAACTCGGGGATTACAAAGCATACATCACCCCATGCGATCACACAATGAAGGGCTTTAAACGCGATACAGTCAAACCTCCGGGCATGGTCCGCTTGTTGCGTGGAGTGGTATCCACCTTGATGAGAAGGTCAGAACACTAGGCTCCTAGATTTCTTGTAATCGACCTCCCGAGCACCTATAACTTCTTTAGGGAGGCCATTTGAGCACGAATTCGAGGTGCGTCCTCCACCTATTATTTTTGTAAAGTTCCCACCAAGGGTGGGCTAGGTGGCATTTATTAAAAGGTGACCAAGTGGATGCAAGAGGTTGTTTGCTTTATTCTTCGCCTTATTCAAATTCAGCACGCACGGTTAGTCGTCACATAATAACATTGGATACTGAAAAGAAAAGTAAGAAGAGGAAGCGTGATGAGTTTGATCCGAGAATGGGTCCCGAGCCCGAAGATTTTATACTCGAGGCCGAGATAGATGATCAACGACTTGGGGGACCCAGAGCGGTACCCGGGGAGGAACTCGAAAGGGTCAAGGTGGACCCAGCCCAGCCAAACCTGGAGATCATCATTGGATCCAAGATCCCCGACGACCTGAAAATTGAAATCGTCGATTTCCTCAAGAATAACCTAGACGTTTTTGCTTGGTCACACAAGGATATGGTCGGGATCGAACCTAAGATCGCATGGTACCGGTTACACATTGACCCAGCCCGAAAACCAGTAGCTCAGAAAAGAAAGAAGTTTGGTCCAGAAAAATATGCGGCCCTCGCTGAAGAGGTGAAGAAGTTGCTTGATAACTACCTGATCATGCAGGCCAACCAACCACAATGGGTCACAAATGCGGTCCTTGTAAAGAAATCAAACGGGACTTGGTGACTTTACATCGATTTCACAGATCTTAACGAGGCATGCTCCAAGGATTTCTTCCCGATGCCGCATATCGACCACTTAATCGACAATACGGCGGGCCATGAGATGATGTCTTTCATGGACGCATTTGTCGGGTACCATCAGATAGCTATGCACGAGCCCGACAGGCAGCACACTTCATTTTTAACAGAGAAAAACATATACTGTTGGAAGAGAATGCCTTTTGGTTTGAAGAACGCCGGGGCAACGTATCAAAGGCTGATCAATCATATGTTTGTTGAGCAAATAGGCAAGTCGGTGGAGGTGTATGTTGACGACATTGTCTTGAAGAGTCTAAAAAAGGAAGATCATTTGGCTCATCTGGCGCAAGCTTTCGAGATACTCAGGAAGTTCAATATGAAACTCAACCCGAAAAAGTGCAACTGGAGTGGAATCGTGGAAGTTCCTAGGGCACCGGGTTAAAGTGTGGGATTGAAGCAAACCCAAGCCAAGGTGCAAAGTTATATTGATATGGGCCCCCCAAAACCAAGAAGGACGCTCAAAACCGACGGGTGCTCGTCAGCTCAACAGATTCATCTCCCGAATGGGGGATAAATCCAAGCCCATGTTCGACACCATCAGAAAGAAGACGAGGTTCGAATGGACATTTGAGAGTCAGGATGCTCTTGACAGGATCAAAGCATATCTGGCCGACTCAACATTTTAGCCAAACCGCCCCTCGGTAGAAACTTTTTATATATTTACACTTTGAATCGCCATGATGAGCTAAAGGTTTGTACAATGAGGGTCAAATGCATCCGCCCATTTATTTTTGTCGGTCATTAAACGCTAAATGAAACCGAAAGCAAATGATACCTCTTCTAGAGAAATTAGCCTATGCTCTAGTTATGAGTGTGAGGAAATTGAGACCTTACTTCTTCGATCACCAAGTGGAGGTCCTCACTTCCTTACCCCTTCAGAACGTGCTCCATCGACCGAGACATCGGGTCGATGCCTCAAAGGGCCATCGAGGTTGACAAAGATGGGTAAACATACGGCGCCGACGGCTTGCAATAAAAAGCTCAGCCTTCGCCGACTTCATCGTTGAATTAACCCTCCTCCCGGGGCCACGGTTCGACCGCCCACCATGGGAGTCAGACGCGGACATTTCTAAGAATCGCCAACAAATCAGGGGTAGGAATTGTGTTAATCAGTCCAGATGGGATTTCTTTTCAGAATGCTATCACTTTCGATTTCCCTGCCACCAACAACGAGGCCGAATATGAAGCGTTGATCAACGGTTTAGAAATGTCGCCCAAGAATGGGCATCAAGCGACTTCAAGTACACACCGACTCTCATTTCAGAAGCACTCCGCCTATCGAGGGGAGTATGAGGCCCGAGACGGCGGATGTCGGGCCTACCAAGAGGTCGCCAAAAATACTTTGCCCGAAATTTGAACAAATCTACATCAAGTTAGTACCAAGGGATGCGAACTCCCGAGCCGATGCATTAGTACGACTAGCGACTTTGGAGGGACCAGCAGAGATGAGGATGTCACCATCACAAAAACTCTCCCACCCTCTCCATCGCTAACACAACGATCGCTGCCCTAGACACCCCGAAGTTTAAGTTGGATGACCCCATAATCGACTACTTGATGTGGGGCATTACCAACCGATGTAATTAAGGCAAAAAATTGCAACTAAAGGCGTAAAGGTACACATTGGTTGGTAACGAACTATATAAGCGAGGCTTCAAGATACCACCGCTCCGATGTGTTACCCCGAGCAAGGGCAAAGCTATCCCGCAAGATATTCACGATGGGGTATGCGAAACCACGCGGGGCGATTTTGCTCGCTCATAAGACGCACGAGATAGGGGTATTATGGCCAACTTTAAAGGCCGATGCCATGGTTTTTCGCACGGAAATGCCACAAATGTCAAATACACGCACCATCAATCAAGGTCGCACCGAGGAACTCACCAAAGATCCTCGGACCTTGGCCTTTGGCGGTGGGGATAGATATCATCGGGCCATTACCAACAAACCCCGGTTCATCAAGCACGCCCTAGTCGCAGAGATTACTTCATAAAACGGGCCGAGGCCGAGGCTTTGGCGACCATAGATCGAGATCACGTCATCAAATTCATATGGCTAAACATCATCCGCAGATTCGCCCATCGCAAGCAATTATATCGATAATGGGAAGCGGTTTGATGGTCATAAGATCGATAGTTTCTTCAGAAAATGGAAAATCACCAAGCTTTTCTCTACCCCTTATCACCCTCGGTCAAACGGTCAAGTCAAAATTTGTGAACAAGATCATCAAGCACACTCAAAAACCAAGATTGAGGGAGGAAAAGGAAGTGGGCGATGAGTTACCGGATGTCTCGTGGTAATACGTAAGCGACACGCCAAAATTTGACCGGAGAGAACCCTTATTCGATGGCATTTGGCTCAGAAGCAGTCATACCCGCAGAGGTCGAATTCCAAACTCTCAGACCTTGCAGATCACGACCGACTGCAACGATGAGGCCTTGGCCAGAAACCTAGACTTGCTCGAAGAGAAGCGACAGAGACAGTGTATCAAAAATGCGAGATACAAAACAACAAATCGAAAAAAAATACTACAACTCTAAAGTGCGACTTCGAAAATTCAAAGAAGGCGATCTGGTCCTGAAGAAGACTCTCGGAGTAACCAAAGGAACTTTCGGACCAAACTGGGAAGGACCATACAAGGTTGCTCTAGTATTATCCAATGGGGCATACGAGCTCGAGAACCCAGATGGCACTCAGTCTCAGTACCCGTGGAACACATCTCATCTGAAGAGATACTATCAGTAGGGTCGGGGCCAGTGTACTTGTAAACTTTCAGGCGAGTCAATAATAATGAGTTAAATTTTCTTTTTCACAATTCTCAGAAAGCGAAACCTGCGAGGAGGTCGATAGATGAAACATCGACCTCCCTCGAACGACTTTTCGACATATTTGCAGTGAGATCACCACCCCTAGTGGTGTGATCCTCCCCTAACTTTATAAGACGACTAAGCGAGGTTCAATCTAAAATCGCAATGCCAATAAGACGAATGAACATACGCACAGATTATAGTCGCATAAGGAAATCAAGTCGGCACAATAAAGGAAATAAAAAGGCAGATTTCATTAATGACAACAAGCCCGAAGGTCAGTACATTATAAGAGCCCGAAGGCTAGATTACATCAAGCGGAAACCAAGATACATCATAATAGCATTTACGGATGTTTTACTACAACCCAATATCCACGATGGCGCGCGACTTACGAACTTGGGCGCATGCCGATCAAAAGTATTGTTGGAGATGGGGTTCAACAACTTCTCAATCTCCTTTTTCTTATCGGGATTCTTGATGTCATCATTCTTAAGAACGATCAAGAATCCCATCAAGAAGACCATCGACTATGTTCAAAGGTCGCCCACCTAATTGTTCTTTAATAATTTGGTGAGGGTGCAGGCGGCCCCTCACAGGATCTTGAGCTAGTAAACACCTCCCTAGAGGCAGTTGTGGCCAGGCTCTTGGGAGGAGGAGCCACGGACATCTCGGGGACTTCATTTTAGGTCCAAACCTCATCCGACCGAGTCTCGAGGACCACCCTGAGTCTCAACATGTCTCATCTGGATCGGGAGTGGGGTTCACGATCCGACTCGATTAGGGAAGAAGGACAAATCAATGCCCAGATCTTCCATATCTTTAATCTCCAAAGACAATGTCTGAGGGGTGGGGGAAGTCATGAACATAAGAAGTCAAACTTCGGTCACAATGTCGAGAGGAGGTCAATAGTGGTTCTTCCGCCCGAATAGCTCCGGATAAGCGCCCATAACCGCCACAACATAGGAGAAGTTAGCGTTGCGCTCTTCGACCGCTAAAAGTGTTCGCTTTGGCGGCCAACTTTTCCCCTCTACATCCTGCGGATCGCCTCCGCCTTCATCCGGTCACAACCTCCTTCTCCTCCCCGAAGTCTCTGGCTTCCTTGGTGGCCCTCGAGCTCCCAAGGCCCTCTTGGCCAAAATTTCTTGGCAACCTCCAGAGTTTTTCTCGCACCTCATAGGCAAATTTATCGTGTGATTTCTTGCTCGGAGGTCATCGTCGCGGACTTTTGGCGACAGTGAGAGAGTGATCATCCTTAAAATCCACGCGCAAAGAAGTTCCTCATTGTCCGCTCAAAGTAAATGGCTAGTCTAGGCGTGCCTTCCTTCGTGGGGGTCGGGGGATCTCAGAGTTCTCAAGACCTCCCGGTGAGAACTTGTTGGCCGTCCTCGATCGACATAAAAGGAGGAACAAATATATTAAGTTTGGTCCCGGTTTTGAGGTAAATTCATTAAGAGTTGCAAACGGCCTATCTCTGCATCCTCTCCTCATCCCAACCAATCCAGGAATCATCCTCCGGATGGCGACCTCCCTCCCGGGTAGAAGTCGGCAAAGGTGTCGGGCTGGGAGCCACCCTTCAAGCACCCCAACTTGATGTGGATCGGTGCGTGCCAGGTTCAGCTCGCGCCCTCTTGGGAGGTCGCTCACCAGCCACGGTGGCGGGTTCGGCAGCTTTCTTCTTGCCTTTGTCGGCAGTAGGGGGAGGAGTCTGAACTGGAATGTCCCCCTGGGCGGCAGTGTCGGGCAGACGCCTCATGGAGTCGAGTACTGATCGAGGTCGCGAGGCCATCTCGGAGGCAGAGGGCCGACGACTGTAGATTGAGATATCCGGATCTAACATAAAAACTGAACCTTTAGCGTGAAATCACGAAATACACTTGAAAAGATGCGGCCAAGACTTATAGGGAATCCTCAAGTGGCGAGGGTAAGTATACAATCCGGCTTGCAAGCGGTCGAGCTCGGAGTTCAGCAAATTAATGTCTCGCCAGCTAGGGGTGTTGGGGAATAAGTTGCACAGATCTATTCGGGGTGAATATTTAAATACAAATTTAATTCTTATAATTATTACTAGCATGAATTAATCCTATATTATTTCAAATAATAATCCAACAACAAATCATGCATATAATTAATTTACGTAAATCCTATGCGGAATTCTACGAGTTTACGTGAACGTACCTCTTGGGACGACAATGGTCTGGCTGATTAGACTAACCAAAAGAACTTCTCAAGTATTCCCTTAATCCTTGTTCAACTATCCGGTGGTAGGACACTTGTGAACAATTAACAAAAGGAAAATAAATTATGTTGCACCACCTTTGTGGATTTACTAATTTTTCCAGCACATGGAATTGTACATGGGAATGAAAGAATCATCCCCTATTTATAGATAGGTGTTGGGCGAAAATTTGGGAAGAAAAACAATGTGGAAAAAACTTTTCTTGATCTCCAAGAAATCTTGAATATATCTCCTATATTCTTTTTCCCATAATTATAATATTTCACAAAAAATCCCACCACACCATATTATGGTATTTTCGAAAAATAGAGGGTCCAAGATTCCAAGATTTGGATCTTCTTGAATTTATGAGATATTCTTGTATTTCAAGAAATACATATCTTCCATAATATCTTTTCAAGAAAATCAAGAAAATCTTTCTTGCCCTTTATTTTCAAAATTTCGAAATTTCCATCATGAATAACCAAGTGGGAGATTTCTTGAATTTGATGAGATAATCTTGTATTCCAAGAATACATATCTTCATTCCATAACAAAATTCAAAGAAAAACTTTCTCTTCCTTTTATCCATAAAATTCGAAAATTACAAGGAAAAATAGGCAATAAATTTATTTTATTTTTAAACATCTTTTTCAGTTATTGAACTATATGTTGGGCTACTTAGGGGGCCTTTAGAAGAATTAAGATTGGACCTTCCAATGGATCTTGAATTATCAATATTGAGCCACAATATTATTCAAGCCCATAAATATTAATTAATCCCACTACATAATTAATATTGCACTATCCATCTTAACTCATATTACAGTCAATATGGCTCCCGGTTATTATTTCCCGTGTTTAAGATTATCTAGCCCATTAATTAATTCAAGCCACTGAAATAGCTTTCCGTTAATTAATATCTTTTGTCCTTGGTCAAGGAACGGTTCAACATTATTATCCATACCGGAAACTAATTCCACTTGCAAGATTTGGTATGATAAAGCTTATGAACCTCCCAAGGGGGCAAATCGAACAAGCGTACTTGCACACGATTCTCCGTATTAAATCTTAGCAATCACATGTGACCAATAATATTGCCCAAGATAAAAAGTATTGAATCTCGTTGATTCTCTACCCATGATAAGTCAAAGCAATAGTTACCAACCACACGTGATCCTATTTAAGGATTGAAGATTAAGAAATAACGAACCACTAAGGTCTAATTCTTCCTTGTTCAGTTCTGAAGAATTTGTCCTCCTGTAGGTCCTATTCAGTGCATCAGTCATGCACTAGTGTAATCTCTTGGTCAAGGCAAGCCAATCTGAGAATTTGTCCTCCTGTAGGTCCTATTCAGTGCATCAATCATGCACTAGTTTAAAACATCAGTGATAAACAATTTATTTCAGTAAATAAGTCTGAAAATTCAGTTTCGATTATACAAAGTAAAAAGCATACTTTCTAGTATAATCCCAACAAGCCTTACACTTCAACCTTTCACGATGAATTGTTCATTTCCATCTAGATCGTGAATGGTGTACTTTTAGTTACAAGGGACTGTTAATTTAATCTTCTGTGATCTGGTATCACTAAATTAACTACAATGTAACACATACTATTTAATGAACAGTTATGCAGTAAATATATGTAACATTCAATGATATTTAAAGCATCAGTGATAAACAATTTATTTCAGTAAATAAGTCCGAAATTCAGTTTTGATTATACAAAGTAAAAAGCATACTTTCCAGTATAATCCCAACAATCTCGCACTTATACTCAAAGTCTCCTTTTAAGTATACTACAACATGTCTTGTGTAGTTCCTAATTCGTGACATCTAATGTCACCTACACGAACCTAATAATTTCTCCCACTTATACTCAAAGCAGATTGGCAACGGTCTTGACACCCATTCCTTTCACATGTCTCTCGAATGTATTAAGAGGAAAACCCTTTGTGAATGGATCTGCTAGGTTGTCTTCAGACGCTATCTTTGCCACATCTATATCTCCTCTCTTAACGATTTCTCGTGTAAGATGGTATTTCCTTTCAATGTGTTTGCTGGCCTTGTGGGCTCTTGGTTCCCTTGAATTTGCAACTGCTCCGGCATTGTCACAATAAACAGTGATTCTGCTGGGCAAATTCGGAACCACATTCAAGTCCACTAGGAAGTTCTTGAGTCAAACCGCTTCTTTCGCTGCCTCGCAAGTAGCTACATATTCGGCTTCCATGGTAGAATCCGCGACGCATTTCTGCTTGACGCTTCTCCATGTCACGGCTCCTCCCCCCATGCAAAACACACTACCGGAGGTAGATTTTCTAGAGTCTATGTATGATTGGAAATCTGAGTCCGTGTAGCCGATGGGGATTGAACTATCTGACTGATAAATCAACATTCTATCCCGAGTTCTTTTCAAATACTTCAGAATGTTTTTAACTGCCGTCCAATGCTCTTTCCCCGGGTTACTTTGATATCTTGTCATCATGCCAACGGCAAAGCAGATATCCGGTCTCGTACACAACATTGCATACATAAGGCTTCCGACAGCCGAAGCATAAGGAATGCCTCTCATGTCATCTATCTCCTTTTGCGTCTTAGGGCACATTTTCTTGGATAGATGGATTCCATGTCTGAAAGGTACGAAGCCTTTCTTGGAATCTTGCATGCTGAATCGTTTCAAGACAGTGTCTATGTATGAAGCTTGCGATAAGCCTATCATCCTTTTCTTGCGATCTCGAGTGATCTTGATCCCAAGGATGTGTGCGGCTTCCCCTAAGTCCTTCATATCAAACTATTTTGAAAGCCATGCCCTTACATCTGATAACACCTTTACATTGTTCCCAATGATCAGAATGTCATCTACGTATAGTACTAAGAATACCAATGCAGTTCCGACATGTTTTTTGTACACACAACTTTCGAACTCATTTTGATTGAACCCATAAGACTTTATAACATGATCAAAACATTGGTTCCAAGAACTGGATGCCTGTTTGAGTCCGTAAATGGACTTCATGAGCTTACAAACTAGGTGTTCTTGGCCTTTTTCAATGAAGCCTTGGGGTTGTTGCATATAGATCTCTTCATCAAGACTTCCGTTAAGGAAAGCTGTCTTGACATCCATCTGCCAGATTTCAAAGTCGAGATGCGCAGCAATCAATAAGAGAATTCAGATGGACTTAAGCATGGCTACGGGCGAAAAAATTTCCTCATAATCGATCCCTTCTTTCTGAGTATAACCTTTCGCCACTAGTCTTGCTTTGAAGGTTTCCACCTTCCCATCCGGTCCTCTTTTTCTCTTATACACCCACTTGAAACCAATGGGTTTGGGGTTCGACTAGCTCCCACACTCTATTATGAAACATAGAATCCATTTCGACTTTCATTGTTGTTTGCCAAGAATCTGCATCCTTATCTTGGATTGCCTCGTCATATGTCCATGGGTCTGATTCATCTTTTCCGGGAATGAAGTCCGAGGACTCTCCTATTCCCATGAATCTCTCGGGCTGTTTCACAACCCTCCCACTACGACGAGGTTCCGATTGTGTAAGTGTGTCGTTTGGTATGTCATCTAGTACAGTTGGCATTGAGGTTAGCCCCCTTAGCTCATTTAAGGTAATCTCACTTCTGGGTCTTCTTTCGTTCATATAGTCTTCTTCCAAAAATCTAAAGTGGGTGCTTATTACCACCTTTTGATCTTCAGGACCATAGAACATACACTCTTTTGTTCCCTCGGGGTATCCCACAAACAACCTTAATTCTGATCGAGGATCCAATTTTCCGGCTTCCTTGTCCAACACGTAGGCCGGACACCCCCAAATCCCCATGTATCTCAAACTAGGCTTGCGCCCGGTCCACAATTCTTTGGGAGTTTTGGGAACCGATTTGGATGACACCATGTTCAGAATGTAGGCTGTTGTTTCCAAGGCATGACCCCAAAACGACTTGGGTAGATCCGCATAACTCATCATAGATCTAACCATTTCCAAAAGAGTTCTATTTCTTCGCTCTGCAACCCCGTTTTGTTGAGGGGTTCCGGGTGTAGTGAGCTGGGATACAATCCCTTCATCAGATAAGTAGTTCAAAAACTCATCGCTGAGGTATTCGCCTCCACGATCGGATCGTAGAGACTTGATACGTTTTTCCCTATGATTCTCTGCTTGAGCCTTAAATTCTTTGAATTTCTCAAAGGTCTCAGATTTATGCTTCATAAGGAAAATATAACCGTACCTTGAGTAATCATAAATAAAAGTGACAAAATACTCATAACCTCCTCTCGCTTTAGTTGACATTGGACCACATACATCTGTGTGAACGATCTCTAACACTTCTTTGGCTCTATTCCACTTGGCTCCATATGCCCTCTTGGTCATTTGACCCTCCAAACATGATTCGCAGGTTGAAATTGGTTCAACTTGGAGAAACTCCAGTGAACCGTCTTTCACCAACCTTTGGATCCTCTTTGGATTTATATGACCTAATCTCAGATGCCATAGAAGTGTCTCGTTCATGTCTGATGAACGTTTTCTTTTGTCGGAAACAGTTGATGTGTTATAGGATGCATTTCGTGAGTGGTGTGCACAGTTAATTGTATAGAGATTATTCGACCAATGTCCCATAATAGATACACTCATCATTTCAAGAAATGATGTCATTCTTATTAGAAGAAACTTAGTGTCATTTAATCAAAATTTTAGAAACTGGAAGTGAATTCTTTCCAAAACTGGGAACATAAAGATAATCTCAAAAAAACTTCATCTTTAAAAGACAGGTGCACTTCTCCCACTGCTTTAACCACTACTCATGTAGCATTTCAATATCTGCTACTTGCGTAGTATTGCAATAACTGTTACTATCGTAGCATTGCAATATTTGTCACTTACGTAGCATTGCAATAATTTGATACTTTCGTAACATCGCCCAGTGTGATGAGGATCTCACTCCCACTAAGTTGCCGGATCAGTTTGAACCCGTGAAGCAAACATGATTAGTGGATCTCGTATCAACCACCCACGAATGAGAAGTATACGCCGCTAAATAAGTTTCAACAACTAGTGCGTGAGAATTACCTTTCTTTCAGTCCCTTTTGGGGTTGGAACAGGCAAACCTCCATTGTCCTCTTTCACCGCAGCTTAAGCACTTCCTCTTTGGATTTTCCTTGACACCACAAGCATTCCTCATCTTACCATTGCCCTTGGCAACAGTTGAGTTTTATTGCTTATGGCTTTTGGTCCTCTTTCTTTTCTTGCCTTCCCTTGGCCTAGAAAATGAAGACTTACCACATGCCGTTAAAGCTTGAGTTTGGTGCCCCATCAATATCTCTGCCGAGACCAAAGCTTGCAACAAATCAGCTAGTGAGGCCAAAATGCTCAGAAACTTTTTGGGCAGAGAGTGTAATACCAAATTCATCTGAGTCTCCAGATTATAATCTGCACTCAGAATCTCAAGTTTGTTCAGACGGGCCATCTATTTTGAGGACGTAATCCCTTACGGGTTTTCCCTCCACCATTTTCAGCGACGACATCTCTCGCAAGGTGATCTGACGAGTTCCGCATTTCTGACTCGTCAGTTGGCTCATCTGATTTTGGTGTGTCAAGAATCCACTTGTGCTTTTGTGCAGTTATGACAATTATAATTTTTCGTTTCCAATCAATATAGTTTCCATACATATTGTATTGACTTTAAGTATATTAATAATGGATTAAAAGGTAACGACATGTTGAACTGAAATAAATAATAATATGCATAAGCACAAATATATCACAAGGTTTGATCACATGCATCATATTAAAATCTAAAAAAAATATGAACATGCATCAGCCAACATCTCAAAATAGTTTAAATAAGCCACGTGAGGTGGGTCATTATTTAAACACATTAAAGCAGGTTACAAACAAGAACAATTACAAACCTTTAATATCCAGATTAATAGTTGGCTCCCACTTGACCAATATAAAATTGACAGGGACTTCGGGGAAGTATATGCATATCAATTTTATACCTAAGTAATAACCATGATTAAATACAGGATTATTATTTCGTATTGAACGAGCCTCGTGGGGAGGGTCATCGTCGCCACTAGTAATAATCCACAATCATCCGTTTGGAATTTATTCATGTGAAAGCTAACTTTTGACCGTCCCGTGGGGGGAATTTCTCCAAAAGAATTCACAAATAAATAAATCATGGAGGTCAAAATTAATTCAATTTTATTATCCGGAATAAAATTATCAATTAATTATTTAAACATACTTAGTAATTTTTGAAGGTGAGATTTTTCATTGGGCAACTCTCATGCAAACACATTTAAACAAATTAAATAAAGCATAAGATAACTCAATAGTAAATCAAGCAAAGCAGAAAAATAAACATATTGGGCACAAATTATCCAATTGTCATGGTTTGATTTTTCTTGGCTTGATCTTCAAGAAACGCCGTCTTGAATTTCTCCCACTCAATCGTCTCGAAAAGAACTCTCGCTCAGCGCCACGCCAAATAGCTCCACCATTGATCAAGAATCTTGGCCACTTGTCCATTGCGTACTTTCTGGTCGGCCTACAACCTCAGCGAGCTTCCATCCTTTGTGCCTCAACCACGCCTTGGCAGAATAGAAGTAATACCTAAAGTAAGCGGCAGCGTGCGTGCATCCTCGTAGCCTTATTCTTGACTGCTGCCTGTAGTGGGTGTGTGCCTTGCTCGCCTCCTTGATGGGTCAGCTCCAGCACTGCCCAGTCACCGTGTGCACCCTGCTTCCCTTATCTTGATCGATCCTCGCGCTCGGCCTCGGCTGCCCATGCCACGTGCGTGCCTGTAGCGTGCCTCACTTAACGCGTTCGCGCGACGCATACCCGCCACGCCTTTGGTTCGATTTTATCCTTTAAATCTTAAATCTTCATTCATCTGTTTCCGATCCGGTTACAATTTATTTACAAAAAATAAATAAACCTAGATCTAGACTAGTCTATTACATTGATCAAATCAAACAAATCATAATCAACTCGTGGATTTTCTCACGAGGCAAAACGAATCCAAACGAATCGAATTAAAAACCACAATTTATATGCATGCATAAATAAACACATTAAATTCCATGACAATTGGATACCGCAAAATAGATCTAGCAATTCTATCTTGTCAATTTCAAATTTAATGTCGCGAATTAAATTACAATTTAAAATTCAGAGCCCGAAACCGTGGCTATGATACCAGTTGTTGGGGAATAAGTTGCACAGATCTATTCGGAGTGAATATTTAAATAAAAATTTAATTCTTATAATTATTACTAGCATGAATTAATCCTATATTAATTCAAATAATAATCCAACAACAAATCATGCATATAATTAATTCACGTAAATCCTACGATGCGCAAATTCTACGAGTTTACGTGAACGCATTACCTCTGGGGGCAAGAATGGTCCGGCTGATTAGACTAACCAAAAGAACTTCCCAAGTATTCCCTTAATCCTTGTTCGACTATCCGGTGGTAGGACACTTGTGAACAATTAACAAAAGGAAAATAAATTATGTTGCACCACCTTTGTGGATTTACTAATTTTTCCAGCACATGGAATTGTATATGGGAATGAATGAATCATCCCCTATTTATAGATAGGTGTTGGGCGAAAATTTGGGAAGAAAAACAATGTGGGAAAAACTTTTCTTGATCTCCAAGAAATCTTGAATATATCTCCTATATTCTTTTTCCCATAATTATAATATTCCACAAAAAATCCCACCACACCATATTATGGTATTTTTGAAAAATAGAGGGTCCAAGATTCCAAGATTTGGATCTTCTTGAATTTATGAGATATTCTTGTATTTCAAGAAATACATATCTTCCATAATATCTTTTCAAGAAAATCAAGAAAATCTTTTTTGCCCTTTATTTTCAAAATTTCAAAATTTCCATCATGAATAACCAATTGGGAGATTTCTTGAATTTAATGAGATAATCTCGTATTCCAAGAATACATATCTTCATTCCATAACAAAATTCAAAGAAAAACTTTCTCCCCCTTTTATCCATAAAATTCAAAAATTACAAGGAAAAATAGGCAACAAATTTATTTTATTTTTAAACATCTTTTTCAGTTATTGGACTATATGTTGGGCTACTTAGGGGGCCTTTAGGAGAATTAAGATTGAACCTTCCAATGGATCTTGAATTATCAATATTGAGCCACAATATTATTCAAGCCCATAAATATTAATTAATCCCACTACATAATTAATATTGCACTATCCATCTTAACCCATATTACAGTCAATATGGCTCCCGGTTATTATTTCCCGTGTTTAAGATTATCTAGCCCATTAATTAATTCAAGCACTGAAATAGCTTTCCGTTAATTAATATATTTTGTCCTTGGTCAAGGAACAGTTCAACATCATTATCCATACCGGAAACTAATTCCACTTGCAAGATTTGGTATGATAAAGCTTATGAACCTCCCAAGGGGCCAAATCGAACAAGCGTACTTGCACACGATTCTTCTTATTAAATCTTAGCAATCGCACATGACCAATAATATTGCCCAAGATATAAAGTATTGAATCTCATTGATTTTCTACCCATCATAAGTCAAAGCAATAATTACTAACCACACACGATCCTATTTAAGGGACGAAGATTAAGAAATAACGAACCACTGAGGTCTAATTCTTCTTTCTTCAGTTCTGAAGAATTTATCCTCCTGTAGGTCCTATTCAGTGCATCAGTCATGCACTAGTGTAATCTCTTGGTCAAGACAAGCCAATCTGAGCCTTGTTGGGGAATAAGTTGCACAGATCTATTCGGGGTGAATATTTAAATACAAATTTAATTCTTTAATTATTACTAGCACGAATTAATCCTATATTAATTCAAATAATAATCCAACAACATATCATGCATAATAATTCACGTAAAATCTACGCATGCGGAATTCTACGAGTTTACGTGAACGTACCTCTTGGGATGGCAACGGTGTGGTTGATTAGACTAACCGAAAGGACTTCCCAAGTATTCCCTTAGCCCTCGTTCGACTATCCGGTGGAAGGATTCTTGTGAACGATTTAACAAAAGGAAAATAAATTATATTGCACCACCTTTGTGGATTTACTATTTTTTCCAGCACATGGAATTGTACTTGGGAATGAAAGAATCATCCCCTATTTATAGATACCAAGGTGGACGAAAATTTGTGATAGAATAATGTGGAAAAATCTTTTCTTGATCTCCAAGAAATCTTGAATATATCTCTTATATTCTTTTTCCCATAATTATAATATTCCACAAAAATCCCACCTTATCTGCATTATGGAATTTTCGAAAATATGGGGTCAAGAATCCAAGATTTGTATCTTCTTGAATTTATGAGATATTCTTGTATTTCAAGAAATACATATCTTCCATAATATCCTTTCAAGAAAATCAAGAAAATTTTTCTTGTCCACTATATTTTCTAATTTTCGAAAATCACATCATAGATAACCTAGTGGGAGATTTCTTGAATTTAATGAGATAATCTTGTATTCCAAGAATACATATCTTCATTCCATAACAAAATTCAAAGAAAATCTTTCTCCCAACATATCTATGATTTTCGAAATTTACATGGAAAAATAAGCAACAATATTTATTTTATTTTAATCACATTTTTCAGTTATTGGACTATATGTTGGGCTACTTAGGGGGCCTTTAGGAGAATTAAGATTGGACCTTCTAATGGACCTTGAATATCTAATATTGAGCCACAATATTATTCAAGCCCATAAATATTAATTAATCCCACTACATAATTAATATTGCACTATCCATCTTAACCCATATTAAAGTCAATATGGCTCCCGGTCATTATTTCCCGTGGTTAAGATTATCTAGCCCATTAATTAATTCAAGCCACTGAAATAGCTTTCCGTTAATTAATATATTTTGTCCTTGGTCAAGGAACAGTTCAACATCATTATCCATACCGGAAACTAATTCCACTTGCAAGATTTGGTATGATAAAGCTTATGAACCTCCCAAGGGGCCAAATCGAACAAGCGTACTTGCACACGATTCTTCTTATTAAATCTTAGCAATCGCACATGACCAATAATATTGCCCAAGATATAAAGTATTGAATCTCATTGATTTTCTACCCATCATAAGTCAAAGCAATAATTACTAACCACACACGATCCTATTTAAGGGACGAAGATTAAGAAATAACGAACCACTGAGGTCTAATTCTTCTTTCTTGGGCTCAAGAATTTATCCTCCTCAGAGGTCCTATTCGAGCATCGGTCATGCACTAGTGTAATCTCTTGGTCAAGACAAGCCAATCCGAGCCTTACACTTCAACCTTTCACGATGGGTTGTTCATTTCCATCTAGGTCGTGAATGGCGACTTTTTTAGTTACTGGACCGTTAATTTAATCTTCTGTGATCTAGTATCACTAAATTAACTACAATGTAACACGTACGACTTATTGAACAGTTATGCAGTAAATATATGTAACATTCGATATTATTTAAAACATCAGTGATAAACAATTTATTTCAGTAAATAAGTCTAAAAATTCAGTTTCGATTATACAAAGTAAAAAGTATACTTTCTAGTATAATCCCAACAAGCCTTACACTTCAACCTTTCACGATGGATTGTTCATTTCCATCTAGGTCGTGAATGGTGTACTTTTAGTTACAAGGGACTGTTAATTTAATCTTCTGTGATCTGGTATCACTAAATTAACTACAATGTAACACGTACTATTTAATGAACAATTATGCAGTAAATATATGTAACATTCAATGATATTTAAAGCATCAGTGATAAACAATTTATTTCAAGAATAAGTTCGAAATTCGGGTTTTGATTATACAAAGTAAAAAGCATACTTTCCAGTATAATCCCAACAAGGGGGTGTGTCTCGAACCTCCTTGAACGCCTCGAGAAAGTCCCAATATAGCTCAGAAGGTCGGGGCGCAAACACTGCAAGGCGAGAAAAGAATTAGAGCAGTACAATCGAGCACAAAAATATTAAGGCGAAGTACCATTCTCAACACAGATCTCATAATCCGTAGGAACTCTAATGGATAAAAGGTCTTTGGAGGGGCCACCGACTCCCATGCTCCTCCTACAAACCACCATTTCGGTTCCACCCGTCAACCTTATTCGGAATCCCACTCATGAGCTCTTTTTGCCCTCTGGTCAAGACAATATGGATAGCCTCCTACTTTGAAAGTAAGGCGACATCACGTGAGATATCTCTCGAGATTAAGCGGTCTTTTCGGCCTGCCCGCCAAAATGACCATGGTGGAGATGATGTAACTCCACCCATTTGGGTGATCTGCGCGAGGCTCACATTCCGTGCCGCCCGCCAGACGCGAAATGGCGGGTGCAATGGAAATCGAATCCAACCGAGCATGGAAGACTCATTCACAAAGAATCATTCCGGAGGAGATCGATCGGCGCTTTTGTCCGGTCGGCCCATAAAAATGCACATCAGGGCACCTTGTACATCTGACGAAGTCTCCGTGACATACTTGACGGAGAGCACAGATCGGTATCTTTATCGGACGAAAGAATTGAGAGTCGACCCGACTTGCGGTATGCCCTTGGTCGTCGCCAGACGGAGCTCGCCATAATACAAATCATAATTGAAGACTCGTTCATAAGCCCCATAATCCCGGAACCGCGCGAAGGACCCGTTGATGGCCGTTCCGTGGGGCCGGGATGAATGAGATTAACATCCAATGGGGGAAGATGGGTAATTTCGGCCAATTCTTCCAGAAATTGGTCATCCACCGGTTCATCATTGGCATCGTCTTCCCGGCGGTCGCCCATAACCTTAGCCAATGACCTTTCACCCACATGCCCGGTGGCGGAGCCAGAAAATAGGTGGTGACGCAGGGCAATAGGGATGTCATACTCAGAAGAGGAGGAAGCCACCATGGCCTGAGAGGCAAAAAGGGATTTGGAAACGCTAGAATCCATAAATTCGAAGAAGGGCACCAAAGTGCTTACCTGTGATTAATTCCGCTTCAGGGACACGAGAATGCGTTTCCGGTGGAAGGAAGAAAGAACCAGGAAGAGTATCTTGAGGAAATTCTTTCGCAAGATAGTCACAGGAAATAAAGTTTTCAAAACTTAATTCCCCGCCTATTTATCGAAGAAGAGGAGGGGCCAAAATAAAATTAGCCAAAACTTCGGCCCTCTAGCAACAAAAAGACGCGAGGGGCTCGCGTGAAATCCACTACGTCATCTCATTGGACAAAATGGCAGCACTTTACGTCATCATCCTGGCACGATATCATTTCGAATCCCTGAGATCGAGGGAAGTCTGATGCAACGATTCGTATTATTGAGGTGACTTTTCACCTGCCCGAGGATAGTAAGCCGCTCATAGGAGACTTTTTAGGTTGGATGGTCGCGAGTCGATTTAGTCCATGTGTCAAGCCAAGGTCCCCTCTCGGAACAAGAGACCTCAACTTGAGGGGCAATTGTTGTAGCATGGATAAACCCAACTTCCCTCCTGGGCACGAAGGATCATAAACAATCCAACAAAGACTGCATGAAGCAACCTCGGCAAGGGGACCAAGGGATCAGCCCACGTAATTCCCACAAGACCAAACCTTCAAGTCGCAAAGGCCTCAGCAACTCGGTAGTCGGCATTCAGAGATTCGCGATGCGATCTCATGATATCCTCAAGTCGGGAGCGACCGCACGGTACCGTGAATCTATACATTCCGTGGTTAATGATGACCCCGACACGCCACTAATCCGCCCTCCACATCCGCTTCCACGATTTCAAGATGGACAATTTTTGGCGGTCAAGGGATTAATGGTTCCCGATATTGTAGCCCTTTCATAGGCATTATTCCTTATAAATTCCACCCAAAAGGGTGGAGTCATAGTATAAATAGGCCACCACGGCCACCTCTGTAATAAGTCGAACAACTTATACTTCTAGCATATACATACATCTCTCCTCGCTTCGACGCCCTGGGACGTAGTATGATTTCAAAGACGAACCGGGTCACCAACTTCTTTGTCCCTTTCCTGTTTCGATTGCCTTTTAAGATAATGATTTCACAATAATTATTGTTTAACCGAGTAGATAAAACCCGGTTATAACACTACTCATTGCTTTTGAAGAACCAACATAACTTTGTTATGGTTATGCGACATTTTCGTGCAAGATAGAACGATTGCAATGGGCAAGAAAGTCTCCATGATGACATGATAATCATACGATTTCAGATTCATCGGTCTCACGCCATCATCGATACAAGTTTAGAGGTTGGACTAATAACCCTCCGGAACTTTCACATCCTTTAGCGTCTCAAGTAACTCTTTTCTCTCATTCTTGGACAAGGTGTGTGCGGCGGGGAGTTAAGAACGATTGACCCCTTTCTCTAGGCACGTGTTTTAGTTACGCTCTTATTCCCATATCAATCATATCCATTCTTGCATTGTAACCATCCTTGGACTTCTTATCGCCTAGGAGTATTATTGAGCATTTGGAACAAACGTTCTTCTCAACGTGCATTAGATCAATGAAGTGTCTAACATACAACTCTTTCCAATAGGGTAATTGAAAGAAAATTGATTCCTTCTTCCAACCGCTAGTGGGGACACTCTTTGCGAAGCTCTTTCCGTACTGTGTGTTGATATTCTTCATCTCATTCAATACATCCGAACCTGATAATAAACGTGGTGCTTCACCTGTCTCGATTGTGCCATCGAATGCATCGGGCATTGTTCTGTACTTATGTGTGGGTTCCAACCACCTCCTATGTCCCATATAAACAGTCTTCCTACAGTGACTCAAGCGAATGTGATGTGTCTGCTTGATACAACAAGGACATGCATCGGCCCCCTTCACACTATATCCAGATAGATTCCCGTAAGCGGGAAAGTCATTGATAGTTCCAAAGAGCATGGCCTTCAACTTGAAATTCTCCTTTCTACAAGCATCGTACACATCGACACCCTCATCCCACAGGAGCTTCAAGTCCTCTATCAAATGAGCCAGATATACATCTATGTCATTACCAGGTTGTTTGGGTCCTGATATCAACATAGACAACATCATGTAAGTGCGCTTCATGCACAACTCGGGTGAAAGTTTATAAGCTAACAGTATCACTGGCCATGTACTGTGGTTGGTACTTTGGATACTGAATGGATTCATTCCATCAGTTTTGAGTGCAAGACAGAAGTGTCGTGGCTCGTTGCCAAATTCTGGATGTCTGACATCGAATGTCTTCCACTGGGTTGAATCAGCAGGGTGTCTTATCATTTCATCTTTGATCCTATCATCATGATGTCAAGTTAAATTTCTAGCATCCACAGCGCTACTATACATTCTCCTGAATCTTGGTATTATCGAAAAGTACCACATCACCTTCGCAGGAGATTTATTTTTCTTATATCGCTTCTCCCCACACTTGGGACATTCATCGAGTTCTGCATACTCCTTCTGAAATAAGATACAATCACCCGGACAAGCATGAATTTTCTGATGTGTTAATCCGATGGACTTGAGCATTTGTTTAGCATCATATGCTCTCGTTGGCAGTACATTTTCATCAGGCAATAGACCACTAACTGCTTCCAGCATACTTGTGAAGCACTGATCGGACAACTGGTGAGTTGCTTTTAGGTTGAAAAATATCAACACAGCTGACAGTTTTGTTGCCTTCTCACACCCGGGCCACAGTGGTAATCCAGCATAATCTCTTAACTTCTCGGACATATAAGGGTGATCTCGCAGATCACCGTCATCCCCACTCGATGTATCAACATGTTGGGGTTATACTGGAAAGTATGCTTTTACTTTGTATAACCAAACTGAATTTATGTCTTATTTACTGAAATAAATTATTTATCACTGATGCTTTAAATATCATTGAATGTTACATATATTTACTGCATAACTGTTCAATAAATAGTATGTGTTACATTGTAGTTAATTTAGTGATACCAGATCACAAAAGATTAAATTAACAGTCCCTTGTAACTAAAAGTACGCTATTCACGACCTAGATGGAAATGAGCAATCCATCGTGAAAGGTTGAAGTATAAGGCTCAGATTGGCTTGTCTTTACCAAGAGATTACACTAGTGCATGACTGATGCACTGAATAGGACCTACAGGAGGATAAATTCTTCAGCACTAAACTAGGAAGAATTAGACCTCAGTGGTTCGTTATTTCTTAATCTTCGTCCCTTAAATAGGATCGCGTGTGGTTAGTAATTATTGCTTTGACTTATTACGGGTAGAGAATCAACAAGATTCAATACTTTATATCTTGGGCTATATTATTGGTCACATGCGATTGCTAAGATTTAATACGAAGAATCGTGTGCAAGTACGCTTGTTCGATTTGCCCCCTTGGGAGGTTCATAAGATTTATCATACCCAATCTTGCAAGTGGAACTAGTTTCCGGTATGGATAATAATGTTGAACCGTTCCTTAACCAAGGACAAAAGATATTAATTAATGGAAAGCTATTTCAGTGGCTTGAATTAATTAATGGGCTAGATAATCTTAAACACTGGAAATAATAACCTGGAGTCATATTAACAGTAATATGGGTTAAGATGGATAGTGCAGTATTAATTATGTAGTGGGATTAATTAATATTTATGGGCTTGAATAATATTGTGGCTCAATATTGATAATTCAAGATCCATTGGAAGGTCCAATCTTAATTCTCCTAAAGGCCCCTCAAGTAGCCCAAACATAAAGTTCAATAACTGAAAAAGGTTTTTAAAATAAAATAAATTATTGTTGCCTAATTTTTCCATTTTTTTTCGAAAATAATAAATAAAAGAGGGAGAAAGATTTTATTTGAATTTTGTTATGGAATGAAGATAAGTATTTTTTGGAATACAAGATTATCTCATTAAATTCAAGAAATCTCCCACTTGGCTATTTATTAGGAAATTTTCAAAAATCCCATAACATAAGGAGGAGAAGATTTTGTTGGGAGATATTTTGGGAAATAGAATATATTGGATATATTCAAGATTGTTTCTTGGAGAAGAAGCAAGGAAATTTCCCAAGGACCCAATTGACCCAAAATTTTCGTCCCCCCCTTATTATAAATAGGGGACGATTTTTTCATCCCCAAGACAACACAAAAATTGATTTTTTCGGAAAAATATCAGCGTCGATAAAATATCAAATATTTTGAAACATCGACAGATTGTGTTTTCTCGAAAAACTTCAATTGTGAGTGTGCAATTCCATGTGTTGGAAAAATTAGAAATCCACAAAGGTGGTGCAACAAATAATTTATTTTCCCTTTTGTTAATTGTTCATGAGTTTCCTTCCACCGGATTGACGAGCAAGGGTTAGGAAATACTTGGGAAGGCTTTTTGGTGTGTTCTTATCAACCGAGTCCATTGCCATTCCAAACAGGTTAGTTCACGAAACCAGAGTAGCAATTCCGCGTCGTAGGATTTATGTGAACTGTTTATATGCATGATTTGTTGTTGAATTATTATTTGAATTAATATAGGATTAATTCATGCTAGTAATAATTGTTAGAATTAAATTTGTATTTAAATATTCATCCCAAATAGATCCGGGCAATTAATTCCCCAACAATCGGTATCGAGCCTCTGCTTTGCTCGAGTTTTAAATTGTAATTTAATTCGTTTTCATTAAATTTGAAATTGGATAGTAGAATTGCTAGATCTTTTTTGCAGGTATCCAATTATCATGGTGTTTGATGAATGTTTATATTTATGCATGCATATAAATTGTGGTTTTTAATTGATTCGCTCAATTCGTTTTTTTGCCTAAATGAGAAAATCAACGAGTAGATTAGGATTTATTTGATTCGTTCAATGTAATAGACTAGTCTAGATCTAGGTTTATTTATTTTTCAGTAAATAAATTACAATCGGATCGTGAGCCAAGACGAAGATGATGAATTAAAGACGGATGAATTCGGGAACCGCGCTAGCAAGAAGCCGGGCGGCTACGAAAATAAAAGCTAAGGGAGGCATGCGTGATGCGGGCGTAAAGATGCAGCCAAGACGGGCGCGGGCGTGAGGCCGAGGGCCCAAGCGCTGCGGTGATCGAGGCCGGCCTGGCAGTAGCGCAGCAAAGATGTGATGGGGCGACGGGCGGATGCGCTGGGCGGCGGTAAAACTCTCGGTGGGCGACAGGCGGCGTGCTCGATATATGGCGGGCGCGGGAGCGCTTCGCTTTAGGTCTGCTGAAGGGATCCATGCTCCGCCAGCAACATAAGTACGGGCGCTGGGCGCGTGGCAGACATTCCAGCGCCAGATCGATGTCGACGGTAGGAAGTGCTAGGTGGGCACTCCGAGGCGAAGCCGGGTCGATGACGTTGTTTTTGATGTGGCTTAACTTTTCGAGACGAACGATGAAGGCTATGAAGACGATTTCTCGAGATCAACACATGACAAAAATTAACCGTGACAATTGGATATATGTGCCCAATGTGTTTATTTTTTGTTTTGATGTTTATGCATTATTTTATGCTTATTTAAATTGTGTTTAAATATGCAATGCATGAGAAAATGTTTTGAAAAATCTCACTTTCGAAAATTACTAAGTATGTTTAAATAATTAATTGACAATTTTATTCCGGATAATAAAATTGAATTAATTTTGACCTCCATGATTTATTTATTTGTGAATTCTTTTGGAGAAATTCCCCCCACGGGACGGTCAAAAGATGGCTTTCACATGAATAAATTCCAAACGGATGATTGTGGATTATTATTAGTGGAGACGATGACCCTCCCCACGAGGCTCGTTCAAAGCGAAATAATAATTATGTATTTAATAATGGTTATTACTTAGGTATAAAATTGATATGCATATACTTCCCCGAAGTCCCTGCCAATTTTATATTGGTCAAGTGGGAGCCAACTATTAATCTGAATAGTAAAGGTTTGTAATTGTTTTCTTGTTTGTAACCTGCTTGAATGTGTTTAAATAATGACCCACCCCACATGGCCTATTTAAACTGTTTTGAGATGTTGGCTGATGCATGTTCATATTTTTTTTTAGATTTCAATATGATACATGTGATCGAACCTTGTGATAATTTTGTACTTTTACAAATAGTTATTTATTTCAGTTCAGCATGTCATAACCTTTTAATCCACTGCTATTATACTTAAAGACAATTTTATGGGAAACTATGTTGATTGGAAACGAAAAATTATGATTGTCCTAACTGCACAAAAGCACAAGTGGATTCTTGACACACCAAAATTCAAATGAGCCAACTGATGAGTAAAAAACGCGGGGCTAGTCAGATCACCTTGCGAGAGATATCGCTGAAAATGGTGGAGGGCAACCCCGTAAGGGATTACGTCCTCAAAATTGATGGCTCATCTGAACAAACTTGAGGATCTGGGTGAAAATTATGATCTAAAGACCCAGATCAATTTGCTACTCCACTCTCTGCCCAAAAGTTTTGAGCACTTTGACCTCGCTAGCTGATTTGTAGTAAACTTTTGTCGCGCCAAATACGTTGATGGGGCACAAAACTCAAGCTTTGAACGACAAGTGGTCCATCTTCATCTTCTAGGCCAAGGGTAGGCAAGAAGAAGAAGAGGACCAAAAGCCATAAGCAATAAAACTCAATTGTTGCCAAGGGCAATGGTAAGATGAGGAATGCTTGTGGTGTCAAGGAAAATCCAAAGAGGAAGTGCTTCAACAGCGGTAAGGACAATGAAGGTTTGCTTGTTCCAACCCCAAAAGGGCCGGAAAGAAAGGTAATTCTCACGCACTAGTTGTTGAAACTTGTTTAGCAGCGTATACTTCTAATTCGTGGGTAGTTGATACGGGATCCACTGATCATGTTTGCTTCACGGGTTCAAGCTGACCCGACAACTTAGTGGGAGTGAGATCCTCATCACACTGGGCGATGCTACGAGAGTGGCAGCTGAAGCAGTGGGAAAAGTGCACCTGTTCTTTGAAGACAAAGTTTTAATTTTAAGAGATGTTCTTTACGTTCCTAGTTTTAGAAAGAATTTAATTTTGGTTTCTAAACTTTACCTTGATGGATATTTGGTTACTTTTTGATAAAGTTGTTACCATTTCTCTTTATGATAAATTTATCTGTCATGGAACGTTGTCGAATAATCTCTATACAATTAACTGTGCACACCACTCATGAAATGCATCCTATAACACATCAACTATTTTCGATAAAATAAAACGTTCATCAGACGTGAACTAGACACTTCTATGGCATCTAAGATTGGGACATATTAATCCAAAGAGGATCCAAAGGTTGGTAGAAGACGGTTCACTGGAGTCTCTCCAAGTTGAACAAATCCCAACATGCGAATCATGTTTGGAGGGTAAAATGACCAAGAGGGCATTCGGAGCCAAGGGGAATAGAGCCAAAGAAGTGTTAGAAATCGTTCACACAGACGTATGTGGTCCAATTTCAATCAAAGCAAGAGGAGGTTATGAGTATTCCGTCACTTTTATTGATGATTACTCAAGGTATGGCTGTATTTTCCTTATGAAGCATAAATCTGAGACCTTTGAGAAATTCAAAGAATTTAAGGCTCAAGCAGAGAATCATAAGGAAAAAAGTATCAAGTCTCTACGATCCGATCGTGGAGGCGAATACCTCAGTGATGAGTTTTTGAACTACTTATCTGATGAAGGGATTGTATCCCAGCTCACTGCACCCGGAACCCCTCAACAAAACGGGGTTGCAAAGCGAAGAAACATAACTCTTTTGGAAATGGTTAGATCTATGATGAGTTATGCGGATCTACCCAAGTCGTTCTGGGGTCATGCCTTGGAAACAGCAGCCTACATTCTGAACTTGGTGCCATCCAAATCGGTTCCCAAAACTCCCAAAGAATTGTGGACCGGGCACAAGCCCAGTCTGAGACACATGAAAAATTGGGGGTGTCCGGCCTACGTGTTGGACAAGGAAGCCGGAAAGTTGGATCCTCGATCAGAATTAAGTTTGTTTATAGGATACCCCGAGGGAACAAAAGGGTGTATGCTCTATGGTCCCGAAGATCAAAAGGTGGTAATAAGCACCCACTTTAGATTTTTGGAAGAAGACTACATGAACGAAAGAAAACCCAGAAGTGAGATTACCTTAAATGAGCTAAGGGGGCTAACCTCAGTGCCAACTGTACAAGATGACATACCAAATGACACACTTACACAACCGGAACCTCGTCGTAGTGTGAAGGGTGTGAGACAACCATAGAGATTCATGGGGATAGGAGAGTTCTCAGACTTGATTCCCGAACAAGACGAATCAGACCCATGGACATATGACGAGGCAATCCAAGACAAGGATGCGGGTTCTTGGCAAACTGCAATGAAAGCCGAAATGGGTTCTATGGATCATAACAGAGTGTGGGAGCTAGTCGAACCACTTAATGGGGTCAAACCCATTGGTTGCAAGTGGGTATACAAGAGAAAAAGAGGACCGGAATGGAAGGTGGAAACCTTCAAGGCAAGGCTTGTGGCAAAAGGTTACACTCAGAAAGAATGGATCGACTATGAGGAAACCTTTTCGCCTGTAGCAATGCTCAAGTCCATCCGAATTCTCTTGTCGATTGTTGCGCATCTCGACTTTGAAATCGGCAAATGGATGTCAAGACGGATTTCTTAACTAAGTCTTGAAGAAGAAATCTATATCAAAGAACCCCAAGGCTTCATTGAAAAAGGCCAAGAACACCTAGTTTGTAAGCTCAAGAAGTCCATTTACGGACTCAAACAAGCATCCAGAGCTTGGAACCTATGTTTTGATCAAGTAATAAAGTCTTATGGGTTTGATCAAAATGAGTTCGAAAAGTTATTGTGTACAAAAAGTGTGTCGGAATCGCATTGGTATTCTTAGTACTATCGTAGAGCGACATTACGCTTCATCGGGAACGATGTAAAGGTGTTGTCAGACGTAAGGGCATGGCTTTCAAAACAGTTTGATATGAAGGACTTAGGGGAAGCCGGGCAAATCCTTGGGATCAAGATTACTCGAGATTGCAAGAAAATGATGATAGTTTATCACAAGCTTCATACATGACAACATCTTGAAGCGATTCAAAGATGCGAGGATTCCAAGAAAAGCCTTCGTACCTTTCGGACATGGAATCCATCTATCCAAGGAAATGTGCCCTAAGACACAAAAGGAGATAGATGACATGAAAGGCATTCCTTACGCTTTTGTCCGGAAGCCTTATGTATGCAATGTTGTGCACTTAGATCGGATATGTGCTTTGTCGTTGGCATGGTGGCAAGATATCAAAGTAACCGGGGAAAGAGCATTGATGGCGATTAAAAAAACATTCGAAGTATCCGAAAAAGAACTCGAGATAGAATGTTGGTTTATCGATCGATAGTCTAATCCCTATCGGTTACGGACTCGGATTTCCAATCGGACTTAGATTCGAGAAAAATCTACCCCGTTAGTGTGTTTTGCATGGGGGAGGAGCCATGACATGGAGAAGAGTTAAGCGAAATGCATCGCAGATTCTACCATGGAAGTTTAGTATGTAGGCGCCAACATGGTAGGAAAAAAAGCGGTTTGGCTCAAGAACTTCCTAGTGGACTTGGATGTAGTTCGAATTTGCTCAAAGACAATCAATCATTTTATTGAAATAATGCCGAGCAGCTTGCAAATTCAAAGGGAACCAAGAGCCCACAAGGCCCACAAACACATTGAAAGCGAAATACCATCTTATCGATAAATCGTTAGAGAGGAGATATAAATTGGCAAAGATCGGCGTCGGAAGACAACCCAGCGAGATCCATTCACAAAGGGTCCGCCTCGAATACATTCGAGAGACATGTGGAAGGAATGGGTGTCAAGACCGTTGCTAACTGCTTTGAGTATAAGTGGGAGATATTATTAAGTTCGTGTAGGTGACATTAGATGTCACGACAGAACTACACGAGACATGTTGTAGTATACTTAAAAGCGGACTTTGAGTATAAGTGGGAGATTGTTGGGGTTATTTCGAAAAGTATGCTTTTACTTTGTATAACCAAACCGAATTTTCTGTCTTATTCTTTGAAATAAATTATTTATCATCGATGCTTTAAATATCATTAATGTTACATATATTTCTTTGCATAATTGTTCAATAAATAAGACGTATTACATTGTAGTTAATTTAGTGATACCGGATCACGAGAAGATTAAATTAAATCCTTGTAACTAAAAAGTACGCTTATTCACGACTTAGATGGAAATGAACAATCCATCGTGAAAGGTTGAAGTGTAAGGCTCGAGATTGGCTTGTCTTGACCAAGAGATTACACTAGTGCATGATGATGTAATTGAATAGGACCTCTGAGGAGGATAAATTTCAAAGACTTGAACTAGGAAGAATTAGACCTCGGTGGTTCGTTATTTCTTAATCTTCATCCCTTAAATAGGATCGCGTGTGGTTAGTAATTATTGCTTTTGACTTATTACGGGTAGAGAATCAACGAGATTCAATACTTTATATCTTGAGCAATATTATTGATCACATGCGATTGCTAAGATTTAATACGAAGAATCGTGCAAGCAAGCACGCTTTGTTCGCCGGTTTTGGGAGGTTCATAAGATTTTTATCATACCAAATCTTGCAAGTGGAACTAGTTTCGGTATGGATAATAATGTTGAACCGATTTCTTAACCAAGGACAAAAGATATTAATTAATGGAAAGCTATTTCAAGGTGGCTTGAATTAATTAATGGGCTAGATAATCTTAAACACGGGAAAATAATAACAAGGAGCCATATTAACAAATAATATGGGTTAAGATGGATAGTGCAATATTAATTATGTAGTGGGATTAATTAATATTTATGGGCTTGAATAATATTGTGGCTCAATATTGATAATTCAAGATCCATTGGAAGGTCCAATCTTAATTCTCCTAAAGACCCCTCAAGTAGCCCAAACATAAAGTTCAATAACTGAATAAGGTGTTTAAAATAAAATAAATTATTGTTGCCTAATTTTTCCATTTTTTTCGAAAATAATAAATAAAAGAGGGAGAAAGATTTTCTTTGAATTTTGTTATGGAATGAAGATAAGTATTCTTGGAATACAAGATTATCTCATTAAATTCAAGAAATCTCTCACTTGGCTATTTATTAGGAAATTTTCGAAAATCCCATAACATAAGGAGGAGAAGATTTTGTTGGGGGATATTTTGGGAAATAGAATATATTGGATATATTCAAAATTGTTTCTTGGAGAAGAAGCAAAGAAATATCCCAAGGACCCAATTGACCCAAAATTTTCGTCCCCCCTTATTATAAATAGGGGATGAATTTTTCATCCCCAAGACAACACAGAAATTGATTTTTTCGGAAAAATATCAGCGTCGATTAAATATCAAATATTTTGAAACGTCGACAGATTGTATTTTCTCGAAAAACTTCAATTGTGAGTGTGCAATTCCATGTGTTGGAAAAATTAGAAATCCACAAATGTGGTGCAACAAATAATTTATTTTCCCTTTTGTTAATTGTTCACGAGTTTCCTTCCACCGGATTGATGAGCAAGGGCTAGGGAATACTTGGGAAGGCTTTTTGGTGTGTTCTTATCAACCGAGTCCATTGCCATTCCAAACATGTTAGTTCACGTAAACCCGTAGCAATTCCGCATGCGTAGGATTTATGTGACTTGTTTATATGCATGATTTGTTGTTGAATTATTATTTGATTTAATATATGATTAATTCATGCTAGTAATAATTGTTAGAATTAAATTTGTATTTAAATATTCATCCCGAATAGATCCGGCCAATTAATTCCCCAACACAACAGTCGGTACATCATCGAAAATATCCGCATCCACTGTATCTTCAAACCTAAAGTCAGTTCCTAGGTTGATTGAGCTACATCTATCTCTTGTCTCACCATGAGATGTCCAAACGGTATATGCTTTATCAATACCGTGAATCATCAAGTGGACGAACAAATTTTCTCGACCACTAACAGTTTTTCCATTCATACATTTCCAACACGGACATGGAATGTACCGAGGGTCGGTGCAGTGTCTAATTGCATGATTACAAAATTCTTCCACCCCATTCCTATACTCATCTGATAATCGATCTGCTCGAATCCACTTTCGATCAATTTAGAACTAGCTACAGATGCCTATAGGAAAGACATATGAAGACTGTTTCTCAAGACAATGTATCTTAAAGTATTAAACCTAAAAGCATACCTAACTATACTTAAATCTACATTCATTTTAATTTTCTAATGTATTCTAATGTACCATTATTAATCATCTAATTAAAGCAACACACTATTCATTCATCAAATTAATAACCAAAATATATTCTAATGTATTAATCCTAAAGCATATAAACACCTTGAGTGCATCAATTGTTCATCTCTAAAATTATCATAAAAAAATCAAGTCAAGCCACACAATATATATTCATCTCTAACTCTAAAAAAAATTAATTCAAGCCACTAACAACAATTAATCCAAGCTAGCTACTAACAACAATATAATTAAATCGGCATTAATCACACACTAACAACAATACTTTTGAATGAGACAACTAATACTTTTGAATGAAATGTCTAATACTTTTTAATGAAATAACTAATACCTTTAAATGGAACACCTAATACTTTTAAATGCTTTGAATGGAACATGTAATACTTTAAAGTTTAAATGCCTTGAATGAAACACCTAATACTTTTTTAATGAAACAACTAATACCTTTGAAATAAACAACTAATACCTTTGAATGAAACAACTAATACCTTTGAATGAAACAACTAATATCTTTGAATGAAACAACTAATATTTTTTAATGAAAAAACTAATACCTTTAAATGAAACAACTAATACTTTTGAGTGAAACAACACACAAATTGACAACCAATTAACCAACCAAAAAATACACACATTTTAATTTCAAGAGCATTAATCATATATATCCCAAAAAACTAAATTAAACAAAAACAACAATTAATCCTAACATATAACATCAATTAAAACCAAGTCAATTAACCAATTAATCTAACATTATATGCATATATCCTAACATATATAGATATATAAAACATTAAATAAATTAAAATACCTATTAGATACACAAGGCAGCGGCGGCGGTAGGGGAGGAGGAGGAGGAGGAGGCGACGGCGGTAGGGAGGAGGAGGAGGTGACGGCGGTGGAGTGGTGGAGGAGGAGGCAACGCGCCGCGGTAGGGACCGGAGGAGGAGGAGGGCGACGGAGCGCGGCAACGGCACAGTGGTAGGAGACGACGGCGACGGAAAAAATGGAGGAGGAGGGAGGAGGAAAAAATGGAGGAGGAGGAATGGGAGAAGAAACGCGAATGGGGGGTGGAGTACTGCATCTGATGTATGAATTAAGGGTTTCTGCTTGGAGAGCGGTTCTTAACCGCTGTCCAAGCTTCATGGAGAGCGGTTCGAAACCGCTCTCCAAGTATTTTTTCTTGGAGAGCGGTTTCAAACCGCATTGTAAGTGTTTTTTTTTTTTTAATAAAAACCGCTCTCCAAGCTCGGTTTTGGAGAGTTCTTTTTAAAAAGGGTTGTCCAAGTGGAGCTCTCCAAGCTTAGATGTGTAATAGTGTCCAACTTCTCGGTGATCCAACTCGACCAGAATGGGCCTTTAGGATTTTGACCAAATTTCGCCTATAAATACCTCTCTTATTCGTTGTATTTGTTATCACCGAAATATTAATAAATCTTCTGACTTGGTAGTGCCTCCAAACGTAGTCATTCTGGACAAACAGGGTAACCAAATCTATGTTATTTAATTCTGTTTTCTCTCAATTTCTGTATAATTACAGTTTAAACCGCCACTGTCCAACATGTCATTCATCCCTAAACAACACAAGAAACAACCCCCTGCCCAGAGAAAGCATGCATGCCACAAAATTAAACAAGTCAACTGAAACTTGCAAGAATCCAACAAATAAGAGATGCATTCAAGCATTTCTACAATTTTGCATTACATTTCTCGACACTCAAAGATGCTAAACCACATGAATTAAAGCACCATTTTAGATAACAACAGTTGCAACAATAACAAAAATACAAGCTTTAATTTAGCCGCGAAAAGGTTGCCAATTTCACCATCGGAACAACACAAGGATTTGATGACATTTCTGAAAAACAAAACAGAAATGAAAACATACGTTCTTCTTTTCCCAGAAACCTCATCATAAACATATGATCAATCAGGGCCCCAATCTGTACGGACCTTCACCCATGTAATGCCCTTCCATGTAAAGCGACGCGCTTTGAGGATGTAACCCGTCCATCACCATGAATTGCATGTCTTCCGACGGCTTCCAGTGCCGTTTCCTTTGGTTGATGAACCAGTTGTTTATTTGTTTCTGGTCCAAACCGGTCGACTCAGCCAACGCCACCTTCTCCGACTCCTATGCACACAAAGAGTTTTAATGAACATATGTAATTATATGCGGTTGAGATTTCCTGTTACATAATAGTGTAACATCTCCTTTTACATGACTTAATGATTGATACGTGGAAGGTGTAAATAACCACGAGTTAATATCCATTTTTATCCCATGAATTTTGCCTTATCCGCAAAAAATCCTAAAAAATTAAATGTTTCAGTTTAATCCAAACTACTTAATTGGTCTGATTTTGATCCCAAAGTTGTTGGAATTTGAAGTACAGGCCCGATTTTGGCACATTTTTTGGACCTTCTGCAAAAATAACAAAAATTATACAACCCATTTTACAGCTCATGTGCCAAAAAGGTGCCCCAAAACGACATTGTACTTTAAGTTCCAGCAACCTTGGGACCAAAATCGAATCAATTAAGAAGTTATGAGATTAAATTAAAAAATTTAAATTTTTTTGGGACCTTTGCAGAAAAGGCAAAACTTACGGGACCATAATGAATTTTAACTCAAATAACCACCATATCATCCTTCCATTGCCTTTTCTTTTTCTTATCTTACGTGTCATTCATCTAGGAGATGTAATAGAAGATGTTATATTATACAGAAGGTAGGACATATTAGAGAAGTTTGCATATGTACCGAAGGATACGGCCACTTGTAGTGCAGTTCCCACCAGCTGAGAAGCTTTTGTCGAGCGTCTTTAGGGAGTTTCCCTTTCTTTCTTTTCTTGGAAAGCTCTTGTTTAAGGCTACTCAAGTATCCACTATACTTCTTCAGGAGGTGGTTTTTCAGCTCGCGATCTTCTGCTCTTGGATCGATTTCAGGAAGTTCCGTTTCCCCAGCGCTATTTCCATGGTCTTCTTCAGATGAACCACCCTCATACTTCTCTTCTTTTGTTCATACATCAAGTCCAAATAAGGAAAATAAGTTTATCCAACATAAAAAATGCATTCACTAATTGTATCATGAATGTGATGGAAATTGAACAAATAAAGTATAGAGGTTCAAGCAATCATCATGCTAAATATATAGTTGCAGAAAAACAAATTCAGGGGAATTTTTCATTTGCTAGCGCAAATTTATGATCTTCTTAATTTGGCATTTAGCTTCAAAGAATTTCATCTCATCTAAAAATTCAAACTTATACAAATATGTGGAATTACTTCATTTATATAGTTCTTTAATACTCTCCTCATTTGTGGGTTGGGTTGTTCGGGCTTGTCAAGCCCATCATGGGGGGATTGAGGAGGCCAATGAATGCATATTTTAATATGGACAGAGTTGCTTTCAATGAGGCTTGAACCCATGACGTGGGTATGAACCAATATAACTTTGATACCATGAAATAATTAAATCTCATCTAAAAGTTCAAACATTTAAAGAGGTGTAGAATTAATTTATTTTATGTAGTAGTTTCTAATATATCTAACATGTTACACGGAGCAAAATCAAGGCAACGACCAATTAGATTCCTCGATTGCAACTTCCAAATTGTGCTCATCGAGAAAACATGTTGTGTGTATATTAATTGGGTGAGTCTCATGTGCATCTAGGTGCATAGTGCACTCATAGTGCACTTTAAAACCATGCAACTTATTCTACTGAAAGATTCAACTTGTTTACATTGAACTCATGCAACTATTTTTCCATATTAATAATTGTACGTTTCAATGTAAACAAATTGCATCTTTTAATATAAAAATTTGAACCTTTCTAAAATACAATATGAGTAAACGGTGCACCTGAATGTATAAAAGACTTAACCATATTAGTTATATCAAATTACTCTATACTTGACTTGAATTTCTATGACCAACTATATCAAACCGAATAGAACACTTTCTACTTGTTCTTAGACCAATTACTATCGTCTCCAATAACCTTAATACAACTTCATCGAGAAAACAAAATAAAAATAGGAAGCACCAAAATGGTACCGAATTATTCATATTTCAACGAAACACTTCCAATACTATGTCGTTTCCAAAATAGTAAATCTCTGGTGGTACTTGTTCACAATATAAAACTTATATTATAACACTTATAAATTAATATTACAACGTTTATCAACTGATCATTACACTTATAAATTAATATTATAGCATTAAATACTAAAAATATTAGCTTGTAAGAATAATGATACTAACTTATAAGAGTAATATTGATATTAATTTCACATTATGGGAGTAATAATGATACTTACAAAAGTTTGTGTTTTCAAAAATTGCAAGGGTCCAAGAGAGGATAAAAAAAGCTCATTTGATCAATATGATCCTCATTACTCATTAGGAGACAGTTGACATTGTTATTTTGCCACATTAATGGCTTTTACAAGCTTTGTTTAATACTAAAAGTGTTTTTGGTTACATTGTCACTATTACCAATTATAGTATCTAAAGCATGCTTTAGGCTTGCCATTACGAATTAGTGAAATTAAATCAAAATAGATCTAGATATAAACGTAAACTGAGACCAAACAAAAATTACAGGCTAATGAACATTAAAAATTACAGGTTAATGAACATTATCTTATATTTCTTCTATTCACAATGCCTAAAAGCTGACATATTTTTTTTTCCCACACAAGACTAAGAAATGACAAAATATCAGTAGTTGCTGCACTATATATTGGTCCACTGTCTATACAGGCACACATTACAAATCTTAAAGCTACATAACATACACATACATACGTGTATATATATAACATATACATACACCCTCTCACTCACAATTATATATATAGAGAGAGAGACAGTGGGAGAGAGAGAGATATCAAAATGCAATGGCAGTAAAATAAAATCTATGGAGTATTTAGTTTTGTCAGAAAAGTGGAGACCCATGACTATGTTTGAACTAATTAGTGAAAAAAACAGATGATTTCATCATTGTTTAATATTATAAGTTATAAACATATACAAATAATTCCAACTTCCAAAAGTGGGCTTTGTCAATGTTTTCTTCTAGGCATTTTATTAAAAAAGGAACCAAATCATATCATTTTACTATACCACTCGTGATTAGGGTTTTCCTTTTTTCTTTTTTTTCCCAAAAAGAAATATTAAATTACTATTTTGGCACTCGTGACAAGGCGTTGGAAAATGATGGTGTCAGTCAAAGTTCGTTCTCTGGAAAAATAGCAATAAATGACACTGCTCAGTTTGAACTACCAGTAGTTTTTTTACTGCAAATGCATGTCTCCCCAATTTATTCATCACTTGCATTTTGGCACTAAAAACTGCACACACATTATTGTATTGTTATCTCTGTGTCTTCTTTCTTTTGTCACAAAAAATTGTAAGTAGTTTTGTTTACTATATTATATTTTAAAACATGACTCGATTAAAATATAAGACCGTCCCACACAAGACTTTGAAAATGTTGAAAATGTACCGGAATTGAAGATCCGGACAGGGTCGTTGGCAAGCATATTGAGTTGCTTCTCAATACGTTGCATGAACTCAACAGCTTCTTGTATAGGCCTCGTTAGCTCGTTTTTATACTTCACCAGCATATCGTAGTACGCCTCCTGCAATTTTTACATCACAAATTACACAAATCTTGTAACAGGCACACTTATGTAAAACAGTCTCATGGCGAGACGGTGCATAATTTGGACATTTAACCTTTAGCATTTTAGGAGATATGGATATTAATTTGCATTAAGTTGTGCTCTGTCTCATAAATGGCACCGTTTCATATAAGTTTTTCTCATCTTTTGTAATAATCTTCAGTAAATTAAGAAATTAATGTAAAGATAATACAATCAAATTAAACTTAAATATTCACCATGAACTGGTCCAGTTCCGGATCCTTTGCAACATCTCTGCTCCCCGCCGCCGCCGCTCGTTGACTCGCCTGGAACTCCTGCCGCACCGCCGTCAGCCTCGCCACCACCTCCGGCGGAGCTCCCACCTACTTACATAGTGACATAACCAAGATTCTAGGTTTAGATTTTAGAACAAGAAAGCGTGCAAATTAATTTATAACAAGAAAATTGACCAATAAAAATCACGTCATTACAGCTTCTCTAGCTAAAAATAAAAATCACATCATTACAGCTTCTCTAGCTAAAAATCTGTAACTTTAATTACAAGATCCCGTCAATCTAAAGCGGATTTCTTGTCATTAAAGACTTTTATCTAGAGAAGCTGTATCATGTCATTGCAGTTTCTCTAAATAAAAGTCTGTAATGACGGGAACTTGTAATTAAAGTTACAGACTTTTACCTAGAGAAGCTGCAATGACAGGATTTTGTATTGCATGAAAATCAAAGAGGACTGGAGTAGTGAGAATTGCCTTTTGGCAGTCCATGTAAGCATCCAAGAGGTTGGGGTACTGAGGATGTGCAGTAATCTTGGCTTTTATGGCATCGCCGTCGCCGGAGGTGTCGTTTTCCGGCCGCCGGTGATGGTGGTTGTAATGATCTTGGACGGTGGAAGGGAAGGTTCTGCTAATGGAAGTGTAGTGAAAAGTGGAAGCATGATCTTCGGTTTTGACAGTGGGTTGATCGTAGCAATTACCTCCGGCAGATTGAAGATGAAAACTGTGGTGCTGCTGATTGCTGGAACTGGGTGCAAGAATTGAACCTCCGTACAGAAAATTATTATTACCCCTGGAATTTGTGTTTTGACTCAGCTGCTGCTGATTGTACTCTTCCATTTTTCAAGATGGGTAATTTCGTAAATCAACAAAAGGGAATGAAAAAGGAATATTGATTATCAAGAAACTTTATGAAAAATGGAAACCCTAAAGTGAAAAAGGAAAAAAAATTAAATTAATGATGCTTAAAAACAAGGCATGAGGTAAAAGCAAGCAAGGGTTTCTCCACTCTTTGTCCGACTCTTTCTTTGTTTTTCTGTTTTTAGAGTAGTGGGACCCACGTGGTGAAGATGAAGTGAAACTGTGGTATCATTTTCATGCGGCGGGAGAAGGAGGGTTTCGCGGCGGCGATTGGGCGGAAGAGAGGGAGAGGGAGCGGTGGAGGAGAAGACGTTCACTGTTGAAGAATATGAGAGAAGAAGTTGTATGAAATTGGGAAAACTAATGGAAAAGAAATAAGACACCTTTGACAAGTACCGATTTGACAAGTGAACCAATTTTTTTGTTTTTTTTTCATTTGTTTCCCACCCACGTTCAAGAGGTTTTGGGATGTTCGGGAAAGAATCCTTTCAACTAATGGAAATTCATTATAAAGTAAACCTACGAAAGAAACATCAGGCGACGTTTATTTTTATCTTTGGGGAGATGAGGCAAATTCAAAAGAGAAAAAAATAAGGATGGATGAGAAAAATTATTTAAATATTAATTTTTATTTGTTTTGGATTTGATACGGTAAAGATGAATACAGTTTTATGTCAAATTAAAACTTCCTCTGTCCCATTCTTTAAGATAATTTAACTGTTCATAACGATTTATTGGAATAGTGATAAAGTGATAAAGTGTTGAAGGTAGAAAGAGTTATTTATTAGTATTTTATGTGATAGTTAGAGGTAGAAAAAATTATTTATTAATATTTTATGTGATAAATTGATAAAGTGTATTTACATTTTAGGAAATATGGCTCAAAGATTGTGACAAAAAAAAAGGCAAAATTGGCTTAAAGAATGAGATGGAATAGTCTCAAAAACAAACATACCCTTAGAGTCCGTCCGGAATAGTCTCAAAACAAACATACCCTTAGAGTATGTTTGTTTCGGGCTTATAGTGGGCATGGAAAATTCCGGACTTTGAAGTCCAAGAATCGTAAAATCTGATGAATAGTTAAGATGTATGTTTGTTATGAGATTTTATAGGTTAGAATGGTGAAAAAAAACTATTGATGTGATCATTATTTTATTATTTTGAGTGTATTAGAAGAATTAAAAAGTAGATGATGTGAGTGTATTGAGAGAATAAAATGTAGAGTAAAATTAATAGAATTTCAAAATTCTTACTTTAAGTCTCAAAATAAATGGGGGTTTGAGATTGTAAAGTATGTTTGTTTCGCGATTATCCCGATGGACTTTGAACTTTACAATTCCACATACCCATTTAATACAAGCCTAAAATTAGGATTTCAAAATTCAATTTAAAACCTAACCTAAACAATATTTCTGCACATATTCCCACTAATAATAATATTATCACATTTACACAATTTCCAACATAATACTCAATCATTCAATCATACAATAATAATATAAATCAATCAATTTTTTTATAATCCTGTATAATTATATCCTATAAAATCTCAAAACAAACATACAATTTTACTATTCATTAGGATTTTAAAATCCTGGATTTCAAAGTTTAGGATTTCTCACACCCACTATAAACCTAGCTCATATATTCATTGTAACCCTTAATACGGAAAATATTAGATCTCGTAGCTTGGTAATGCGCTCATATGTAATCATTCCTTATAAATTAGGTCAATAAATATATCTTTTTTATATTTTCATATATATTATTTTCATGTAAGATTGGCCTTATGCAGCAAATGTTTGAACCTAATGATGTCTCATTAATTCTTTCTGTCTTTAAGTAACGCTCCTTAACCAAATCATTGGATTTGGCAAAATGCACACAATAGTAAACTTTATTGTAAAACCATCCTATCATTCGGGCGGTCTATTCAGCATTTTCAACCACTTTATTGATTCTATTTTAGACAAAATTTAGTACGAAAATTTTAACACATGAAAAAACTTTAATCTACGTGCAGTCAAATTTTATAAATGATAAAAGTAAGACAAAATTGAGTGGTTCATAGTTCATTCGGCACAAATGGTTCATGGTTCACCCAACCCCAATAGATCATAATTTAAGGTTCATTATTTAATGTTTAAGGTGTAGATGGTTGATTTAGGGCAGTTTTATAGATTTTTATGCATGAAAATTTTCACACTAGACATACTCTCTATCTTAAGGTCCGATTTGTTTACTGATTTGAGAGGATTTGAAATCTTGTAGAGAAAATTTCGAAGGATTTGGTATAAAGAAAAAAAATGTGTTTAAATCTAAGAGTATAAATTTTATAAAATTTGTTAAAGTAGGATTTTAAAAAATTAAATGATAGATATAATATTATATTATAATAAATTCACATGTTGGAAATGAGTATTAATTAATTTGGATTCATTTACGTATGATCGTATACATAATGTTTCAAAAAGAATGACACGCTACTTTATATAATAGTAGTAAAGTGTTCCCCAAATATTGAGTTTCGTTAAAAAAAATTATCTCCCCTATATATCCCCAAACTGCATGCCAAAAATTGAACCAAGCATGCCCTAGAGGGAGGGGTTCAATGTTGAAGATTGTTGACGAACTTCGGTGATATAATTTAAAGTTGCCATCGAGAAAAAAAAAAGGGGGGGGGGATCAAAATAAATAAAAATTATATGGGCCTAGTACTTGAAAATTGAAATGCATGTTTGAAAATAATAGAGGAATATTTGTACCAGACGAATTAATTAAATGAATATAACTATATCCACTAACCTGATTAATTTCAATTCTTGTTTTTATCTGATAATAAAATTCGATCTTACATTACATAATCAGTCTCATACGAGAATTCCCTTTTAAGTAGATTTCATGTGTAACAGGTGTATTGTGCAATACAAATATATTCTTAAAATATATAATTTATTAATACCGAATAATGTAACTTATTTATATTTAAATATGCAATTAATTGTGTCATTGAAAATAAATTATATGTTACGGTATAAATAAATTGCTTGATTTTAAAATTCACTTAAACCCCATTATTATATACCCCATAATCAACCCCTCTCATTTTTTCCAAATAAAATTCTCTCAAAATAGTACCAAGTCTATACATAAATTATATTACTGTTATGTACAAAAATTATCATTATTCTGCACAAAAAAATTTATTGTTAAAAAATATAAAATATTTTTTAAATAATGATAGTTTTTATACATAACAGTAATAATTTTTATACATAATAATAATTCTAAAAGAAATTAAGTTCACGTTGAACTCGAATTCACATATTTTTTTATCTAAAATATTTATTTATTACGGTCAATGAGATGAGAAGGTTGGAAGGAGATTGATAGTAGTGTCCACTTTATTGAAAAAAATATAGTTGATGGATGAGAGTTGAGGGTTTGGTATGAATTATGAGAGGGGTCCTACGGTGCATAATACGCCCGGAAGATGCGCGCGCTACAAAGGGAAAGGGGTGTGGGTCATAGTTTTAGGGGCAGGAGATGACACTGCCTATCACTTCAAACACCCTCTTACTTTTCTGCACCATTTATCAATACCTTTAAGAGCGTGTTTTGAAACACTTAAAACAGTTTTCAAAAGCACTTATTTTCAAAGTTCTTTCTCTCACAGCTTTTAAAAATAAATGCTTCTAAAAACTGTTTTAAATGTTTCAAAACACACCCTAATTTTCATTTCACTTTCCTCTGCACACACACATGACAGATTGGACGTTTCCAACGCACACCAACTGGAACTGCTCTGCCTTTCTTTCACTCTCATACACCCATGTTATTTTGTCCCTCCCCACAATCTCAAACTAATATACCATTACCCATCTCATACCTTTAATTTCATTCTTTTAAAAACAAAAAAGAAGTTAGTGTAACTTAGGTTATGGGCAAGTTCTTGTATTCATTCGTCGCATCATGCAATGGTGCATTTTTTTTTTTTACACTAATAGTTATTTTTATTAAACAGTATTATATTAATTATTTTCATTTAATTAATAATATTTTTTATTTTTACTCAACATTATTAGTATATCAGCATTGGTATTTTTTACTTTTTGAAGTTAAATATTAATATGGCAAAATATGGTGTGAACAAGTTTTACGGTGTAACTGGTTAAGGAGTGTGACTTATATTACTAAAGTGTGTGACTTTTTACTGTAAAGTTGTGACTTTTTACTATAAAGAGTATTACTCATAAAAGTGAAAGGTGTGACTTATATTATAGCAAAGAGTGTCGTAGTGATAACTGAAGTGTGTGACTTATATTACTAAAGGGTGTGACTTATATTACTAAAGTGTATGTCTGTAAAAAAAAATCGATTTCACGGTGAACAAGTTTCACAGCATACCAACTCTATTAATATTAGTTGTGCGTGTTAGGATTTAAGCTGCAATTATGAAGAAATTAAGAGTACACAAAATTAAATAACACAGATTTGGTTACCCAATTCGTCAGGAATGACTACGTCTAGGGACACTACCAAGCCAGGAGATTTACTAATTTTCGGTGATAACAATTACAACGAATCTGATTGGAATTAATAGGCGCAACTGGACCTAAACCCTAAAAGCTCATCCCGGTCGAGTCTGCTAAAACAGACCCAAAAATATAATTGAAGTTGGATCATCGAGAAGCTGGGACGTGAAGCAGTCGATCAGTCTCCATAACCCAACAGTGCGCAAGATGCAACTAATAGAATTGATCTCCCATGAACCAAATTTATATTGTGAATTTAGATTATTCGATTTATTTAACTCATCCTTACTACATAATTTTAAATCACTAAATTTGACCCGTATTATACCCTTGGTAGCAGTGGTGGATCCAGAAATTGATGGAAGAGTGGACTAAAAAATATAATTTTAATAAGACTAAGTCTTGTATCAGGTGCACCGTGCACTCCATAGTGTATTTTAAAATCATGCAACTCGTTGAATTGAAATATACAATTTATTTACACAACACGACGTAAAAATTAATCTATGAGTGAGTTTAGATTAAATAATATTTTATGTTTTGAGTTAATTAATTAAATATATGGACTGTACATAATAAATATATAAAAAATATTGAGATTAAGATTTGTGTTAAATTAGTGGGTTGATTTTGGGTATTTTCTATTTTTAAAAAATAATTTAATTAAGTTAGAAACAAATTAAATTTAAATAGATTGAGCTGAAAACATAACAATTCAAATTAATTACATATACTATATATAATACAAAGAATGTGGAGAAGAGTTGTGGTGGAATTGTAAAAATAATATTTATAGCATGAAATTAAAAATAATATCAAATGCCATAAATTAAAAATAATATTTATAGCATGAACCAGGTTTAGATAAGTTTTTTTCCAACTAATATTGCAAAAACGTGTTGCCATAGTTTATGTTAATATTGGATTGGCTTAATTGCAGAAAAAATCACGACATTTTCAAAAAATTACAATTTAATCTCAACCAAGTGCAATTCCATGTGTTGAAAAAATTAAAAATCCACAAAGGTGGTGCAACATAATTTTATTTTTCCTTTTGTTAAATTGTTCGCGAGTTCCTACCACTGGATTGTTGAACAAGGATAAGGGAATACTTGAAAAGGTCTTTTGATGTGTTCGTGTGAACGGGATCCATCTTCTCAACGGTTGTCACTCCGAGAGGTTAGTTCACGTAAACCCGTAGCAATTCCGTATGCGTAGGATTTATGTGAACTGTTTATATGCATGATTTGTTGTTGAATTATTATTTGAATTAATATAGGATTAATTCATGCTAGTAATAATTGTTAGAATTAAATTTGTATTTAAATATTCATCACGAATATATCCGGGCAATTAATTCCCCAACAACTGGTATCAGAGCCTCGATTTTGGGCTCTGAGTTTTAAATTGTAATTTTATTAGTTTTTCATTAAATTTGAAATTGGATAGTAGAATTGCTAGATCTTTTTTGCAGGTATCCAATTGTCATGGTATTTAATGAATGATTAAATTTATGCATGCATATAAATTGTGGTTTTTAATTCGATTCATTCGAATTCGTTTTGCCTCGTGAGAAAATCCACAAGTAGATTATGATTTGTTTGATTCGTTCAATGTAATAGACTAGTCTAGATCTAGGTTTATTTATTTTTCGTAAATAAATTGTAACCGGAACGATGAATTAAATCACGGTGCCAAGACAGACGATGACCAAATCTTTCGTGAAAAAATCACATTACGCCGGACGCACGCCGAAAGACATCGGCGCGGGGGCAAGTGGAAATTCCGATCAAGACACTTCCGCGCCGCAAAGACTGTTGACGCGGATTCGTTCAATGTAAGGCACGGCGAGGTCGGGCGAGGTCGATGAATCCAAGACGGTTTCGCCGATCTTTGAAGTTGCACCGTAAATAAAATTATGCTTAGGATCGTAAAATTAGCGGACGAAAGGAGCTTTTCGAGATCTAACGATGAAGGCTATGAAGACGGCGTTGGGCGGATCTTTGTATAACCAAACGAATTTATGTCTTATTTCTTGAAAAAAATTATTTATCAGCGATGTTTTAAATATCATTGAATGTTACATATATTTCTTTGCATAAACTGTTCAATAAATAGTCGTGTTACATTGTAGTTAATTTAGTGATACCGGATCACGAAGATTAAATTAACAGTTCATTGTAACCAAAAGTACACCATTCACGACCTAGATGGAAATGAACAATCCATCGTGAAAGGTTGAAGTGTAAGGCTCAGATTGACTTGTCTTGACCAAGAGATTACACTAGTGCATGACTGATGCACTGAATAGGACCTACAGGAGGACAAATTCTTCAGCACTGAACTAGGAAGAATTAGACCTCAGTGGTTCGTTATTTCTTAATCTTCGTCCCTTAAATAGGATCGTGTGTGGTTAGTAATTATTGCTTTGACTTATTACGGGTAGAGAATCAACGAGATTCAATACTTTATATCTTGGGCAATATTATTGGTCACATGCGATTGCTAAGATTTAATACGAAGAATCGTGTGCAAGTACGCTTGTTCGATTTACCCCCTTAGGAGGTTCATAAGATTTATCATACCAAATCTTGCAAGTGGAACTAGTTTCCGGTATGGATAATAATGTTGAACCGTTCCTTAATCCAAGGACAAGAGATATTAATTAATGGAAAGCTATTTCAGTGGTTTGAATTAATTAATGGGCTAGATAATCTTAAACACGAGAAATAATAACTGGGAGCCATATTAACAGTAATATGGGTTAATATGGATAGTGCAATATTAATTATGTAGTGAGATTAATTAATATTTATGGGCTTGAATAATATTGTGGCTCAATATTAATAATTCAAGATCCATTGGAATGTCCAATCTTAATTCTCCTAAAGGCCCCTCAATTAGCCCAAACATAAAGTCCAATAACTGAAAAAGGTGTTTAAAATAAAATAAATTATTGTTGCCTAATTTTTCCATTTTTTTTTTCGAAAATAATAAATATAAGAGGGAGAAAGATTTTCTTTGAATTTTGTTATGGAATGAAGATAAGTATTCTTGGAATACAAGATTATCTCATTAAATTCAAGAAATCTCCCACTTGGCTATTTATTAGGAAATTTTTGAAAATTCCATAACGTAAGGAGGAGAAGATTTTGTTGGGAGATATTTTGGGAAATAGAATATATTGGATATATTCAAGATTGTTTCTTGGAGAAGAAGCAAGGAAATTTCCCAAAGGACCCAATTGACCCAAAATTTTCGTCCCCCCCTTATTATAAATAGGGGATGAATTTTACATCCCTAAGACAACACATAAATTGATTTTTTCGGAAAAATATCAGTGTCGATAAAATATCAAATATTTTGAAACGTCGACAGATTGTGTTTTCTCGAAAAACTTCAATTGTGAGTGTTCAATTCCATGTGTTGGAAAAATTAGAAATCCACAAAGGTGGTGCAACAAATAATTTATTTTCCCTTTTGTTAATTGTTCGCGAGTATCCTTCCACCGGATTGACGAGCAAGGGCTAGGGAATACTTGGGAAGACTTTTTGGTGTGTTCTTATCAACCGAGTCCATTGCCATTCCAAACAGGTTAGTTCACGTAAACCCGTATCAATTCCGCATGCGTAGGATTTATGTGAATTGTTTATATGCATGATTTGTTGTTGAATTATTATTTAAATTAATATAGGATTAATTCATGCACGTAATAATTGTTAGAATTAAATTTGTATTTAAATATTCATCCCGAATAGATCCGGGCAATTAATTCCCCAACATCAAGATCAAGACATGACAAAATTAACCGTGACAATTGAATATATGTGCCCAATGTGTTTAATTTTTGTTTTGATGTTTTGCATTATTTTGTGCTTATTTAAATTGTGTTTAAATATGCGATGCATGAGAAAATATTTCTAAAAATCTCACCTTCAAAAATTACTAAGTATGTTTAAATAATTAATTGATAATTTTATTCCGGATAATAAAATTGAATTAATTTTGACCTCCATGATTTATTTATTTGTGGATTCTTTTGGAGAAATTCCCGGGAATGCGCCAAAAGATAGATTTCACATGAATAAATTTCGAAAGGATGATGGTGGGTTATTATTAGTTGCGACGATGACCCTCCCCACGAGGTTCGTTCAAAATAAAATAATAATTATGTATTTAATCATGGTTATTACTTAGGTATAAAATTGATATGCATATACTTCCTCGAAGTCCCTGTCAATTTTATATTGGTCAAGTGGGAGCCAACTATTAATCTGGATATTAAATATTTGTAACTGTTTTTTTATTTGTAACCTGCTTGAATGTGTTTAAATAATGACCCACCCCACGTGGTTTATTTAAACTGTTTTGAGATGTTGGCTGATGCATATTCATATTTTTTTTAAGATTTTAATATAATACATGTGATCGAACCTTGTGATATGTTTGTGCTTATACAAATTGTTATTTATTTCAATTCAGCATGTCGCAGCCTTTTAATCCACTGTTCAATATACTTAAAGACAATTTGCTTACTGGTGAAAACTTCGTTGATTGGAGTCGTAAACTTACTATTGTCCTTACTGCACAAAGCCATAACTGGGTTCTCACTACACCTAAACCAAAAAAGCCAAATGATGAGTCAACTAAAGCGGTTAAGAAAGAGTATGCTGACTGGGAGTGTTCTAACGAAATGGCAAAGTGTACCATATTGGCTTCAATGTCAGATGTGTTGCAACACCAACACCAAAACGTTGAGACCGCTGCAGACATCATAACTAGTCTTAAAGTGATGTTTCAACATCAGAACCGTGTGGCTCGTCAGATCACCATGAGGGACTTGCTCTCTATGAAAATGGTGAAGGGAACGCCCGTAAGGGAGCACGTTCTCCAGATGATGGCTCACTTTAACAAGCTTGAGGTACTTGGCGCTGAATACGATATCGAGACCCAAATCGATTTTGTGCTCCACTCTCTGCCGAAATTTTTTTAACAGTTCAGGCTGAACTACCAAATGAACAATCAGAAGTTCTTGATGCCTGACCTGTTGCAAGGTTTAGTCTCGCAGAGGCGGTATTGGGGCAAAAGAGCCAAGTCTTGGTGGCAAATGGACCTTCTTCTTCTTTTAGGCCAAAAGGTGGTAAGAACAAGAAAAAGGATAAAGGCCACAAGCAAGTGAACTCAAGTGTTGCCAAGGGCAAAGAAAAGGTGAAGGGAGGTGGAGGAGTGAGTAAACCAGCTAAGGGGAAGTGCTTCAACTGCGGTGAAAAAGGACATTGGAGATCAGCCTGTTCCAAACCCAAAAGGAATGGAAAGAAAGGTAATTCTCACGCACTAGTTGTTGAAACTTGTTTAGCGGCGTATGCCTCCCATTTATGGGTGGTGGATACGGGATCCACTGATCATGTTTGTTTCACTTTACAGGGGTTCAAGCGGACCCGGCAACTTAGTAGGAGTGAGATCCCCATCACACTGGGCGATGCTACGAGAGTGGCAGCTGAAGCAGTGGGAGAAGTGCACTTGGCTTTTGAAGACAAAGTTTTAATTTTAAGAGATGTTCTTTACGTTCCTAGTTTTAGAAAGAATTTAATTTCAGTTTCTAAACTTTACCTTGATGGATATTCGGTTACTTTTGACAAAGTTGTTACTATTTCTATTTGTGATAAATTTATATGTCATGGAACTTTGTCGAATAATCTCTATACAATTAACTATGCACACCACTCACGAAATGCATCCTATAACACATCAATTATTTCTGATAAAAGAAAACGTTCATCAGACGTAAACGAGACACTTCTATGGCATCTCAGATTGGGACATATTACTCCAAAAAGGATTCAAAGGTTGGTAGAAGATGGTTTATTGGAGTCTCTCCGGGTTGAACCAATCCCAACTTGTGAATCATGTTTGGAGGGTAAAATGACTAAGAGGGCATTCGGAGCCAAGGGGAATAGAGCCAAATAAGTGTTAGAAATCGTTCACACAGACGTATGTGGTCCAATGTCAATCAAAACAAGAGGAGGTTATGAGTATTTCATCACCTTTATTGATGATTACTCAAGGTACGACCATATTTTCCTTATGAAACATAAATCTGAGACCTTTGACAAATTCAAAGAATTTAAGGCTCAAGCAGAGAATCATAGGAAAAACGTATCAAGTCTCTACGATCTGATCGTGGAGGCGAGTACCTCAGCGATGAGTTTTTGAACTACTTGTCAGATGGATTGTATCCCAGCTAACTGCACCCGGAACCCCTCAACAAAACGGGGTTGCAGAACGAAGAAACAGAACTCTTTTAGAAATGGTTAGATCAATGATGAGTTATGCGGATCTACCCAAGTCGTTCTGGGGTCATGCCTTGGAAACAGCGGCTTATATTCTGAACTCGGTGCCATCCAAATCGATTCTCAAAACTCATAAAGAATTGTGGATCGGGAGCAAGCCCAGTTTGAGACACATGAGAATTTGGGGGTATCCGGCCTACGTGTTGGACAAGAAAGCCGGAAAATTGGATCCTCGATCAGAATTAAGGATGTTTATAGGATACCCCGAGGGAACAAAATGGTGTATGTTCTATGGTCCAAAAGATCAAAAGGTGGTAATAAGCACCCACTTTAGATTTTTGGAAGAAGACTATATGAACAAAAGAAAGCTCAAAAGTGAGATTACCTTAAATGAGCTAAAGGGGCTAACCTCAGTGCCAACTGTACAAGATGACATACCAAACGACACACTTACACAACTGGAACCTTGTCGTAGTGGGAGGGTTGTAAGACAACCCGAGAGATTCATGGGGGTAGGAGAGTCCTCGGACTTAGTCCCCGGACAAGATGAATCAGATCCATGGACTTACGACGAGGCAATCCAAGACAAGGATGTGGTTTCTTGGCAAACAGCAATGGAAGTCGAAATGGGTTCTATGGATCATAACAGAGTGTGGAAGCTAGTCGAACCACTTAATGGGGTCAAACCCATTGGTTGCAAGTGGGTATATAAAGGAAAAAAAGGAATGGGCGGGGAAGGTGGAAACCTTCAAGCAAGGTATGGCGAAAAGGTTATACTCGAAAAAAAGGGAGGGATTATATGAAACCTTTTCACCAGTAACAATGCTCAAGTCCATCTGAATCCTCTTATCGATTTTTTGTGCATCTCGACTTTAAAATCTGGCAAATGGATGTCAAGGCGGCTTTCTTAACTAAGTCTTGAAGGGAAATCTATATGCAACAACCCCAAGGCTTCATTGAAAAGGCCAAGAACACCTAGTTTGTAAGCTCAAGAAGTCCATTTATGGACTCAAACAAGCATCGAGCTTGGAACCAATGTTTTGATCAAGTAATAAAGTCTTATGGGTTTGATCAAAACGAGTCTGAAAAGTTGTGTGTACAAGAAGCGTGTCGGAAGCGCATTGGTATTCTTGGTACTATCGTGAGGCGACATTACGCTCATCGGGGACGATGTAAAGGTGTTGTCGGGGCGTAAGGGCATGGCTTTTAAAAAAGCGAGTTTGATATGAAGGACTTAGGGAAGTCGGGCACATCCTTGGGATCAAGATCACTTTCGAGATCGCAAGAAAAATATGATAAATTGTCGCAAGCTTCATATATAGACCTTTGTCTTGAAGCGATTCAAAGATGCAGGATTCAAAAAAGGCCGTACCTTTTAGACATGGAATCCATCTATCAAGGAAATGTTCCTAAGACACAAAAGGAGATAGATGACATGAAAGGCATTCCTTATGCTTGATGTCGGAAGTCTTATGTATGTAATCTTTGTAGTACGAGGCCAGGATATCTGCTTTGTCGTTGGCATGGTAGCAAGATATCAAAATAATCGGAAAAAAGAGCATTGAATGGCGATTAAGAACATACGAAATATATCGAAAAAGAACTCCGGGATAGAATGTTAGTTTATCGATCGATAGTTTAATCCCCATCGGTTTAATTGACTCGGATTTCCAATCAGACTTAGATTCCAGAAAATCTACCTCCGGTAGTGTGTTTTGCATCGGGGGAGGAGCCATGACATGGAGAAGCGTTAAGCATAAATGCATCGCCGATTCTACCATGGAAGCCAATACGTAGTTGTTTGCGAGGCAGCGAAAGAAGCGGTTTGGCTCTAGAACTTCCTAGTGGACTTGGATGTAGTTAAATTTTCCCAAAGCTGTCGGTGTTTCTTTGTGATTATCTGCCGAGCGATTTGCAAATTCAAGGAACCAAATCAAAGGCCATCAAACACAATGAAAGGAAATATCATCTTATACCAAAAATCGTTAAGAGGGGAGATATAAAGGTGGCAAAGATCGCGTCAGAAGACAACCTAGTAGATTCATTCACAAAGGGTCTGCCTCAGAACACATTCGAGAGACATGTGGAAGGAATGGGTGTCAAAACCTTTGTCAATCTGCTTTGAGTAAGTGGGAGATATTATTAGGTTCGTGTAGGTGACATTAGATGTCACGCATTAGGAACTACACGAGATACGTTATAGTATACGTAAAAGCAGACTTTAGAGTATAAGTGGGAGATTGTTGGGGTTATACTGGAAAGTATGCTATTACTTTGTGTTGTGTTCGATATAATAAATCAGGATTAATCGATCATCAAAGAGCGACATGTGTAATATTCGAATATAATAATCATGCCCGGTGGATGAGTTACTTTTTGTTCGCCAACCGATCAGAATTGCTCGGCCAGCCTACCGAACAAACGTATCCGCTACTCAGATCGGAAAGAAGGAGTTAAAAGAGCAGTCGGTATGTTGAACTCGGATCTCTGAAGAACTCGAGACATCAAAAAGGGTGAACGCTCAAATATAAGACCTAAATATCACGAGGAATCGGTGTGCTCGAGGAGGACAATTTTTCAATATAAAGCCCGACAATAAAATTGACATGATTAAAGGGCGAACAAAAAGTCCAACCGAACAAAAAGATTAATTTGGACGATCAAAAAAAGCGTCCCTCTTAGTACAAAGATCGATCTAGAAGATGAAGTCGAAGCGTGGCAACACCCACAGGAGTTCTTGCATGATCCAAAGACTCCAAAGACATGCTATACCAATCCAGCACATGCTATACCAATCCAGCTCATGCTTGCCGAAGTGCTATAAAAGGAAGAAAAAAGAAGAAGAGAAAGGTTCAGAAAATAATCCCAGAAAAGTAGCCTACAAAAATCCCTAGAGAGGTGAGGAACCAAAAAAATTAGGGTGTTTATTCACATATCGAGAAACCCTAGAACTCATTTGCTAATCCGCATCGATTCATCTTCATAAGATGTATCAAGAAATGCGATGTAAAGCTCGTAATACTATATCGGCTTGGTATGCCCCAGAGTAGTCATTTCTATTATTGGGTCAACAAATTCATCTTATTTCTTTGTTTATTTTACGTATTATATGTTTTTTTTTGCGAGTTGTAATCAAATTAGCCACATAATATTCATCAACCAAAATGACTTCATGACAATTGGGTATTTAGAAGGAGGGTGCAATAGAAAAATTGCCGAAAACATCGTTGAATTTTTGAATCCAAATCAAAAAAACCAAACCCATACGAACCCTAGTTGTTAAGGCGAAAAAGAAATAAAATGCCTCAATCTAGGAACACACAAACGGAGAGGTCGGAATTGTTTATATGACCGTAGAGAGAGGCCAAAACCTCATAAAGATCAGCGTGGAGACTATTAACCTTGAGGATATTGACCATTATAAAAAGCCATCACTTTCTTGTTTGAGAGCACGAAAGAGAGGGCGTAAAAAGAATGGCGAAGTTAGAGGCTCAAAAGCGGGAAGAGCAACACTGATACACGACAATGAAACCTAAAAAAAAAATCGCGAAGCGGACCAAAAAAAAGCCCGATGATCGTCGGATGAGACGACCTCAAGGGTCTAGACCATCAGCGTTTGGACGTTTGAGGCTCTCCGCCAAAGACCGAATCGGCAATAATAGGCGACAGGGTCCAGGAAAGAGACATCCAATAGAGATGCCCGCACATTCAGATCTTCAAAAGCATCCAGATACCGAACAAAAATCGGCGGAACAAAGTCGTCTATCCATCACCGATTGGGTAGTCAGGACAAACTTGGAGAGATCGCCCCATCACGAGCATGATCCACGAGATCCTCATGATGGGAAACAACCCCAATCTAAGTCTATCGATCCCACAAAATTTGGCGGAAATGCAAAAAAGCCATCGAGGATTCTGGGCCCGATCGCCACGCGACTAAGGGCCACCCTCGAACGAGCACCGTACCTTGCTCGCCATTATCACCAGCGATCATGGCGGCCGAAGTACAAGAGAAAGTCGCAAAGACCCGACCGCCAATTCCCATTTTCGATGCTGAGTCGGATCCTCATGTCCATCTCAGCAAATATTAGGACTTTTATGATCGCGATTATGACCTTAATGCCGGTCATTCCCCATGACTTTGGGTGATCGGGCACATAGGTGGTTTACAACTTTACCCGCTGCGTCCATCACGTCTTTCGCACAAATGGGGCGGCAATTTTTGTCCCACTTTTCATCCATGTGTGCTCGCCCTGCGCCGAAACAAAGGTTGGCGCACTTTTCCCAACTAAAAGGTGAGTCTGATCGATCATACATAGAAAGATTTGATAAATGTTTGTATGATGGAGCCCCGATTGAAAAGGATCTTAAGATCCTCGCGGTGGTGGAGGCGACTTTAAATCTGAGACATGTGGAAGGCCATGCATCAAGATTGGCCGAACTCATACTCAGAGTTTAGAGAGCGAGCAGCTAAAATCATAGCCATGCAAGATTTGCTCGCACAATCACAATTGAGACAGGAGCCTATCGCTAGGAAAGTTTTTAAAAAAAACGGCGAATGAAGGGGTCTGAGACCCCTGACCTCCTTCAAACCTTTTGAAGAAAAATGAAGCAAATGCCCTCTGAAGTCTCTTGGGCGTTACAAGCTATCTTTAATCAAATTAAAGATCGGGACATGTGGGACGGGCAAGAAGAATTGTAATGGATAGCGTCGACTTAACGCTTCCAAATATCAGTAATTATCACGAGTACATCGGGCACAATACATAAAATTGCCGCGATTTACTCGCCAACTTTGGAAGCTATATGAAGAGAATCGCCTTTCCAGTTCTTAAAAAAGCCGTGAAACGAGGGATTCGCAAAGCGTAAAAAAAAAGAAGATCGAAGGGGAAAGCGAAAGGCCGAACAAACATTTGTGATGATCAGAAGAATCACGTAAGAGATCTGAAAGCGTCAAAAGAGGGCCTCTCTTTGTGGGGAAGAGGTCGAGAAAGCCAAGAAATCCACATGATCGTCTGAATATGCTCGCTGGGTGGATGTTACGGCGCCAACGTTATCTAACATACAAAAAAGATGGAGATCGTGCCATCGCAGAACATCCATCGGTGAAGGTGGCGAGCACATCATCCGGTTCCCCACCTACACACCAAATCATTTTCTCGGAGGGCGATCTCGGCGGAATTATAACTCCCCACAACGACTCCTTAACCATCGGTTTTCGTCTCCTTAGGTTGAAGGTACATCGCCTCTTAGTTGATCTTGGAGCTTATCGCGAACATTTTGTTCGTCAATACCCTTCACCGGATGGAAAAACAAGTTGGGGATTTGAGCGGTTATATTGAACCATGTAATCATACTATAATGGGTTTTGGGGAATCAGAACCAGACCTATGGTATGATTAGGTTAGGAAGTCGAGCTAGAATCAACTTTGAATTCGGACATTAGGCGAACTAGAATGTTAGATTTTGTAATCGTCGATGTTCGATCCACTTATAAAGGGTTTCTAGGTCGCCCTTTTATTCGAGGAATTCAAAGCGGCTTTGTTCACGTATTACTCTTTGTGTTAAATTTCCAACACAAGAGTGGCGTAAAAGGAGATCGAAAGAAAGCTCGAGATTGTTTGCTATCGTGTGTACCGAGAAAGACAAAGCATCGTCAATATGATGGAAGCGAACACGGGAGATTGATAAGCCTAGCCGTGAGCAAATATCTCACCGAAAGATCTTGACAAACATAAGTTCGACGAAAGCATAACCATTCGATGCGAGCATGAAGGCGCGAACATAAACCGGGGAGACAACTAATTCCCCGATCTCCTTGATCAAATGAATATTGATCGGCCGAACGAAACAATCGGACCTAGAGCCTCGCATAGGTTTTGAACCCATGGAGGTTGATGATGAGCCGGGGGTCCATCCAAGACCCTCGGTGGAAGCAAAAAAAGCAAGGCGACCCTGTTGAGCAATGGAGCCAATCGATGTCGACCGAAACGGGACTGAGTTAGAAGTGTTCGTTGGTTGAATTACTGAACAATCGAGCGAAATAATTATTTACCTTCAAGCAAATTTAGATGTGTTCGCATGGTCACACGAGGACATGGTTGGAATAGATCCGAGAGCATGTCGCTCTCCTCAACCTTGATCAATACAAGCTCCGGTTGTCCAAAAAGCGAAAGTTTAGTCCGGGAAAAATATGCGGCGATGAATAATGAAATCAAAAAGGCGCTTTCGACAACAAACCGATCCGAGAGGTAAAATGCCCAAGATGGCTTGCGAACCCTGTGCTCGATTCGCATGAAATCAAATGGATCTTGGAGGCGTGTATTGATTTCACCGATTTGAATAAGGCATGTCAAAAGATAATTTTCCGATGCCACACATTGATTATTTGGTTGATAATACAAATGGGCCATGAACTCATGACATTTATGGATCGTTATTTGGTTATCACCAAATATCGATACATCCGGACGATCAAAAAGAATACGGCATTCTGCAGTGAAAAGAACATGTCTTGTTGGCAACGCATGCCATTCGGATTAAAGAATGCGAACAGCGTATCAACGTTTGGTGAACAAAATGTTAAGCGAACACATCGGCCGAACAATTGAGGTATATATCGATGATATTGTGGTAAAGAGCGAACATAAGGAAGACCACATCACCCACCTCGCACAAAGCGTTTGATATCTTGAGGAAGTATAATATGAAGTTAAATCGAAATGCGACTTTGGGATTCATTCAGGAAATTCCTCGGACATATGGTTAGTCAGCAGGGGATTGATGCGAACCCGTCAAAGATTCAAGCCATGCTCGATATGCAAGCCCCGAAATTTGAAAGAGGTCAAAAGTTAACGGACGATTAGCCTCCGTGAGCGGTTTATATTTCGGGGACAAATGTAAACCTTTCTTTGATGCATTAAAAAGGGAAATTTCGATGGACCGAGCATTGCCAAAATGCATTTGAATCATTAAAAGCGACACCTTGCAGATACTCAGACCTTTTCTAAGCCTATCGAGGCGAACAACTCTATCTGTATCTTCTTTGCGTCCGAACATGCGATCGATCTTTGTGCTCGTGCAGGCGAAGGACCCTGCATTTGCCCATTTATTATATTTAGCCAAGTCTTTAAAAAGCCGAACTCGGTATCCTCCTTTGGAAAAAATTAGCATCGCCCCGTAATGAGTGTGCAAAAAAATTGCGACCATATTTTTTGACCACTCGGTTGAGGTATTATTTGCATTTCCATTGCGCCAAGTCCTCCACCGACCGGATACTTGGGCGGTGCTCAAATGGGCGGTGGAGTTAGATTGGGACATTACGTTCGCTCCCACGAACAAAGAATCCAAGCTATGGGCGATTTCATGGTTGAGTTGACATATCCACAAATTCTGAAAAAAATTGTCGATCAACCATGGCACATGTATGTTGATGGTTCATCAACAAGTTCAAAGCCGGAAGCGGCGTAGTTCTCTCATCGACCAACCAGGCAAATGTTTACATGACCATCGATTTGATTTCCCGGCTACAAATAATGAAATTTGAATATGAAGCTTTGATCATTGGACTATAGATGGCAATGACAATGGGATTTCGGAGGTGATGATCTATAGCGATTCTCGGATAATCGTTTATCAAATAATGAGGCAGTATGAGGCCGGGCGAACAAATGGCACAATATCAACAACTAGCAAAAGAGTTGCTCGAGCATTTTGACCAAGTTTTCATTGAACAATTACCACGATTGGGTAATTCATTCATTGATGCTTTGTACGCTTGGCAATGAAGAAGAAGTGACGAACACACAAGACATTGTGTGGTGTGGTTCAATTACGATCGCCCAAATAATCAAAACAAAACTTGGATGACTCAATAATGAGTTACTTTAAAAAGGGACTTCTCCACGAGAATAGGGCACAAACTACTCGCCTCAATTCTGATCGCTTTCGATATACTATTATAGGCGAGCATTTGTACAAAAAAAGCTTCTCACTTCCCTTACGAAGTGTATCCTCTGAAGAAGGACATGTATTCTGCAACAAATCCATGAGACGGAAATCATCTGGTGGGCTTGTCCTAGCACACAAAATAATCGAACAAGGTTATTATTGGCCAAAAAAAAAGGATTAAGCATATGCGTGTCATCGATTGCAGTACATGCTCGCTTATTATAGCCCACGAAGAATTGGTGTCGGTTTATAAATGGCCTTTTTGCCAAATGGGGGATCGATTTGATTGGCCCATTTCCTCTTGGCACATCGGGAGTTAGATATCTTTGTGGTGGCCGTTGATTATTATACTAAATGGGCGTTTGAGGCCATTGTCAAGATCACCGAACAAAGGATGTGGAACTTTGTTTGGAAAAGCATCATCTGTCGATTCGGGCTTCCCCAATCATTGGTCATTGATAACGGCAAACAATTCGATGGAAGTGAATTGAGACAAAATTGTGCTCATTTGGGGCATAAAAAAGCACTACTCAACTCCATATTATCCCCGATCAAGCGGTCAAGTTAGGCCGTTAATAAAATTATCAAGCATACCCTCAAAATTTAGACTTGATAATTCCAAGGGGAGGATAAATTTGAAGAATTACGAAATATTATGGGCTTATCGAACAACTTTGAACATCAAGCTGCGGAGACCCTTTTTGCTTTAGCATTTGGTGCGGAAGGATTATACAAATGAAATCAAACTTCAAGTCATCGAACAATGACTTTCGGAGAGCATATTAATGATGCGCGCTCAATTGAGACTGTTGGAAGAAAGAAGGGCGGGATTTGATTTCAAAAATGCTATGTACAAAAAGAGATCGAAAAGTTTTATAATTCCAAAGTCCGAATCTTGAGTTCAATGTGGGCGAAATTTGGTTTTTAAGGCGATCGAAGTGGTGTGTTCGGTCGAGCATGGGAAGGTCCTTTCGAGTCGCGAAGCGTTTACCAAAGCGGGGCATATGACTTGGAGGACTGAATGGAGTCCCATTGTCTTACTCGTGGGAACGTCAAATTTGAAAAAATATTATCATAAAAGGCGAGTATAGTATCGGCGAACAAAGTTAAAAACAGCTAAAAGCGAGCATATTGTTGGCGAACACAATCGACCATTCGGTTCAAAAAGCAGTAGTAGGGCGACCATAAAAAAGAAGAATATATTATTTTCGATGCATATCTTCAAGAAAAAATCTTTGGACAACACTATTGTGAGGCGGGGAGATACGTGTTTAAGCGAGTTGTCAATAGAAGATACGTGTCGGGCGAGCGAGTTGACAAGTGGTGGCGAGCCATGCGAGGATGAGTTAATTTTTTGAGCAAGAGCATGTCAAAAAGCGAGCGGATGTCAAAAAGGAGAGCAAAAATAAGAGAGCTAGTACTATCTATGCGGCACTAGCTTGGGGCAGTTCTATAAATAGGGGCATACTTATGGTTAAGAAAAAAAAAAAAAAAAAAAAAAAGATGAAGAAGAAAAAAGGAAAAAAATCTTTGCGATTCTCGGAAGGAAGATGGTTTAGTATGCCCCAGGCGTAGAAGAATCCGGCTCTCGATTGGGTGATCATTTATTTGAATCGAGCATCTGTCCGGATCTGAGTCTTTTACCCTTATATTCATTGAAGCGAGTTGAAGCCCGTTCTTGGGACTCAAGATGCTCGGAAGAGTCATGGTTGCCCTCCGCGTTACTCATCGCTACGATGATAAAGCCATGAGTCCCCTATGCATCCCCAAAATCTCCTCCGAAGGAGGATGTCATAGTGTCCGCCCAAAATAAGATGCCGATCTTGATGCTCGGGGCATCTCTTTGGAGGGGACGAGAATGGTGCGGTTGAAAGTTTTGCTTTCGACCTATTTTTAAGAGCGAGAATCGCCCCACATGCTCATGCCCATGACGCCGCAGATAACCACAACTTGTCGGGGAGGGACAAAAGTTTATCTTCTTCTTTGCTGAGCATGTTACAAAAAAAAAAAGGGTAAACGACTGATGTGCCACATCTTGTCGAGATCAATTCGCGGACAAGGTGAGGCGATTAGGTGTCTACTCAAGACAAGGTTTAGATTCAAAACCCCGGTGCGATAACAATAGTTGTGTAATAGATAGTCTTCTTGACTATGAGCGATGTAATAGAATACAAAGTGTTGCAAAAAAAAAAGAAAAGAAAGATATATGTACTTTTGTTCGCTAAAGAGTTTCTAGTTGAGGCCTATTTGAGGTCGCACCTAAATGGACGACCGAACAAAAAGGCAAACGAGCCTGTGTCTATGTTCACCGATTTAACGAAGTTAGATGATCGATTTCTATGGAGTAATGGGTACAGCAATGATAAGACGACTAGTACTTACAGATACCAGAAAGACTTAATGACGAAAAGGGTCGCACTAAATAAGACAAGTGGTTGAAATAAGACGATCGACCAAGAAAGGGGGTTCATAAAGTAACCCATCCGGTCGCATCTAAATAAGACGAGGAACGTCAATAAGACAATCAAAACCGAAAAGAAGTCGAGCGGGCATAGGCAAAACCTAATGTTCGACTTCATTGAGAAAGAAAAGGCAAAAATCGGGAAAGCAATAAAGTTTAACGCAAAAGCAACAAAGCAAATATCAAGCAACACAAGTATCAACATTCATCCTCAACAAAAAAGGTTAGAGAAACAGGTTCAAGATGTAATCCATTCGTTCAATTGAAAAAAAAATGTTCGGACAAAAGTAAAAAGTATCAACAAGAAAGCAAAGTGTTAAAGATATATTGTTCGAACTAAAAAGTGAAAGAAGACAAAAAGTTACACAAGTTTTACAAAGAAAAAAAAAGACATCAAGGTGCAAAAGTCAAAATTGGGGGGGGTAGGCGGAGAGAAATGTCGAACACATTATGTTCGGTCACCCTCAACAACTTGAGAATGTCGGTATCGGATGCTTTCATTGGGGAGGCGATTTTTCGGATTGCGGGGAGGTTCTTGCTCAAATCCTGCACTGATTGGTCCCAGATTCGATGTGAAGATTTTGATCACAACCTCGATAACAATAATGTCGAGTTCTCCTCTTCATCGAAAATGGATCGTCAATTTTGATCGCCGGGAAGAACGGAAAAAGTCACCGCAGACCATTCAAATCCGACATTGGGAGGTTGCGATCTGGAGGGTTATCAACCAGTCTTCTTGAAAATTTGGATATGAGAGGGCAATTTGCTCACCATTTATTAAGTATGTGGCGAAACGGATCGAACAACATCGGCAAAAGCGCAAATATCGAGAAGTTGGACATGGAGTCAATATACTCGTCATCATGCGACTTTGAGTTTTCGAGGCCTAAACAGTATTAGTCTCTTCAAACAATGATGAAATTTGTTGGTCAAGTCGTCCCTCTCACTTTCCATTTTTTCAACACCGGCCGGAGTTCTGGCTCAACATTCATTTCTTCTTGAGCCCGCCGTATATTGATCACCTCAACAGATTCAGTGCCTCTCTTGTTTGTGAGCATCCTTTTGAGCTAGGCGAGCATTCTCTTGAAATCGGCGAGCATCCTCCCGAGCCGAAACGCCAACTTATCTTAAAACGGTTTGCTCTGAGCGATTTCAATTCATCGCGGACCTTCAAATTTCGATCACTTTATCTTCAAAGTTCTAATCAAAGCCAAATAATTGGCTTGGATGTTAGCGGATTGAGCATAAGCTTTCTCAAGAGCGACCATAGATTAATACTGAAGCATTAAGCCCCCAAACGCATATTTTCCGGGGGGGTGGGGACCCGTAGTAACTCCTCCGGATCGGTAGTCCACTCGAGCGAGTCCGGCAAGCTTTTTTGAACATGCTACGCTGGAACTTCGTGTGAGCAAAAGTAATTCTTTAGGTTGGGCATTAAGGCGTGCTCAACCTCTGATATATATATATTCGACCAAGTGAGTATAGAGATATCGGCATGGCGAGAGCGAGCAAAAACATTGGTTGGATCCCATCCGGGAATGATTTATAAAAGATCGGAGGGGTCTAATCTGAGTCCATGATCGGGTCGGTAGAGGAGGAGAAGAGTGCCAACTTCCATTTTCGACAATCTGCGAAATGGGACCAACAACGATCGCTCGAAAAATCCGTCGACTGTGTGACATAAGTTTGCTTTCGTTCGGCCCGTTCGTTAAGACCTTCATATTGATCTCCACCCTTGGTCTTTTTGGTGGTGGAGTTTGTTCGCCCCCCCCATGTTCCCGAGCAGGGAGCCCCTCGTGCTCGACTTGATTCTCGGGACCGGATGAGGAAAACATTATTTGAGCCCTCGCTTTCGGCTGAATCGAAGCAAGTTCGTGGCCTTTTTTCTTGAGCCATCTCGGTGTGTTCGGATGTACTGGATGGTCTGGTAGGAAAATATAAATAAAATGAAATCATAATCAATGGGTAACGGCCGAACAAAAACCACAAGACTTATACAAAAACAAAAGATAATCCTTCTAGGAAGGATCAGACAACAAGATGATGAGGAGGCACGAACAAACCTCCCTTCTTTCTCTCGTTCGGCGGTGTTCAAAGTTATCACAGATCTTTCTAAGCGAGATTCGGATCAATCTTCTTTGAAATGGCCGTCGTTTGTCTCCTTATCCGTCGCAACTAGAATCCACGAAATAAAAAGTGAGTTAAAATCGGTTCAAATTGAAGAATGAAAGATACAAAATCACTTACTTGGTACACTCCGAAGTCGGTGGGGATGTCCAAGCGAGCATTTGGCTCGCTTCGGCCGAACTTTTCAATTGCCCCCTCACGAACCGAACTTCTCTTTCGATCAGCGATTTTGTTCGGCACATCCTCGATAATTTTGCACTTGGCGTTAGCTTGCATAAACAACCATCCGTGTTAGCCCCTCGGGACGAGTCAAGTGCACTAACCGAGCAAGTTAAATTTGCGAAGGATAATACCTTGGCTTCATTTTTGCGAACAAAGTCAAAAACTCATAATCATATGCCATCCGATTAGTTGCGTAATGGTGATATTCCACTCCACGAGCAAGCGGGTGATTTTGGGATGGAGAGGAAATCGAAGGCCAACCTCCATGGTGTCCAAATTCAACTGCGACACAACCCTCGGGGGTTGGTCAGATTCATCGAGGACGGTGCCCGAAAAAAAGACATCCTTAGGGGTTTCATAAATTCTATCACGGTGGCGAGCATATCTACATCAATTATGCTCATTATTTTTTTGCTCATTTGGTACTCGTTCTCTACACTAATCCTATGAGGTTGTTCGAAAGCAAACCAAAATTATAACGAGCATTGTACTCGCTTATATGTTGGATTTGTGAGGACACCAACAGTATACCAAGTTGAGTTTTGCCCACCATCTACACCTATGTTCGATTGATTTAAATTTGGTTGCCAAAATTTCCCCCCAAACAAAGATTCATTTACATCTACATCAACATTATCAATAGCCCTAGACCTAGTTTGAATTTGGGGCGAAGAATCATAATCTAATCGTCCGAGCCGAATCATTACGGGTCAAACCCTATCGACTCCATTTGGGCTTTATCGAGTCGGAAGAAAGAACGTAAATGGTTGCGAAATTGCCAACGGAATCTGAATTCGAGGCATTTGCCTCCGATGTACTTACATTATTACGGGGATTCTACTAATAGGGGGAAGGCGAAGGGAACTATGATGGTCGGATTGAGCAGGAAATTGAGCAAGAGGCCATAATTACAAAATAGAAGAAAGAATCGTTATTTACGAATGAATTTCTTCACGGAACAATGAAGCCTTCACCGGAAACTTTCGAACGGAAGACAATAAAAAGAGCGAGAGGAGAAAAGAGAAAAAGTTTAAAGCGGAGAAATATGGTTTATATGGACGCCGGTACAAATTCAAAGATCCGGTATGAATTCAAGCGATGCCAAACATGGCCCAATCAGACTTTAACAGTCGGGCCCCATGTAGAATACAAAGCGACCCGGGGGGTATTGTTGTGTTCGATATAATAAATCAGGATTAATCGATCATCAAAAGCGACACGTGTAATATTCGAATATAATAATCATGCCGGTGGATGAGTTACTTTTTGTTCGCCAATATCGTAAAACCTACGAACAAAACGTATCCGCTACTCGGATCGGAAAGAAGGAGTTAAAAGAGCGCAGTCGGTATGTTGAACTCGGATCTCTCAAGAAGAACTTCGGACATCCTAAAGGGTCGAGTGCTCGGCGCTCAAATATCGAAGACCCAAATATCCGAGGAATCGGTGTGCTCGAGGAGGACAATTTTTCAATATAAAAACCCGACAATAAAACCGACATGATTAAAGGGCGAACAAAAAGTCCAACCGAACAAAAGATTAATTTGGACGATCAAAAAAGCGACACATTTAAGCTAGTACAAAGATCGATCTAGAAGATGAAGTCGAAGCGTGGCAACACCACCGGAGTTCTTGCATGATCCAAAGACTCAAAGACATGCTATACCAAATCAAAGACATGCTATACCAATCCAAATTTCATGCTTTGAAGTGCTTTAAAAAGGAAGAAAAAAAAAGAAAGGTTGAAAATAATCCCAGAAAAGTAGCCTACAAAAATCCCTAGAGAGGTGAGGAACCGAAAAATTAGGGTGTTTATTCACATATACGAGAAACCCTAGAACTCATTTGCTAATCCGCATCGATTCATCTTCATAAGATGTATCAAGAACTGTACGTGTAAAGCTCGTAATACTATATCCTGGCTTGGTATGCCCCCAGAGTAGTCATTTCTTGACGAACTGGGTCAACAAATTCATCTTATTTACTGTTTATTTTACACGTATATGTTTTGTTTGCGAGTTGTAATCAAATTAGTCACATAATATTCATCAACCAAAACGACTCGCGACACTTTGTATAACCAAACTGAATTTCTGTCTTATTTACTGAAATAAATTATTTATCATTGATGTTTTAAATTTCATTGAATGTTACATATATTTACTGCATAACTATTCAATAAATAGTACGTGTTACATTGTAGTTAATTTAGTGATACCAGATCACAGAAGATCAAATTAATAGTCCCTTGTAACTAAAAGTACGTTGTTCACGACCTAGATGGAAATGAACAATCCATCGTGAAAGGTTGAAGTGTAAGACTCAGATTGGTTTGTCTTAATCAAGAGATTACACTAATGCATAACTGATGCCCTGAATAGGACCTACAGGAGGATAAATTCTTCAGCACTGAATTAGGAAGAATTAGACCTCAGTGGTTCGTTATTTCTTAATCTTCGTCCCTTAAATAGGATCGTTTGTGGTTAGTAATTATTGCTTTGACTTATGATGGGTAGAAAATCAATGAGATTCAATACTTTATATCTTGGGCAATATTATTGGTCACGTGCGATTGCTAAGATTTAATACGAAGAATCGTGTGCAAGTACGCTTGTTCGATTTGCCCCCTTGGGAGGTTCATAAGATTTATCATACCAAATCTTGCAAGTGGAATTAGTTTCCGGTATGGATAATAATGTTGAACAGTTCCTTGACAAAGGACAAAAGATATTAATTAAAGGAAAGTTGTTTCAGTGGCTTGAATTAATTAATGGGCTGGATAATCTTAAACACGGAAAATAATAACCATGAGCCATATTAACATTAATATGGGTTAAGATGGATAGTGCAATATTAACTATGTAGTGGGATTAATTAATATTTATGGGCTTGAATAATATTGTGGCTCAATATTAGATATTCAAAGTCCATTAGAAGGCTCAATCTTAATTCTCCTAAAGGCCCCTCAAGTAGCCCAAGCATAATGTCCAATAACTAAAAAAGGTGTTTAAAATAAAATAAATTATATTTTTTTCGAAAATTATAAATAAAAAGGGGAGAAAGATTTTCTTTGAATTCTGTTATGGAATGAAGATATGTATTCTTGGAATACAAGATTATCTCATTAAATTCAAGAAGTCTCCCACTTGGTTATTTATATGGAGATTTTCGAAAATTAAGAAAAAAAAGAAGGAAGAGAAAGATTTTCTTGATTTTCTTGAAAAGATATTATGGAAGATATGTATTCTTGGAATACAAGTATATCACATAAATTCAAGAAGATCCAGATCTTGGAATCTTTATCCTCATTTTTTTCGAAATTCCATAACAATAAGAGAGTGGGATTTTATGAAAAAAATTAATTAAGGGGAAAAGAATATATGGGATATATATTCAACATTTCTTGGAGATCAAGAAAGAGATTTTCTCTCCCTTTTTCCTAGCAAAAAATCGGCCACCACCCTCTTATAAATAGGGGATGATTTTTTCATCCCCAAGTTCAATTCCATGTGTTAAAAAAATAAAAAATCCACAAAGGTGATGCAAAATAATTTTATTTTTCCTTTTGTTAAATTGTTCGCGAGTTCCTACCACCGGATTGTTGAACATTTTGAGGTTATACTGAAAAGTATGCTTTTACTTTGTATAACCAAACTGAAGTTTCTTATTTATTTACTGAAATAAATTATTTAATCACTGTTGCATTAAATATGAATGAATGTTATATATGTTTATTGCAAACCCGTTCAATAAGGCGATCGTATTACGTTGTAGATAATTTGGTGATACCCGATCTTTGAAGATCAAATTAATGACCCTCGTAATTAAGTACAAATTCACAACCCAGGATGGAAATGAAGCGAACCATCATGAGCGGTTGAAGTGTGAGACCCAGATTAGCTGTCTTGACCAAGGGATCACACTAAGCGCATTTAGGTCTTGTTGAATGAGGACCCACTGGGGGAGGACAAATTCTTGATCTTGAATATGCAAGAATTAGACCTCAGTGGTGCGTTGTTTCTTAATCTCCGTCCCTTAAATAGGATCGTGTGAAATTAATAATTATTGCTTTGACTTATGATGCGAAGAGAGTCAATGCGATTCGATACCTTATATCTTGGGCAATATTATTAATTACATGACGATTGCTGACATTTAATACGGAGAATCGCTTGCAAGTACGTCTTGCTTGATTTGTCCCCTTGGTGGGCTCATATCCTTTATCATGTCAAATCTTGCAAGTGGAAATTTATTTCCGGTATGGATAATAATGTTGAGTTGTCTTTACTCCAAGGACAAAGATATTAATTAATATATAGCTTGTTCAGTGGCTTAATTAATTAATGGACTAAGATAATCTTAAACGCGGAAAATAATGATCGAGAGCCATGTTACATGTGAAATCGTAATATGGGTTAAGATGGATAGTTCAATATTAATTTTATAGTCGAGTAAATTAATATTAATGGACTTGAATAATATTTGGCCCAAAATATTATAGCTTCATAGTCCATTGGAGGTCCAATCTTAACTCTCCTAAAGACCCCCCAAATAACCCAAAATAAAGTTCAATTAATGAGAGAGAGAAGAAAATATTCTTACCTAATTTCCAAGAGTAATTTTCGAAAACTTTGTCTATTAAAGGAAGAAAAGATTGTCTTGATTTTCTTGTAGATATTTTATGGAAAGAGATAATTATTGTAGGAATACATAATTATCCCATAAATTCAAGAAGTCAAATCTTGACTCCTTTATTAGTGTAATTTTCGAAAATATAGGTAGAAGAGGGGAAGGAGTTTTTATGGAAAATTTAATTAAGGAGAAAAGAATATAGGAGATATATTAAAGATTTCTTGGAGATCAATAAAAGATTTTCTCCCTTATTTTCCAACCCTAATTTTCGTCCCCCCCTCCTCCCTATTTATAGGGGATGAGCTCTTCATTCCCAAGTGCAATTTCATGTGTTGGAAGTATTAGAAATCCACAAAGGCGGTAGCAAAATATTTTATTTCTCTCCCATTAAAATCGTTCGTTGAAATCTTCCCACCGGATAACGCTCGTGGACTTTGGGGATATATTTGGGAAGGCTCTTAAGTTGATTCATCCGTTTGATTCTTCAAGAGGTTAGTAATTCCGTAACTCCTAGTTCCGCATGTTTAGGATTTACGTGAATAATGTGTACGCATGTTGTTTATTATGTTGAATTGATTTAGGATTAATTCATGTTAGTAATTAACTGTTCAATTTAAATATGTATTTAAATAATCACCTCGAATAGATCCGGGCACCCCGATTTCACCAACAACTGGTATCAGAGCTCTAGTTTCGAGCTCTGATTTTTTAAATTATTATTTAAATTATTGGACATTAAATTGAAATTGGATAGTAGAATTGCTAGATATGTTTTGCAGGTATCCAATTGTCATGGTATTTAATGTGTTTATTTTCATGCGTATGAATGAATGGTCTTTAATTCGACTCGTTCAATTTGTTTTTCTCGTGAGAAAATCCACTTGTAGATTAGGCTATTTTGATTTGTTCAATGTAATAGACTAGTCTAGATTTAAGGTATTTATTTATGTTAAATAAATTGTAACCTGATCAAAGACGGAGACGAGTTAAAGATGGATCGAAAAAACCGCGACGTGGCGACGTCTTGTTGCTTAAACGCGTGCTAAAGGGAGGGAGGACGTGGCTGCGTGGACGACGCCGCCTTGAATGGGCTAAGCGCTTAGGCGCCAAAGGGATAGCCTTGGCGTGCTTTCGCGGAACGCATAGGAACGCTAGAGGCGGCGGCTCGCCGAGGTCAAGCTTCTTAAAGCGTCTTGCGAGGCGGGCCGAGGCATGCCCGATGATCTGGCGATGTGGCTGCGCCTAAGCGCCGCAGGCCGCCGCCTTGCCAAGCGGTTGGCCGGATGTGGGCATGCATCCCGGATGCGAGCTGTTTGGCGTGACGTTTCAAGACGGAGTTCTTTTCGAGACGAACGAGTGGGATAAATTCAAGACGACGTTTCTTCAAGATCAAGCCAAAGAAAATCAAACCATGACAGTTGGATAATTTGTGCCCAATGTGTTTATTTTCTGCTTTGCTTGATTTATTGTTGCCGTATTTTCTTGTGCTTTATTTAATTTGTTTAAATGTGTTTGCATGAGAATTGCTCAACGAAAAATCTCAAATTCAAAAAATTACTAAGTATGTTTTAATGATTAATTTGTTTTGACACAAATTAATTGTGACCTCCATGATTTATTTATTTGTGAAATCTTTTGGAGAAATTCTCCTACGGGACGGTTAAAAGATAGCTTTCACATGAATAAATTCCCAAAAGGATGATTGTGAATTATTATTAGTGGCGACGATGACCCTCCCACGAGGCTCTATCAAAGCGAAGTAAAATCATGGTTATTACTTAGGTATAAAATGATATTTATATTCTTCTCCGAAGTCCCTGTCAATTTTATATTGGTCAAGTGGGAGCCGACTATTAATTTTAAATTAAAGGTTTGTAAATGTTCTTATTTGTAACCTGCTTGAATGTGATTTAAATGATGACCCTCCCACGAGGCTCATTTAAATCTGTTTTGAGATGTTGGATGATGCATGTTCATAATTTTTTTTTTAGATTTTAATATGAATCATGTGATCGAATTATGTGATTTAATTTTGTGTTGATCTAGATATTGATACAAAATATATGTTTATTTCAGTTCATCATGTTGCAACCTTTTAATCCACTATTCAATATACTGAAAAAAAATAACTCACTGGTGAAAACTATGTCACTTGGAAACGTAATATGACTTTTGTCATCTCTGCACAAAAACATTATTGGGTTCTTGGCGGACATAAACCTGATAGAATCACTGAAGGGTCATCTAGTTCGGAAAGATGTTTGTACGAAATCTGGGAGCAAGCCAATGAATCAATAAAATCTATAATCTTGACTTCATTATGCGGTGATTTGAGGATCATTCATGAGGAAATTGATTCATTTTGCGGAGATTGTTCAAAGTCTTGAGGAAATGTTTTTCCTCGAGAAGCGCATGATCAAAGAGTTTCATCAAAATGGAGTTGAAAGGCTAAAAATGATTGAGGAGCAGTAAGGGATCACATTCTCAAAATCGGATGTCATTTTGAAAAACTTGCTTACCTTGGTGCGATCACGATGATGAGCGCAAATCGAATTCTTGATCCTAACTCTTCCAAGGAGCTTTAATGAGTTCTATTGTAATTTTGTGATGAGCGATCACATGTTTACCATAGATACCCTACAAGAGATCTTGGAGACGGTGGAGAAATACTTGGGACAAGAAGACAAAGCTTTGGTGACTAAGAAAGCGCTCTCAAAATCTAGGTCAAAGGAAGGCAAGATTGAGAAGGAGATGAATAGTCGATCCAAAGCAAGGCCACAAAAAGAAAAGGGTAAGAAAGCAAGTTGGTTGAAAGTCCGAAGACGCCAAAAGGAAAATGTTTTTAGCGTGGAGAAAAAAGGACATTGGATGTCGGCCTGTTCCAAACCCAAAAGGCATGGAAAGAAAGGTAATTCACACTCACTAGTCGTTGAAACTTGTTTGGCGGAGTATGCTACCCATTTGTGGGTATTGGATACGGGATCCACTGATCATGTATGTTTCACATTGCAGAATTTCAAGCGGACAGAGCGACTAAGTGAAAGTGAGATCCTCATCCTTATTTGGCGATCTTCTGAGAGTGGCGGTGAAGCAATGGGAGAAGTGCACCGTCCTTTGGCAACAAGGCGTTAATTTTAAGAGATGTTCTTTATGTTCCCTTTTTTTGGAAAAACCTTATTTCTATTTCTAAACTGGTTTATCGATGGATATTTTGTTCGTTTTAATAAAGATGTTACTATTTTTCATAACGATGTGATTATCTGTCGTGGAACTTTGAGGAACAATCTCTATATTATTAACTGTGCACATCACTCACAAAATGCATCCTATAACACATCTACTATTTCTTGTAAACGAAAGCGCTCGGCTGACATGAATGAGATACTTCTTTGGCACCTAAGATTAGGTCATATTAACCCGAAAAGGATTCAAGGGTTGGTGAAAGATGGTTCTTTGGGGTCTCTCCAAATTGAGTCATTTCCGACTTGCGAATCGTGCTTGGAAGGTAAAATGACCAAGAGGGCATTTGGAGCCAAGGGGCTTAGAGCTAAAGAAGTGTTAGAAATCGTTCACACCGATGTGTGTGGTCCAATGCAAATCAAAGCTAGAGGTGGCTACGAGTACTTCGTTACTTTTATCGATGATTACTCACGCTACGGATACATTTTCCTAATGAAGCATAAATCTGAGACCTTTGATAAATTCAAAGAATTTAAGGCTCAAGCAGAGAATCATAAGGGAAAAAGTATCAAGTTTCTATGATCTGATCGTGGAGGCCCAGATGGAAATGAACGAACCATCATGAACGGTTGAAGTGTGAGACCCAGATTGGCCTGTCTTGACCAAGGGATCACACTAGCGCATTTAGGTGCGCTGAATGAGGACCTACAGGAGGACAAATTCTTCGGTACTGAATATACAAGAATTAGACCTCAGTGGTGCGTTGTTTCTTAATCTCCGTCCCTTAAATAGGATCGTGTGAAATTAATAATTATTGCTTTGACTTATGATGGGAAGAGAGTCAATGCGATTCGATACCTTATATCTTGGGCAATATTATTAATTACATGACGATTGCTGACATTTAATACGGAGAATCACGTGCAAGTACGTCTTGCTTGATTTGTCCCCTTGGTGGGCTCATATCCTTTATCATGTCAAATCTTGCAAGTGGAAATTTATTTCCGGCATGGATAATAATGTTGAGCTGTCTTTACTCCAAGGACAAAGATATTAATTAATATATAGCTTGTTCAGTGGCTTAATTAATTAATGGACTAAGATAATCTTAAACGCGGGAAATAATGACCGGGAGTCATGTTACTTGTGAAATCGTAATATGGGTTAAGATGGATAGTTCAATATTAATTTTATAGTGGAGTAAATTAATATTAATGGACTTGAATAATATTTGGCCCAAAATATTATAGCTTCATAGTCCATTGGAGGTCCAATCTTAACTCTCCTAAAGGTCCCTCAAATAGCCCAAAATAAAGTTCAATTAATGAGAGAGAGAAGAAAATATTCTTGCCTAATTTCCAAGAGTAATTTTCGAAAACTTTGTCTATTAAAGGAAGAAAAGATTGTCTTGATTTTCTTGTAGATATTTTATGGAAAGAGATAATTATTGTAGGAATACATAATTATCCCATAAATTCAAGAAGTCAAATCTTGACTCTTTTATTGGTGTAATTTTCGAAAATATAGGTAGAAGGGGGGAAGGAGATTTTTATGGAAAATTTAATTAAGGAGAAAAGAATATAGGAGATATCTTGGAGATCAAGAAAAGATTTTCTCCCTTATTTTCCAACCCTAATTTTCGTCCCCCCCTCCTCCCTATTTATAGGGGATGAATTCTTCATTCCCAAGTGCAATTCCATGTGTTGGAAATATTAGAAATCCACAAAGTTGGTAGCAAAATATTTTATTTCTCTCCCATTAAAATCGTTCGTTGAAATCTTCCCACCGGATAACGTTCGTGGACTTTGGGGATATATTTGGGAAGACTCTTGGGTTGATTCATCCGTTTGATTCTTCAAGAGGTTAGTAATTCTGTAACTCCTAGTTCCGCATGTTTAGGATTTACGTGAATTATGTGTACGCATGTTGTTTATTATGTTGAATTGATTTAGGATTAATTCATGTTAGTAATTAACTGTTCAATTTAAATATGTATTTAAATAATCACCTCGAATAGATCCGGGCACCCCGATTTCACCAACAGAACAAGGATAAGGGAATACTTGAGAAGGTCTTTTGGTGTGTTCGTGTGAACGGGATCCATCTTCTCAACGGTTGTCACTCCGAGAGGTTAGTTCACGTAAACCCGTAGCAATTCCGCATGCGTAGGATTTATGTGAACTGTTTATATGCATGATTTGTTGTTGAATTATTATTTGAATTAATATAGGATTAATTCATGCTAGTAATAATTGTTATAATTAAATTTGTATTTAAATATTCATCCTGAATAGATCCGGGCAATTAATTCCCCAACAGATCGATCAACCATTCTGTAATTGTTAACGCCCTAAATTCAGATAGAAATTCCTAATTTTCTTGAGCCCTAAAATGAAATATTTCCTCCCAAACTGAAATCGCAGTCCTCTGAAATCTCATCTTTTTCAACCCGTCTGAAATCTCATCTTGTTCAACCCATTTGAAATCTCATCTTGTTCAACCCATCTGAGCTCGTTCATTAAAGTGATTCGCTCATGTCGAGCGGATAACGTTATTCGCCCAATTTACCATCTTCTTCGTACAACAGTGTTGCTCCTAAGATTTGTGGTCATGGTATTGAGGCTACCTGATTTTACGTCCATGACTAATGAGAATCCAAATAGATGGTTTTGGTGGTGTCTTTTTCATAAGGTGATAAGCCCTCGATTTTTTTTTCAATTTTTTTTTAATGGAGAAAAATTTTATTGTTCATTGAAATGAGATTTTTTGTTTTGTTCTAGGATTTTGATATCATTTCAGCATCTACAATTTATTTGGTATAGCGCTTCACGTTTATTTTAGAGTTATTTACAAAGGTGAACCAACATTTTCTTCAGAAAAATTAATAGAGTTTTAGCTAGGTAGATGATGAGATGGTAAGTCTTTTCTAGCTAGGATACCACGTTATTTGCGGGTAGGAGGCGTTCCGCCTGTGACCTTGATTTGCAAAAGATTGTTAAAATTGAGTTTTATTTACCAAAATTCAAAGGTTGAGATTAAATTGCAATTTTCGAAAAGGTCGTGATTTTTTCCGCAATTAAGCCATATGATTTCCCCTTAGTTGTTAGTATATGTCAGTTCTTCCAGGAAATAGGAATATATCACTGAAATTACGGACGAAAAAATTAATAAAACAATAAAATATTTTTAAATCATACTTTTATGAACCAAATCTATATATGAACTTTATAATTGTTATGTGCAAAAAAACTATCATTGTTATGCATACAAATTAGAGTAACACTCCTATGAACCAGGTTCACACTGGGAACCCTAATTCAATATGACACTTTTTAAGTGGGTTGACCCGAATTTGCATCGCACACGCTCAGTCTGATTTGAGTCTTTCACGTGGATCTCTCTCGCGCGCTCAATCATCTCTCTCGGTCACGCCGTCGCGCTCAGTTATCATCTCTCTCGCGCGCGCGTCGCATGTTCAATCATCTCTCTTGCTTTGCTTCGTCATGTGCTCACCAATCCACGCAATAAAGAGCAATGAAGATGAAGGTGTAAGGGACAATAGCGTGATTGTGAAAAATTCTCACTTTTACTCAGAAAAACTCTCATTGTTAAGTTATAAAAATATCACTGTTATGTTATAAAATTATCACTGTTATGTTATAAAATTATCACTGCTATTCATAAAAACTTTCACTGTTATTCAGAAAAACTCTCTCTCTTATTCAAATTACCACTCATTGTTACGCTATAAAACTATCATTCTATAAAACTATCACTGTTATTCAAAAAAACTCTCACTGTTACGCTATAAAACTATCACTCTATAAAACTCTCATTACCATCTTATTAAACTATCACTGTTATTTTATAAAATTCTCACTGTTATTCAGAAAAACTCTCACTCTTACGCTATAAAACTACCACTCTATAAAACGCTCACTATTATGTTATTAAACTATCACTGTTATTATATAAAACTCCCACTCTTATTAAAAAAAACTCTCACTGTTATTCAGAAACAATTAATTCTTCACCATCTTTTCCCTCTTCACATTGTTAGTATCCAACGTCACCCATCACCACACCACTCTGTCATCCTTACGCAACTTACTCGTATCCCTAAACCCCAAGAACCCAAACTATTTATTCTTGTTCACGCAGCTCAAAATTTCCGTACAACTAAACGTGATATCCACAAACCAAAACACCACTACCGTCACTGTCGCGTAGCAAGATCGCCGAGTCGCCGTCACCTAAAGAGTTGCAGAGTAGTTTCGCTAGTAGTTTCTCATGACAGTAGAGTGGGGGAGAGGAGAAAGAGAATTGAACACGAAAAAAAATGGCTGAAATGAAATTAAATGATTTATATCTGACCAGTTTTGTGTGTATAGGTCAGGCTTGACCCGGATTCATGGTATGAACCAGATCTACACAAGTTTTTGTCTAAAAATTATTGCTTCTTTAAAAGTACTTGGTTTTTAAAAAAAACTTATAATTTTTATACATAATAATGATATTTATGAATATGACAATAATATTTTTTATGCATAACAATAATATTAAAAAAATAGGATTCATAAAAAATTTGAGTTTATATAAATTTTTATCTTAAATTAAATCGGCGTTGATTTGAAATAATAAAATATGACAAAGTATAGGGTGAAAAATTTTAACACAAAAATCTGTAAAATTGGTTAAGAGTGTGACTTGTATTATTAAAGGGTATTAATTATAAATTTATAATAAGTAAAATGTGTGATTTTTTACTATAAAGAGTACGACAAAGTCTCATGTGCGACTGGTGCACGGATCTAAGATCCGTGCACTCGCCCCAACTCTACCCATGTATCCACAGAACATGTCTAATATATTCAATGGGTCAAATATTTATTTTAAATGGGTTATTCAGTTGCATGAGTGCACGGTACACTTGGGTGCATAAGAGACTTACTCAAAGAGTATTACTCATAACAGTAAATGATGTGATATATATTATAGTATGACTATGGGGTATTAATAATAATAACTGAAGGATTAGAGTTATATTACAAAAGAGTATTAGCAGTGATAATTGAAGAATCATGCCTATAAAAAAAAATCAATTTCACAATAAATAAGTAGTTTCATAGCCTACAAACTCATAAAATATTTGTCATTAAAAAACTGTTTAATTACTAAAAGTATGGAACACGAAAAGATTTCGTCTCTCATATTCGATGGTTGATTTATAAGGACTTAGAATTAATCAAATGACTTTTGACCAAACTAATACCTTTATGTATTATAACTAATACTGTTCATATTAGTTGTATTATGTGGATAGTATAAATAAGGGGGTTAGTTATAGTTTAGACTCACTTGATCATTTTAACCTTTTTTTCGAGTTTGTTGTAAACAGTTGTATCCTTCCTATTGTCACAAGAACAATATATGATCAATCTGCATTTTATGATTTTGATTCATAATTCATATCTTGTTATCAGAGATTCATATCGAACATTAATATTATAAGATTCAGTGTTTAAGTACAACTAGCTGCCAAATACACTTAACATTGGATGCATGACGTTCTACCGCATTAATGTATTTATTTTCAAATATTAGTCAATTAATTATGAACATAGAGAAAACAATCAGAAGCCAAATCATATTTACAGAGCATTGCAAGTTGGGGGAAATCATATTTACAGAGCAATGCAAGTTTTAGTGGCAATGACAATATATATCACTAAATTTTAATTATGATGGCAATAGTTCAGTGGGAGTATGTGTATATATCCAGGATCAGCACTAGTAAAATTTAATTTCACTTTCATTTTGTTTCGTCGCGACAAACTGCCACTATTTTCATTTGGATTCTATGGATATCAAGGTTGTCATGATTACTATTCAATAAATTGTTTTTTTTCTTTTAAGTTAATCGCTAAATATAAAAACTGTTGTTTTAGGTCAGGGAGATCCGGATGGGGGATGAGCTTCCTCCATCCCGACAATTTTTCGGATTTACATATCCCATATTCCATCCAAATACACATTCACCCCTATTGTACATTTATACTTTAAAATTATCACATCACTACTTTTTTTACATCAACTCATTCTCTCTCATACTTTTCTTACAACAATTCATTATCTCTACTACTTTTTTTATATTTTTCTTTCATACAATCATTACCACACTAACTAACAATAATAAATAATACATCATCATAATTAAAAAGTATTGATTTGACATAAAACTCCATCTACCTCTACCTCTTCCAACACAAAACAAACACCAGATTACTATTCACAAGATTTTCCCCATCCATTTTTTTCTCCATCCGGATATCCCCATCCACCTCAAGACGAAAACAAACGTGCTCTTAGAGTCATCACCAATTGAAAGTAGAGGTTTTGCTTCTAATACATGAAAGAATTACATCTCATCTATATATAAATCTTTAAATTTGGGGAGAGATATGAAATAAATTCATTGATAAAATTTATGCATAATAGTGATTGTGTGTATATATAACAGTGAAAGAAATATAATTCACTTTGAACTCAAGTTCACACAAATTTTTATTATAAAATTAAATTTAACAGTTATGTAAGGTATTGGTAAATTAATAAAGCTCTAAGACAAAATCTAGTGTGAAAATTTTCATACATGAAATTTTTTTAATTTACAATCAAATTCTGTAATTGGTGAAGATAAAACAAAATTGAGTGGTTCATGGTTCACTCGGCTCAAGTGATTCATGGTTCACCCTGCCCGAATAGGTCATAATTTAAAGTTCATTATTTAATGTTTAGGATGTAGATGATTGATTTAAAGTAATTTTATAGATTTTCACACATGAAAATTTTCACACTAGACATACTCAAGCTCTAATTAGTATAACATTAATATCCTATAAGTTGTTTCTCAATTTTATCTAATTAATTAATCTTAACTTTATTATCCTAAGCATTTAACACAAAAATTAAGTGGGACAATCGGACTTATTTCGTGAATCACATTTTGCTGGAGCCGGAGGCAGAGTTTTCATAGGGTATGTTTGTTCCGCTGCTACACGAACTCCCGTTTATTTTGATACTTAACGTGAGGATTTTGATATTCTATCAATCTTATAGTATTACTTTTTTTTTTCTTAATTTTATTCTCTCAATAAAATATATTAATATCATATACCTTTCTATTTTTCTCAATATATATACTCATAATAATAATAATATAATAATATAACATTAATTAATTTTTTCACCGTCATAAGTATATTATAAAATTTCAAAATAAGAATACATTTTATCTATTTCAAAGTTCGAAAATTTTTCCACCCACTATAATTCCAAAACAAATATACCATATTTACTACTCTGGATCCATAACAAGATGAACAATATAAATTAAATTGTGTTTCACAGCCAATTTTTTATTGTTGTTTTGTCTTAATTTCATTTATTTATTCACGCTACAAGAAAATTAATGGATCATATGGTTAAATATAGTTTCATGTTATTTTAATACATTTAGCTAGAGAATCAATAATAATAATAATATTTTATCATTAAATGTCAATTTTCTTGTAGTGTTATTAATTATCAATACAATATTCAAATATTTATGAGTTTTTTTTTTACTTTCAAATATTAGTTATATTTTATTTGATGAAGATGTTTTATTGATATAATTTATTTATTTTAAAAAAAAATGTACCAATGAATTTGGGACGAATTTTTTTAACAAATGTGTCATTAAATTCGGGTGAAGGTTGTTAATATTTTACAAAAGTGAACCTGCACTATGGTTGCTATTCCATTCCCTATTGGAAATTAACACGGACGAGGGAAGTACAAGTGTTAATTGAAGAGTACGTCAATGGCATCTCAAGTTAATAAATAACTAAACAACTAAAGAAACATCTAACCAGAATCAAAGAGATAAACTAATAATCGAGCTACAGTTAAACATACGTACGTGGTTTAACATCATTCACATAATTAGTTCCCTAAGCAATGATTTAATAATAAATTTTTTAAGCATATACTGCCTATCTAAATCTATAATACAACTGTCACTTAGTAATTGGCTTAGATAATGATTGATGCTAATCACTTGATTTGTTAATTAAGTGGCCACAGTAATGCAGTCTACAGGAAAATTGACTAAAAATAGGAAGAGAATATATAATGATAGCTACCTTTGTAGATCTGATATATACTATATAGGGGTTCATTGAATCAATAGTAAAATACAATATTCCCTCCGTCCCGATCTTTAAGGAAAAGTTACTGTTCATAAGGATTTATTGAAATAGTGTTAAAGTAATAAAGTATTGAAGGTAAAATGGGTATATCAACTTTATTAAAATGGTTAAGGTTACTTTATTAGAGGGTTAATTAATCCCTCTAAAATCTGCTAATAATGCTGCAAAAGATCGGGACGGAGGGAGTTTATCAAAATGACAAGTTTTCCCTAAAGATCGGGACGGAGAGAGTATTATATAGTTTATTTATGATCATGCCTTGTTGGGAAATTTATAGTTTTGATGAAAGTTCCAAAAACACATGTAATAGGACGGTCGGACTGTTTGGTAGTGATGTTTACATTCTTGCTATAGGAGACCGGTTGATAATGATTGTATAGAAAAAACCCGATGTAATAGATAGGTCACATATTGAGGGGAACTCAATATGTATAGGTCGAATCTGAAGAATCGGAAGAAGTTCGATATCAAGCCAGGCGAGCGTTAAAGCGAGCGGAAGATCGGATCGACGAATCGATCTAGTCGGATAACTTCAGTGGAAGTCATGAAGCTCAAACCTCGAATACTAGAAGATCGGATGACTTCGGAAGATAAGACGGAAGACCTACATCGGTAGGAGTCGGCCGGTTGAAGCTAAGTCAACAGCGCCGGAAGACTCTATCGGTGGTGATCGATTCGATCGATCGAAGTCGACTCATAAGATGAAAACCGATGTTTCATCTTATCATACGTCTGCGATCTAAACAAGAAGAAGACCAACCTTAGTTGGAGGAACAACAACGCAAAGCAAGTCTTCCATCCAATAAGGAAGAAACACGTATGAGCAGAAGCGATACTCGCGGGATTCGATGTTGCTCTCTCTCAAGCGGCTATAAAATACACATTCACGCTTTTCGGCCATGCCGTTCACAAAAGACGCGTCATCAAGCACGCAAGTCTACCTAAAATAGCTTGAGATTCAAATTGCTCTCCAACGGCTCTTTGATCTCAAGGTCTATAAATATGGGATCACACTTGAGTGATGATACGAAATGCTTGGACAAACAACATAATCAAGAAGCTCAAACTATAGTCGATTTCATACGAAGAACACAACAACAAGCTTTATTTTATATTGTGTTCATCCCATAAGTTCTTAGCAAGAAATCTTTTCATCTAGCTTTTAAATTTGCATGCATGAGGAAAGATTTCATAGTTGGAACCTCAACAATCTTACCCAAACCCCAAGTTAGGATAAGTTGTTTAGCAAGATTCGATCTAGGGTTTCTAAAAATTGATTTACGGGATCGGTTGAGTGAGAACTCTTAAAACATCTGTTGGTGTCTTGTGTTGGACTAACACACTAAACTAAGTCGATCGGTTAAGTCGGTTAAGTTGGTGCCCCTTGTGAAAGGGAAGAGTGGGCGTGGGATTTGGTTTGTCGAACCACTATAAATCTTGTGTGCCTTTCTTGCTTTGATTAACTTGCTCTCACATCGCACAATCTTAAAGCGCATACATTCTAAGTTAAGATCGAGATAGCACCAAGCTTACGATCGATCGGTTGAAATTTTCGTCATCGATTAAAAGATAAAACTTGGAATCGATTTATACAATTTGGTTTTTCACGGGTAAAACTTAAGCTTCACTGACACATCGATTAATCGATAGTTCTGAACCGATCGCTTTACGGCGTTGATAAGTTGGTTATCAGACCAAACTGATTCACTCGCACTTTGATCAGGCTATCTGCTCTCACACCTGATCCGCACGAAAAGTTTTTCAGAAGTCTATTCACCCCTCCCCTCTAGACTTCTGCCCTCACATAACCCGTTCGGGACCTACAAGTGGTATCAAAGCGGTTGGTTCTTCCGACCATCGACTCGTGTCATTGTGGTCCGTGAATCGATCTTGAAAAAAAAAACCGTTTTAAAAACTCATTCATTTTCCAAAATCACTCAGCATGGATAACACGTCCGGTATGTATCATGATCTGCCGAAGTTCTCAATCGATGAGTATGCAGATTGGGCCATATATATGTCCAACCATCTAGGCTCGATCAGTGGCAGAATGATGGAAGTCATCGAGAGAGGACCCATCATCATTTACTCGACAATCCTGCGATCGGAGGAGATCCAGATTTTTCCCGGGGAAGTCTTGTGCGAAAAAAGCCCAATACGATGGACACGGAAGAAAAAAAGCGCATACTACGGACACCATTGCAAGACATATCATCATGAAGACAATGGATAAGGTCACCAAAGAAAAGATTAAGTATCTCAAATCTGCGAAAGCAATGTGGGATACTAAAATTTGAGATCTGCGAGGAAATGAGCGGATAAAAGGCGGCCGTCTTCAAGCCGAACCTGGTGAAGTTCGAGCCCAAGATCTTTGCCCAACGAAACCATCAACGAACTCGATGGAAGAATTACAATGTCTATAAACAAGCGAGAACTTGGTAGAGATGTCGATAAAGATATCAACTATAAAATCCTAAGGTCTCTCACCAAGAAGTGGGACATGAAGGTCACGGTAATCAAAGATTGCGGGACATTTCAAGAATGAAACCTAGTAGCTTGTTCTTGAGTCTTAAAGCTCACGAGTTCGACCTCGATTGAAAGAGGTCAAAGGCGATGAAGGCGAGGTCCCTTTGAAACCTCGACTTCAAAATCGATTCTTTCAAGGCAACCGATGGAGAACAAAGGCCAATGAACCCATTGGAAATATATTAAGTCGGCGAAACGGATCGCTTTACTTACCGGGGAAGCTTGAGAAGTCGGATATACAACTTGGTAAGTATCGAAGATTTTATAAGGACTATCAACATAGCCGAGGGACGAGATAGGAGATCGGACAATAGATCTCGAAAGAACCGAGATCGATGATCGGAGGGATCACAGAGATGAAAGGGAAAAAGAGATAGTCAGACGAAGGAAGGAAGAGATAACCAATCGGATAGAAGAAACTCGGACTACTATCGAAGGGAAATCACCGATAGGTCATACAGACGGAGTGATTCACCGGAAGGAAAGGGCGGTGGATCAAGGAGGCGTGCTTCAAGCGGTGAAGCCAGTCACTATAATGATTGCCCGGACTGACGCCGAGAGAGAGGGAAGAAAAGAGGAACAAAAGAGAGCAACGCTATAGAGAGAGAAAAGAGCCATGGTTCAGCGTCGTCGAGGAATTGACGATTCTATCTGCCCTCCGGGACTCGGATACTCCTCTGTAGAAGACTTCACTTTGATCGGCGATGTGCGTCGACTTCTATGAAAATGAAGATCGATATTCTCGTCGGATGATGATGAACTCTGCTGATGGCGGGGAGGACGGTCGAGGTAACCTCAAAAACCGCTTTCGTTCGACTTCTACACCGCTATCATTAGCTTTTCTTTGGGGAGATTGACCGCAACTCTACTCGAAGCAATTGCTTGAAGATCTCTCAATGCGGTAGAAACTTATGCTATTGTGGAAGCCGAGAATGATAAGTCGAGGACCGAAATAATCGACTTCTTTGTCAAGAAAATGATCTCGAGAAAAGCCTCTCGAACTTAGATCAATTTGAAACCCTTTCGAGAAGGTGGCGAGGAATTTAAAATTCTCGAAGTTAAAGCTTCGATCGAAAAGCAAAGATCAAAGATCGGATGGAAATTAACGACTGACAAAGTTCGATGACTTCAAAATCTTGCAAGCAAAATTCGATGAGCTATTAGAATGCATGAAAGTCCGAAATCCTCGAGGATAATCTGCGTAAGAAAATAGATGTTTTTCAAAATCATCTCAAACCGTTAAAGACATGAACGCCTATTTTCGAATAAAGATTGATAAGGAGGGACTTGGCTATGAGAAACCCTCCACATCCTCAAAAGCCCCGACTGATTCATCTCAGAAAGGTGTAATCAGACGAATTTCTGAAAAAGATACACCAAAAGCTAAACTTGTATCTAATAGGGGTAAGAGACAGTTGAGCAGGTAAAGGCAAGTGCCTAACAAGAAAGGAACATAAATGGACCCCAACTGGTAAAGCATCGGTAGGAATCACGGAAGAACCGGTTCTTACGAAGAGACCTCAAACGATCAACAGATCGAGAATCGAGAAAAGACAACCTACAAAAAGGGAAGTCTAATCGAGACCAGTCAAGGTCGGTTTGCCTAATAAGCATGCTTCCGTAAAGCTGCGAAAACCATCTATGCGAAAAGGATATGAATCTTTTGATGGTAGCGATCGTACCTACCCCTATAGTCGAGAAATTTAGAAATTGACCTTTTTTTGAACCACCTTTGGATAAAAAGAAGACAAACTGAAAAGTTAAATCATAAGTCTTCTAAGTCATCCAAGGTTCACACAAGTAATCATACAAATCAGAAAGCATATGAGGATAAGTATGATTATGTTGACAGGTATGGGAGACAAATCAGGCCTTCTGATCTGACTGATCACAATAGAAGTGCTCTGTTTGTATGGATCCCCAAATCCAAACCTAACCCCTCAGGACCCAATCCGAAAGGGGTACCTAAAGCCTGATCTGATTGCAGGTTCGCGTGGGTCTGGCCAACAAAGGAGGTGTGCAAGCAACTATCTGGTACATCGATAGTGGATGCTCAAGGCACATGACTGGAAGCAAACATCTCCTCAGTTCCTACATAGAACCAGAAAGGCCCGCGTGTACTCTTCGGTGATGATAACTTTGGTTATACCAAAGGGTTCGGAACCTTAGAGAATGATGATGTACAAATGTAATCGGAGTCTCATTATGTCGAAGGTCCGAAGCACAACCTATTATCGGTTTCACAATTCTGCGACAAGCGGATTAGGTGTTGAGTTCTCGCCCGATCAATGCACTATCAAGAATCGAGTCACTCAATGATTTTTGCTAATTGGTTCAAGAAAAGGGACGATCTACGGTGATTGGAGCAGTTGTCCAAGAAATCGTGCTGATTGTTAAGAGTTCCAAAAGTAGCGGTTGGCTCGGCACAAAAGAATGGGCCATCGAACTTTAAAACTCTTAATAAGATAGCTAGGATGTCTCTAGTGGAAGGACTTCCGAATGAAGTGTTCTCAAAGGATCGGACATGTCTTGCATGTCGGAAGGAAAACAATTCAAAGCTTCATTCAAAGGAATTTCCGGACCCGGCATCGGCCAATCTTGCGGTTGCTTCATATGGATCTGTTTGGACCCAGTTACACGGTCGGTCTCAGCGGACCAAATACACTCTGTGTCGTCGTGGATGACTATTCCAAGTTTACAGGTTATATTCTTACATAAGAAGAATGAGGCGACAACCAAGATACCCGAAAGTTGCTAAGAAGATTACAAAATGAGAAGGGTGTCGGCCAGTAGTAAAAATCGGATCGGATAAAGGTCTGAGAATTTACGAACTCTTTTATTCTTGATTTTTGCTCTAAGTTTGGTATCTGACATGAAACATCATTTGCGAGGACGCCTACAACGAGAATGGAGTATTTGAGCGGAGAAACGAGAACTCTCAAAGAAGTTTGCTTTCGAACAATGTTATTTGAACATGCGATACCAAACCGTTTAAAGGCGAAGCAATCAACCTTTGCATGCCATCTGTGAAGCAGATGTCTCTGACTAAGGCTCACTACAAAACACCCTATGAACTATGGAAGGCGAGAAAACCTCGTGTTTCTTACTTCCATGTTTTTGAGTGCAAGTGTTTCATACACAATAATGGGAAAAGTCGGGTTGAAGACTTTTGAGGCCAAGTCGATGAGGGTATATTTCTAGGGTATTCCTCATCTAGCAAAAGCCGGGGTCTACAACAAAGCGAACCCTAATTGTGGAAGAAACACCCCATGTAACCTTTGATGAAGCATCTTACGATCAAGAGAAATCGCCTCGAGAACAAGAAGTACGGATCTGCGAACACGATATTGAGGAAAATGGATCGACTAACGATCAAGGAAAAAGAATCTAAAAGCGTATCAATTTACATTCCGGATCTAGGCTGATTCACGGATCAATCGAGATCTAAAGGTACGAACAACTGTCGATGAAAAAATTTGATCACCGAGATAAGTAAGAATCGAACCATCCGGTTCGGGGGAACTCGAAGTTCTCGCGAGCAGGACATCGACCACATGATGATTCCAACATCGGTGAGACTTGTTCTTATCAAGTGGACCATAACCTGCACCACTCCCAATCGCTAGTAATAAGATTTTTATCGAAGCAGACGATGTTCTCAAAACCAAGCGCCAAATCGAGCGAAGGACACGGATAACCCGGTCATCCAATGATCGATAATCGGAGGAGACCCGTCGATAAAATTAAAACTAGACATCAGTTGGTGAAAGTGCCATGTATTCTTTGTTATCGTCTATGAAGGAACCATCTACAATAGAGGAAGCATTACAAAGGCAAACTGGATTCTAGCCATGCGGGAGCTGGAGCAGTTCGAGAGAAATGAAGTTTGGGAACTAGTAGGCAGACGGTCATCAAGGCGTAATTGACACGAAATGGATCTTCAAGAACAAGAGAGATGAAAAATGTTATCACGAAAAAAAAGGCAAGACTTGTTGCTAAGGGGTATTCTGTCGAAGGAATTAATTACGATGAGACCTTTTGCGATCGCTCGCCTTGAAGCCATTCATTTATTTTCGCATATCTTCCCACAGAGGGTTCTTTGTGTATCGAGATGGACGTAAAAAGTGCTTTCTTAAGCGGGGGTACTAGCGAGAGGAAGTTTATGTCGAACAACCTCCGGGCTTTGAAAAGGGCAACCAAGTGTATCGTTTAAGAAAAAGCTCTTTATGGCACGAAAGCAGGGCTCATGACTTTGGTATGATACACTCTCTCGGTTCTTGATTGAAAGTGGGTTCACTAAAAGGCGATGGGATGAGAACCTTATTCGAGAATAGAAGATGGAGAAGATATTACGATGGTTGATTTTCGTGGGCGACATCATCTTTGGATCTCTAACAAGAGCCTATGTGAAAGATTGAAAAAACCGATGCAAGGGAAATTCGAGATGTCCATGATGGGTCGGATGAATTACTTTCTAGGTCTCCAAGTTAAACAAAATCTGAAGGGATATTCATACGCCAAGCAAAAGTACACTAGGAATCTATTGGCTAAGTTTGGAATTCAAAATAGTAAGGAAGCCAAAATTCCTATGATATTTGGATTCAAGATGGATCGAGATGAAATTTGGTCGAAAAACAAATCGGAAGGAATATAGGGCTCTCATTGGATCTCTATTATACTGTTGACCGTGAACCGGATATCACTTTTGCGATAGGTGTATGTGTGCGAATTTCAAGCAAATCCAATGATCGACCACCTAGAAGCGACTAAGCGGATTCTTAAGTATCTGAAGGAACAATAAACCTTGGTTTATTCTACCCATCGAGATGATAATCTAGAACTTAGTGGGTATTACGATTACGATTATGGAGGTTGCAAGATCGTGAAAAATCAACCTCGAGGAACATGTCGGTTCTTAGGAAGTAAAACCCGATCTCGTGGTTTTCAAAAAAGCGGAGACATCGATTGCGACATCTACAAGCTGAAAGCGAGAATATATATGGCGAGGAAAATTTGTTGTTCCCAATCGCTGCAGCTCGATCGGCGGTGAGGATTACAACATTGTAGCTAAAAGCGTGCCTATATTACGCATGCGATAATAGTGCTATTGCAATCACTCGAGAATCCGGTTCTACATACAAGATGCAAGCATGTGGATGTCGGACACCACTTTATAAGAGATCACGTTGAAAAGAAGAATATCGAATGGAAAGATTCATCTTGATATCTGAAAGGTGATATTCTAACCAAGCCACTAAAGTGAGATCAGATTCGGAGATTTATGCAATGAGCTAGGACTTCTAGATCTTGGAGAAATGTCCGAAAATGTTTGATGGAATGTTCTCGAACTATTTGGTTAAGAGACTAACGGATCGAGAGAAATCGATTGAGTTTGGTATCTTAAGCGATCTCAAGAGAGGCGATAAGCAAAAATCGATCGGACTTACACATTTTTTACGGATCGAAAGGAACCGATCGATTTTAGTTTATCGTTTAAAGTCTATCGGTTTAAAGGAATCGATCGATTCAAGGTTTATCGATTAAAGGAAAATGCTCGGTTTAAAGGATTATCGATTAAATCAATTTGGTTATAGTATTTCTTTGTGAATCGATTTAATTTGATATTCAACAAGCAAGATTAGGAGATTAAGAGCTAACAATCGCATAAGAAAGCGAGAATTTACACAACGATGAAATAATGAGAACTTTTCATTGATAAAAACCGAAGGTGAGGTTACATTCTGAGTTACAAGTACAAGAAGACCAGGAGGTCACAAGACATAAATGTTAACCAAAATCCTAAACCTATAACCCTAAACCTTCATCCTAACCCGAAGTGAAGGAAAGAGAGAGATTTTAAACTCTCATTTTCCCCACTTAACAAAGGGGTGAGAAAGGCTTTAAAAAAACGAGAATCCCAAGGCGGTGCAAAAAGTGAAGATCAAAAAAAACTGGAGCGGCAATGGCCTTGATAGGATTCTTAAGCTTTGGAGCCCTAAAAGGAAAAGTAGTAGGGCTCTCGGTTTGTTAAATGGAGCACGTGTGCCAAAGAGTTGGTCGTCGAGATCTCATGGGCACATGTGTCTTGATATTTTATACCGAGACTAAGTCGATGGTTCCGTTACGTCATCGAGATAGACACACAAGGTGCATACGGTTAGGAGAAGTGTCTTCTCGGTTGCAACAAGCAGATCCGCATACGGTGGTAGAAGCTTTTGCGACAATCGTATGTGAAATCGAAGATGATGAAGAAAAAACACAATAAGGGATGCAAAGGGTTGATTTGAGAAGGTGAAACCATATAAAAGGGTGTAAAAGTGTTTTTTAGGAAGTCTCACCGGAAACAAGGGTTCACCAAGATACATGATTCTTACAATGAAGATAAGTATGGTGAATGGGTGATGTTGTGTAAAACATTGGTCCAATTTATAGAGGCCAAGCAAGGATGCAAATGCAATTTCCATTTCAAGAAGCCTATCAGAAATTTGCATCAAAAAGGATGAGTGTAGAAATCGCGATTGATAATTGGATAAATTTACGGTTGATTGACATATCGAGAGATTAGGGCGATATTTCGCATGTCAAATCCGCCTACTTAGGGAATAGAAGCTACTACTCAAGACTAAGTTTTGGCGGTAACACTTATCCCAAGAAATTGGCTTAATCGAAAAAAAGAATCGGATGAGGTCAACCAAAATCGATTACTTACGAGCATGATCGGATGAGAGAGATCGGTGAGCTTGAAACTCAATAAATCGGATATATCGGTCTATATCGAAATATCGGTTGAAGGGGGAACTTCAATTGATCAAGGAGGATCAAAGGAAATCGGGCGTACTCAAGGAAAGATCGGCTAACTGAAGTTTCAACAAATCGGATCTGTTGGGAAGATCGGTTGAAAGGATCGGTTGGGAAATTTCTTAAGGCTTAGGCGAGAATGATTAAGATCAACAAGTGGAATCAACATTGACAAGTAATATTGGTGATTACAATATCGATCAACCGAATCTGCGATCTCTTTTCTCTTGTTCTTTACTTATTTATCGGATCGTGTCGATATTATTTGCCTTCTTGTACCCCTTATCCTTGTGGCGTGTACTCTGCAAATCATTTAATGCGGACGTGGGGTACATGTATTAACCGCTATTTGATCGTGCTTTTTAAATCAAAAGTTTTTTTTATGCGTGCGTTTTCGACCCTACGATCAAAACCGCTAAATCTGGAGCGTACAATCTTTTCAAAAACGTTTGATCTTCAAAATCTTGTCTTATTGTTCCTCGCCTCTATATAAGATTCATCAAACCTTACGAGTTTTTTTTACGCTTCACAAACTTGCATTACTTTCCTTTGAAAAACTTCAAATTTTCTCTCGTTTCAAAAGCGATTTCTTAGAGTTCTAAATCTTCTCTGAAAATTTGAATCGGTAATATTTTCATTTAAGCTTAATGATGAATCTTTCTTTCCGATAAAAACGTTGATTTCAAAAGTTGTTTTTTGAATTTTTGCTTCATTGCCTTTTGTTTTTCCGCAATATGATATTGATATTGATTATGCACAAATTTAATGAGTCTATCTCTCACTGTAGATGGCCACTCATGGACTAGGAAAGATCATGTGCAACTATGCGGGGGGGCAAGCGAAGATCTTTGAGGATAAGTTCGTTCGATTTGGAACCATCGAGGATTACGAATCCATGGAGGTGGAACAAATTACGAAGAAAGGCCGGATTGAAACATATTGCTCGCTCCTTTGCAATCCGGTGATGCAATATGAAGCTACTACAATTCTTGCGAAATTTGAGTGTGGATCTGAGAAAAAACCGGAGCGAAACTGATGTCGTCGGTCAACGGAGAAGAAATCGATCGACAAATGCGGACATCACTCGTCTGTTCGGCTTACCAAAGGGCGAATCTCACTGCACACTGAGGAGAATGAGGGCGAAGAAATCGAAGAGGAGCTCTTAAGAGAGGCGGACAAACATCGAAAGCCCGGATTCATCGGGCCAATGCTCAAAAGAAAATCTGATTTGTTGTTTGACATTCATCCAAACGATCATGGGAATCTCATTTAGCCGGATGCTCTCACATCGGTCAAAATGTACGGCATGGCGGCAATAATTGATGGGGCTCGAACATCAATTGCACGGCTTCACGAAAAGCCATCTTGCTCCAAGAACACGAAAAATTTGGAGTCAATGAATCGAGGCGAGTCTTTCACGAAAAAGAGAGTCGACAATCTCAACAAGGTTGCAGTTATATTGAAGGACAAAGCGCCAAGCTATTTGAATGGAATCGAGAATGGATTTGAAGTCCTACAATGCCTTCCTCTCATCAACCCGGTTATATATGGGCCACGAGACGATGACAAGGAGCCCACTCAACAAAATGAAGAAAGGAAAGAGCAAAAAAGCGCCTCATCCACACGGTTGCTCCTGTAAAAAAAAGCGAAAACCGGTGAAGGCCAGGAGAAGAGGCCAAAAGAAAGCAAAGCAAACTACCATGACTCTAGCACTAGAAGATGAGTCGAAGAAGAAAAAGCGCCCGAAGCGATCATTGCGCAACAAAAAAACAATCGAATCGACAGGCAAGCTTCTCAACCACGAGGGCTCGCCGGAAACGATCTCGGCGAGTAGAAGCACAAACCGATAAATCTCCTTCTCCTCAACCTCAAAAGGTGATTCACCGCTCGGACTAAAAATTTCTGCTGAGCATGTCTCTCCTGCTAGTTCACTGCTCATGAACTGAACCGGATACAAAGCGCCACTTCTGCAGAACCCGCTTGGTCGAACCAATCGAGACAACTTCCGCCCGACTCAAGCACAACAAGAAGCTTCCACATCTCATCCAAGCGAGAATGCGGGACGGATAATTCACGTATCGGATCAACAAAGACCATCCTTTGGAAAAATGGTGGGACTAAGAATTGAGCGAGAGATTGATGAGGCGTATCCACTGGTTGGGTCGCCCATCCCGCTATATAGAGAAGAAGTCATGGAGATCCTCTTTGGAGAGATCTCAGTTAAAAAGCTTCTCGGATCTTATCTTACTTGTTGAGCGGATGGGTGGTGCGGATGAGTTCGCAGATTTTGACTTCGATATGAGGAAATCGCAAAAGTGGGATCACCGGTGAGCTAATATCCGATAAATCTGTGAAAGCTCGATCCACGGGAAGTTGGAATTGCGGAAGAAGAAAAATTTGGAGAGCGCTCAAGAAGCTCGAAGCAGAGCCGCTGAAATGGAGAATGCGGGGGCTGCTTGGATGAAAGTGGAAAGCGGTCTTCATAGTTCACGACCAACCACCGGAGGCACAAACAAGCCGAACTCGATCAAGTGATGGATCAATTCCTACATCTCAAATCACCATTTCGATCAACCCGGAGATCAAATCTTGTCTCAAAGATCTCCGAAAAAAAAGAGATTGAGGAGTGCTAAGCGATCGAGAGACAAATTAGTCTCAAACAAATCGAAGCAATCGAGATCGGTTCTCCCAATCCATGACCACCATGTCTGCTGAGCTTACAAAATCGAGTTGATGACAAAAGTCAAACAGGTGGATCAAAATCAATCTTCTTTTCGACGCCATCGAGAAAAGGCTCGAGTTATCGGAAGAAATTTGACAAAATGATTTGGACACTCTCTGCTACAATGGAAAGCGCCAAGACGAGTGATTACAAGCTGTTCGAGAATCTAATGACTCAAACTTCGGGTTTATCCGCTAATGATCCGAATCGGGCATTATCAGTCAACTTTGGTCTCTCGACTTCCCACCTCAATCGCTTTTTGATCAAACCAAAAAAGGGAAGGATCGAGAAACCAAGTGACACATCGAAGATCTGATTCATACGGATAAGGCCGGGGACAAAGCTCAATTGCAAAAAGGCTGCTGCGGGTCTTTGGGACATCAAAATCTGGACCGATTACTCGGACCGGAAAGTCACGGAAGCCTGACTAGTCGGATCTGGTGATAAGGAGCTAGTTGTGTAAAGATTGTCCAAAAAGCGGATGGTGAAGAAGAAGAAAAAGAAGGCGAAAAAACGGGCCAAGAAGAAGGGTTGAAAGCGAAGTTCAAATCAAGGGCTAAGAAAGGATTATTTGGAAAATCGCACGGAACCTCGGTTGCTTGGCAAAAGTCGGCGAGATCATACCAAAAAGCTAGCGCCTGACACGCTAAGAGGTTTGAGGAATGGAATAAGATCGAAGTGAATGGCTTCTAGATGCCTTTGTCCTTGATCTTGTTCCAAAAGAAGAATCACCGGATGATGAGTTCCTCAATTTGGTTTGAGAATAAATATCGAGACTTTTCGGAAGTATCACGGAAAATGAGGCCAAGCTTATAAATGTAAAGATATCTCGCCAAGAGTATGATCATTAATATACTCAAAAGAAGGCGGATGGCTCATTTGATGTTGGCATTTGAGAGATTCTACTTTGACATCTTGAGCAAATCGCATATAACCCGATCAAGTGCGGACAAGCGATGTCAAATGGAAACTCTATCGATTTTCAACGTTCCACAAGACCAAAGAGAAATGCGGAAGGATACAAGCCCAAGGGTGTGAAGAATCGAAGAAGGCGTCTAGGGATCATTTGCTTTTAAATTCAAAACTTTTACGATGTAACATGTAATCATCATATCTAATGAAAAGTTTATTTTTACGATCCCAAGACAAAATCTCTTTGTCTTACGATTACTTGCTCTTTAATTCATTCTATACTTATCAATTTGTTTTGGTTTTCTCGGGTGTTTTGGTTTCATCAAAATTGTTGGGAAATTGTTGGGAAATTTATAGTTTTGATGAAAGTTCCAAAAACACATGTAATAGGACGATCGGACACATTGGTGATGATGTTTACATTCTTGCTATAGGAGACCCGGTTGATAATGATTGTATAGAAAAAGCGATGTAATAGATAGGTCACATATTGAGGGGAACTCAATATGTATAGGTCGAATCTGAAGAATCGGAAAGCCGCGATATCCGACAGGCGAGCGTTAAACCCGAGCGGAAGATCGGATCGAATCGATCTAGTCGGATAACTTCGGCGGAAGTCATGAAGCTCAAACCTCGAATACTAGAAGATCGGATGACTTCGGAAGATAAGACCGGAAGACCTACATCGTAGGAGTCGGCCGGGTTGAAGCTAAGTCAACAGCGCCAGAAGACTCTATCGGTGGTGATCGATTCGGATCGATCGGTCGACTCATAAGATGGCCCGATGTTTCATCTTATCATACGTCTGCGATCTAAACAAGAAGAAGACCAACCTTAGTTGGAGGAACAACATTTGCCAAAGCAAGTCTTCCATCCAATAAGGAAGAAACACGTATGAACAGAGGCGATACTCGCGGGATTCGATGTTGCTCTCAAACGGCTATAAAATACACATTCACGCTTTTCGGCCATGCCGTTCTCAAGACGCGTCACATCAAGCCCGCAAGTCTACCTAAAATAGCACGAGATTCAAATTGCTCTCCAACGGCTCTTTGATCTCAAGGTCTATAAATATGGGATCACACTTGAAAGTGATACGGAAATGCTTGGACAAACAACATAATCAAGAAGCTCAAACTATAGTCGATTTCCATACGAAGAACACAACAACAAGCTTATTTTATATTGTGTTCATCCCATAAGTTCTTAGCAAGAAATCTTTTCATCTAGCTTTTTTAGCTTTGCATGCATGAGGAAAGATTTCATAGTTGGAACCTCAACAATCTTACCCAAACCCCAAGTTAGGATAAGTTGTTTAGCAAGATTTCGATCTAGGGTTTCTAATCTTGATTTAAGGATCGGTTGAGTGAGAACTCTTAAAACATCTGTTGGTGTCTTGTGTTGGACTAACACACTAAACTAAGTCCGGTCGGTTAAAATTCGGTTAAGTTGGTGCCCCTTGTGAAAGGGAAGAGTGGGCGTGGGGACCGGTTTGTCCGAACCACTATAAATCTTGTGTGCCTTCTTTGCTTTGATTAATCGCTCTCACATCGCACAATCTTAAAGCGCATACATTCTAAGTTAAGATCAGATAGCACCAAGCTTCTGATCTGATCGGACCTGAAATTTCTGTCATCTGATTAAAAAGATAAAACTTGGAATCTGATTTATACAAACTGGTTTTTCACACGGGTAAAACTTAAGCTTCCCAACACATCGATTAATCGATAGTTACGAACCGATCGCTTTACGGCGTTGATAAGTTGATTATCGAGACAAACCGATTCACTTTCGCACCTTGATCAATATATCTGCTCTCACACGACCAAGACGAAAAGTTTTTCAGAAGTCTATTCACCCCTCCCCTCTAGACTTCTGCCCTCACATAACCCGTTCGGGACCTACATGCCTTGATGAAATTTTATATTTCTTTTAAATGTTACTTATAATAATAATTTTATATTTCTTTTAAATGTTACTTATAATAATATTTAATGTATAGGATAAGGATTCATTACATGTTATTGGATTGTGATTAATTCGAAAAGCTCTCTGATCAATCATCATTGGGGTGTTTGCAAAAATTTATGATTTTAAAGAAGTAATTAAAATTAGTAATTATGGAAAAAGTGATTAATAGTAAAAATTGATAGTATTTATAAAATAATTCTAAGAAAAGTTGATAGTATTTGTAAAAATAGTTTAAAGTTTTTAAAAAATACTAATAAGCTATTAAAAACATTCTCTTTAAAGCTTCTAACTTATAATTTATTAAAACTTATTTAAGCTGTCAAAAGACAAATAAAACACTTAAAATTATTTCTGCACGTAATTCTAAATGATCATAATCACTTATAATAAGTTTTTACAAACACCACCATGGACTGGAATCATTGTATTGGAAGGTACTACATTTTAATCAATTTCTTGTAAAATAATTTCCACATAATTTAGCAGTAAAAGTAATATAATAATATTTTTAGAAGAAACATTATGTTTACTCTACTTTAATTTTGTATCAATTAACATATTATATTGTTGAAGATAATACAATATTCAGTACACATGTAATACGATTTAAAAAGAGTTTTTTACACTTTTGGTCCCATGAACCACACCATGTTTTCGATTTAGTCTCACCACTGGCAGATTTAGTCCCACAAAAATTTAAATTTTCAAATGTAGTCTCACCGTTACTTTTTTCGTTAAATGTACTTGCAAATGTGGTCCCATAAGTTATGGGACATAATTAATACTCAATTAAAGCTTAACCACCTTTCAACCACTGACAGTTTTAGTCCTATACGTTATGAAACATAATTAACACCAAATTAACCAATTAATTGTCTGGGCCCACTTTCACATATGGTCCCATAGGTTCCATTTCTTCCCAATTACAACATTTGAGCGTCAATTTACCCAATTACAACATTTTGACGCCAATTTACTGTCAATTTCAGTCCCATAAGATTGAAATTTGTCAAAATTGGTGGGAAAATCAAGTTTTTCCCACAAATTTCAACCCAAAACCTAAATTTTCCCCTTTGCTATATATACATTCCACATATATTCACACATTCAACAAAACACATTCATGAAAAAATAAGCACAACACATTCAACACTAAATCCAAATCCAAAAACACCTAAACACACCATTTCTTCCTCATCTTTCGCTCGAATCCGACACAACCTTATTTGCTATTGTGGGAAAGCTTGTCGTACGTATGTTTCACAAAAGCCTAGAAGTAGATGAAGGCTATTTCATAACTGTCCTGACTCCCTAAGTAAAAATGGTGAATGTGATTTTTTTATGTGGGATGAAGATAGCAATAAGGGGGTTGGTGAAGACACTGACTCTAAGGTTGTTGGGATATTTTAATTTTAATGAATTATGCCAAAACATTATCAACTTGTGTTATTGAAGCTAACTTACAGATAAAAAGTTGAGGGGGAACGAGAGAACAAGTTGAGGGGGAACTCACGAAATCAGATGAAGATAATTGAGATCAGACGAGGCTGCAGATGACGTTGATCGAGATCAGATGAGTAGGATGAGTTCCGGAGTTAACTGATGAGCTGAGCAAAATCAGATGAAAAGATAAGCCAGCTGATCAGAAGATCAGATGACCAGATGACCTGATCAGATGACCAGATCAGAAGAGAAGGGTTCAGATCAGAAGAGGAGGTTGCTGATCAGAAGATGAGTAGATGAGACTGATCGAGATCAGACGTGATTGAGATCAGATAAACTAACTTGATATGCTAACCTGATGTACTAATCTGATGCAGATAAACTGATATGCTGACCTGATGCTATACTGATCTGATCATGTGAGCTGATCAGATTAGGCGAGAAGAAATCAAATATCAGAAAACCAGAAATCTGCATACCAGATCAGGCGAGAAGAAATCAGAAGAGAAGTCATCAGAAGAGAAGTCATCTGAAGTCATGTTCACTGAGAATCAGAACGCTACTGATGATCAGTTAGCCTGAGTGCTAGTGACCTGAGGGTCGGATTGTCTGAAGTCAGAAGAGCTAAACTCAGTTAGCTTGAGTGTCAGTATACCTGATCAGACAAGGTCCGCTGAAGAGAAGTCTGCTGAATCAAGAAACCTGAGACTCAGAAGAAACCTGAAGACTCAGAAGATCCTGAAGATTATAGCCGTTAGATTCAGCTGATGTGGACCAATGAGAGGAAGACAACAAGCCTGAAAAGCTGCAAGAAGCTACAGAGTAGTATGGATTTGAATGAGACTCCATCCAACGGTAACATTCGAATCCACACTATAAATACAAGTTCTTTCTTCATTATTCAGGGTGGAGAATGTGGAAAAAGATGCTACAGAGCCAAGAGCCATATACTCAAGCATTCCCACCATAGAACACTGAGCAAGAAATACAGGCATATATTCAGAGTGTTCTACCCTAGATCTAAGCACAAATGTAATATTCTAAGCTTAGAGAGATTTTTCCAACCTTAGCATTGAGGCTAAACAAATGTAAGGGAAAATCTCAACCTAGTTGGGAAACCAAACAAACCTTACCCAAATCAGTTTGGTAGGATAAGTTTGTAGGTTGAGTGAGAACTCGGTAAACATCTAGCAATCCCGAAAGGGAGGGTAGGCAATCCCGTGAGGGAGATAAGTCCCGTTTGAGTGAGAACTCGGTAAACATCTATAGGCGATCCCGTGAGGGTGATAAGTACCGTTTGAGTGAGAACTCGGTAAACATCTGTTGGGTGTTGGACTAACACGTTAAATTAAGTTCAGTTGGTTAAGTTGGTGCCCCATGAAGGGAAGAGTGGATGTAGGACGAGTTGTCCGAACCACTATAAAATCGTGTGTTCTTTACTGCTTTATGTTCTTACTTGCCATATGCATTCGATTAAGCAAAACACACATCGTTCTTAAAAGCAAAAAAGAGTAATTGGAATCACTCTGCCCTCACCCCTGTTTTATATGCATTACATGGTATTTTTCGCACTCATGGGTTTTCCAGAAATCGGGACCAACAATTGGTATCAGAGCGTGAGTTCAAAAGATCACAAGCTTTCAATGGGACAATCTGAACTGATACCAACAATTGGTATCAGAGCGAGAGTTCAAAAGATCACAAGCTTTCAATAGGACAATCTGAACTGATACCAACAATTGGTATCAGAGCGGGAGTTCAAAAGATCACTGATTTCAAATGTGAAAACCTGAACTGATCTTTTTAAACAAAAACCCGTTTCTGTAAAAATGCATATATTTTAATGTTTTGGCGTCATTATCAAAAAGGGGGAAATTGTTGGGATATTTTAGTTTTGATGAATTATGCAAAAACATTATCAACTTGTGTTATTGAAGCTAACTTACAGATAACAAGTTGAGGGGGAACGAGAGAACAAGTTGAGGGGGAACTCACGAAATCAGATGAAGATAATTGAGATCAGACGAGGCTGCAGATGACGTTGATCGAGATCAGATGAGTAGGATGAGTTCCGGAGTTAACTGATGAGCTGAGCAAAATCAGATGAAAAGATAAGCCAGCTGATCAGAAGATCAGATGACCAGATGACCTGATCAGATGACCAGATCAGAAGAGAAGGGTTCAGATCAGAAGAGGAGGTTGCTGATCAGAAGATGAGTAGATGAGACTGATCGAGATCAGACGTGATTGAGATCAGATAAACTAACTTGATATGCTAACCTGATGTACTAATCTGATGCAGATAAACTGATATGCTGACCTGATGCTATACTGATCTGATCATGTGAGCTGATCAGATTAGGCGAGAAGAAATCAAATATCAGAAAACCAGAAATCTGCATACCAGATCAGGCGAGAAGAAATCAGAAGAGAAGTCATCAGAAGAGAAGTCATCTGAAGTCATGTTCACTGAGAATCAGAACGCTACTGATGATCAGTTAGCCTGAGTGCTAGTGACCTGAGGGTCGGATTGTCTGAAGTCAGAAGAGCTAAACTCAGTTAGCTTGAGTGTCAGTATACCTGATCAGACAAGGTCCGCTGAAGAGAAGTCTGCTGAATCAAGAAACCTGAGACTCAGAAGAAACCTGAAGACTCAGAAGATCCTGAAGATTATAGCCGTTAGATTCAGCTGATGTGGACCAATGAGAGGAAGACAACAAGCCTGAAAAGCTGCAAGAAGCTACAGAATAGTATGGATTTGAATGAGACTCCATCCAACGGTAACATTCAAATCCACACTATAAACACAAGTTCTTCCTTCATTATTCAGGGTGGAGAATGTGGAAAACGATGCTACAGAGCCAAGAGCCATATACTCAAGCATTCCCACCATAGAACACTGAGCAAGAAATACAGGCATATATTCAGAGTGTTCTACCCTAGATCTAAGCACAAATGTAATATTCTAAGCTTAGAGAGATTTTTCCAACCTTAGCATTGAGGCTAAACAAATGTAAGGGAAAATCTCAACCTAGTTGGAAACCAAACAAACCTTACCCAAATCAGTTTGGTAGGATAAGTTTGTAGGTTGAGTGAGAACTCGGTAAACATCTAGCAATCCCGAAGGGAGGATAGACAATCCCGTGAGGGAGATAAGTCCCGTTTGAGAGAGAACTCGGTAAACATCTATAGGCGATCCCGTGAAGGTAATAAGTCCCGTTTGAGTGAGAACTCTGTAAACATCTGTTGGGTGTTGGACTAACACGTTAAACTAAGTCCAGTTGGTTAAGTTGGTGCCCCATGAAGGGAAGAGCGGATGTAGGTGTTGGGGAATGAGTTGCACAGATCTATTCGGGGTGAATATTTAAATACAAATTTAATTCATTAATTATTACTAGCATGAATTAATCCTATATTAATTCAAATAATAATTGCAACAACATATCATGCATATAAAAAGCCACGTAAAACCTACGAGACGAAACTACTGAGGTTTACGTGAGCGTACCTCTCGGGATGGCAAAGGTGGCTTTGGTCGGACGGACTAACCAAAAGGACTTCCCAAGTATTCCTTAGCCCTTGCTTTCGACAATCCGGTGGAAGGATACTCGCGAACAATTAACAAAAGGAAAAAAATAAACTTTGTTGCACCACTTATGTGGATTTGCTAATATTTCCAGCACATGGAATTGTACTTGGGAATGAACTAATCATCCCCTATTTATAGGAGGGAGGGTGGACGAAATTTTAGTGATTTTTCAATGTGGGAAAAGACTTTTCTTGGTCACCAAGAAATCTTGAATATATCCCTTATATTCTTTTTCCCATAATTAAAATATTCCACAAAAATCCACCTCCTCTATTTTATGGTGATTTTCGAAAATATTAAGTGTGCAAGAATCCAAGATTTGGATCTTCTTGAATTTATGAGATATTCTTGTATTTCAAGAAATACATATCTTCCATAATATCTTTTCAAGAAAATCTTTCTTGCCCTCTATTTTCAAAAAAAATCGAAATATCACTATGTATAACCAAGTGGGAGATTTTTTGAATTTAATGAGATAATCTTGTATTCCAAGAATACTTATTTTCATTCCATAACAAAATTCAAAGAAAAATCTTTCTCCTCTTTTATCCATAATTTTCGAAAATTTAGAGGAAATATAAGCAACAATATTTATTTTATTTTAATCATCTTTTCAGTTATTGGACTATATGTTGGGCTACTCAGGGGGCCTTTAGGAGAATTAAGATTGGACCTTCTAATGGATCTTGAATATCTAATATTGAGCCACAATATAATTCAAGCCCATAAATATTAATTAATCCCACTACATAATTAATATTGACTATCCATCTTAACCCATATTACGATCAATATGGCTCCGGTCATTATTTCCGTGTTTAAGATTATCTAGCCCATTAATTAATTCAAGCCACTGAAATAGCTTTCCGTTAATTAATATCTTTTGTCCTTGGTCGAGGAACGGTTCAACATTATTATCCATACCGGAAACTAATTCCACTTGCAAGATTTGGTATGATAAAACTTATGAACCTCCCAAGGGGCAAATCAAGCAAGCGTACTTGCACACGATTCTTAAAGATTAAATCTTAGCAATCACATGTGACGATAATAATATTGCCCAAGATAAAAAATATTAAATCTCTCTCCGATTCGCTACCCATGATAAGTCAAAGCAATAGTTACCAATCCCACATGATCCTATTTAAGGGGCGAAGGTTAGAAACAACGAACATTCGAGGTCTAATTCTTCCTTGTTGGGTTCAAGAATTTATCCTCTCAGAGGTCATATTCGATTGCATCGATCATGCACTAGTGTAATCTCTTGGTCAAGACAAACCAATATGAGCCTTACACCTCAACCTTTCGCGATGGTTGTTCATTTCCATCTAGGTCGTGAATAGCGTACTTTTTTAGTTACAAGGGATTCATTAATTTAATCTTACGTGATGTGGTATCACTAAATTAACTACTGATGTAACACGTCACGGATTATTGAGCGATTATCACGCAAATAAATATATATAACATTCAATCATATTTAAAGCATCGGTGATAAACAATTTATTTCAAATAAATAAGTTCGAAAATTGATTTCGATTATACAAAGTAAAAGCATACTTTTCAGTATAATCCCAACAATCTCCCACTTATACTCAAAGTCTGCTTTTAAGTATACTACAACACGTCTCGAGTAGTCCGTGACATCTAATGTCACCTACACGAACCTAATAATTTCTCCCACTTATACTCAAAGCAGATTGGCAACGGCCTTGACACCCATTCCACTCACATGTCTCTCGAATGTATTCAGAGGCAGACGCTTTGTGAATGGATCTGCTAGGCTGTCCTCAGACGCTATCTTTGCCACATCTATATCTCCTCTCTTAACTATTTCTCGTATAAGATGTCTTTCCTTTAATGTGTTTGTTTGACTCGTGGACTCTTGGTTCTCTTGAATTTGCAACTGCCCCTAGCAGATATTGCTAGTCAAATTCAGAACACCATCCAAGTCCACTAAGAAGATCTAGAGCCCAATCGATTCTTTCACTGCTTCATAAGCAGCTACTTACCCGAGTGCCATGGTTGAGTCAGTGATGCATTTATGCTTCACACTCGTCCATTTGATGGCTAAACTTCCCAAATGGAAACACACTAACTGAGGCAGATAATCTCTGGAATCTAAATCTGATTGGAAATCCGAGTCCATGTAGCCGATGGGGATTGGAGTATCTGACTGATAAATCAACATTCTATCCCGAGTTCTTTTCAGATACTTCAGAATGTTTTTAACTGTCGTCCAATTCGCTTTCCCTGGGTTACTCTGATATCTTGCTACCATGCCTACGCCAAAGCATATATCCGGTCTCGTACACAGCATTGCATACATAAGGTTTCCTACAACCGAAGCACAAGGAATGCCTTTCATGTCATCTATTTCCTTTTGCGTCTTAGGGGACATTTTCTTGGATAGATGGATTTCAAGTCTGAAAGGTACAAATCCTTTCTTGGAATCTTGCATGCTGAATCGTTTTAAAACCAGTGTCAATGTATGAATACTTGCGATAACCCGATCATCCTTTTCTTGCGATCTCTAGTAATCTTGATCCCAAGGATGTGTCCGGCTTTCCCTAAGTCTTTCATATCAAACTGTTTTGAAACGCCATGCCCTTACGTCTGACCACACCTTCACATCGTTCCCGATGATCACAATGTCATCTACGTATAGTACTAAGAATACCAATGTAGTTCCGACACGCTTTTTATACACACAACTTTCAAACTTGTTTTGATCAAACCCATAAGACTTTATAACATGATCAAAACATTGGTTCCAAGCTCTGGATGCCTGTTTGAGTCTGTAAATGGACCTCTTGAGCTTTCAAACTAGGTGTTCTTGGCCTGTTTCAATGAAACCTTGGTGTTGTTGCACATAGATCTCTTTATCAAGACTTCCGTTAAGGAAAGCTGTCTTGACATCTATTTGCCAGATTTCAAGGTCGAAGTGCGCAGCAATCGATAAGAGAATACGGATGGACTTAAGCATGGTGTTGGGAAATTTATAGTTTTGATAAAAGTTCCAGAAACACATGTAATAGGACCAGTCAGACCTGTTAGCTGACTGATGTTTATATTACTGTTTATAGAATACCAGTTGATAATTACTGTATAGAACAAACCGATGTAATAGATAGGTCACATATTGAGGGGAACCTCAATATGTATAAGTCGAATCTGAAGATCCAAAAGAGCGGTGATATCAATCCGAGGCGGAATCTTAGAGAAGAAGCGAAGATCGGATCGATCCGATCTAGTCGATATGTCATTTGAAGTCATAAAGCTCAAACTCGAGAATACTTGAAGATTAGATGACTTCGGAAGATCGGACGGAAGACCTACATCGGTAAGTGCGCTAGTTGAAGCTAAGTCAACCGGCACGAAGACTCCATCGGTAGATCGATTCTGGCTTTGATCGACAAAAGTCACCACCAGTGAAAACCGATGTTTCACCTAATCATACGTCGATGATCTGAACAAGAAGAATGCCAACCTTAGTTGGAAGAACAACACTGAAAAGTGCATCTATTAACCAATAAGAACAAGACACGTATGATCGGAGCCGACAATTAAGGGATTTGATGCTGCTCTTTCTAACGGCTATAAAATACAAGTTCACGCTTTTCGGCCATGTCGTTCTCAAGCCACGTCACATCAATCCGCAAACCTACCTAATATAGCACGAAATTCAAATTGCTCTCCAACGGCTCTTTGATTTCAAGGTCTATAAATATGGGATCACACTTCAGAGTGAAGACGGAAACTTATTTGAACAATCAAGAAGCTCAAGCAATTATCGATTTCGCATCGAAGAACACGATCAAGAAGATTATTATATTAAGTGTTCATCCCATAAGTTCTTAGCATAGAAATCTTTTCATCTAGGCGATAGGCTACCTTAAACACTAGAAAAGATTTCATAGTTGGAACCAAAATAATCTTATCCAAACCCAAGTTAGGTTAAGTTGTTTAGCAAGATTTCGGACTAGGGTTTCTAGTTACGATTTCTCGGATCGGTTGAGTGAGAACTCCTTAAATATCTGTCGATTGTCTTGTGTTGAACTAACACATAAAACTAAGTTGGTTGGTTAAGTTGGTGCCCTTGTGATAGGGAAGAGTGGGCGTGGGATTGGTTTGTCCGAACTACTATAAATCTTGTGTGTCTTTACCGCTTTGATTAGCTGTCTGCACACACAATTGCACACAACCTTTAAAAGTGCATACATATTCTAAGTTGAGATCGGCTAGCACCAAGCTTCGATCCGATCAAGCTCGACACTTGATCCAACCGTTTTAAAACACTAACTTTGGAATCGATTTATAAAAACTGGTTTTTCACGGGTAAAACTTAAGCTTCCAGACACATCAGTTAAACCGATAGTTATCGAATCTGCCTTGAGCGATTAGTAAGTTGGTTATCGATTTGGCCGATTCACTTTCGCACTCTGATCAAATTTAAGCGCCCTCACACCGATCTGACAAAAAGTTTTCGAAGTCTATTCACCCTCCCCTCTAGACTTACTGCCCCTCACAAAACCCGTTCGGGACCTACAAGTGGTATCGAGCGGTTGGTTCTCTGAGACCAATCGACTTTTGTATCATCGATTCTTGAGGAAGAATCTTTGTGGTCGATCGAGGCGATCTTGAAAAACCTTCTTAAAACTCATTCATTTTCCAAAAACACTCGGCATGGATAACACCTCGGTATGTATCATGATCTGTAGAAATTCTCAATCGATGAGTATGCAGATTGGGCCATATATATGTCCAACCATCTAGGTTCGATTAGTGGCGAGAATGATGGAAGTCATCGAAGAGGACCCATCATTATATATTACGACAACCCACTAGGTTGGAGGAGATCGAACTTTGCCCCGGAAGTCTTATGCGAAAAAAGTCCGACCTTGATGGATGCGGAGGAAAGAAATCGCATACTCTAGATACTATCGCAAGGCATATTATCATGAAAACAATGGATAAGGTCACCAAGGAAAAGATTAAGTATCTCAAATCTGCGAAAGCAATGTGGGATACTCTATTTGAAAATATCGCGAGGAAATGACCGGATAAAAAGATACCGTCACAGGCGAATCGGTAAAGTTCGAAAAAATTGAAGATCTTGCCAATGAAACCATCAACGAACTCGATGGAAGGATTACTATGTCAATAAACAAGCGAGAACTTGGTAGAGAGATGTCTGATAAAGATATCAACTACAAAATGTTAAGGTCTCTCACCAAGAAATGGGACATGAAGGTCACGGTAATCAAGGATTGCCAAGACATTTCAAAAATGAAGCCAAGTAGCTTGTTCTTGAGCCTTAAAGCTCACGAGTTTGATTTAATTGAGAGAGGACAAGAGAGATGAAGATGAGGTGCCCCTTTGAAGCCTCAACTTCCAAATCGGTTGCTTTTAAGGCAACCAAAGAAGAGATTGAAGACCAATGAGCCCATTGAAACATCATAAGTCAGCGGACGAGCAGATCGCTCTGCTTACCAGAAACTAGAGAAATCAAATACTCAACTGGGTAAGTATCGAAGATTCTATAAAGATTATCAACATAGCCGAGGAAGAGATAGGAGATCAGACAACAGATCTTCAGAAAGAACCAGATCTGATGATTGGAGAGATCACAAAGATGAAAGGAAAAGAGATAATCTAAATGATGGGAGAAGAGATAACCAATCGCATGAAGAAGCTCAGATTACTATCGAAGAAAAAAAATCACCGATAGATCATACAAAGCGAGGTGATTCACGGAAGAAAAGGTTCCGTGGATCAAGGAGGCGTGCTTCAATTGTGAGAAGCCAGTCACTACTGGTAAGCAGACGCCGGACTGACGCCAAGAGAAAGGGAAAAAAAGAGGCGAAGAGAGCAAGCAGTATGAGAGACGGAAAAGCCATGGTTGTCGACACCGTCGAGAATTGACGATTAAGATTCCGCCCCTCGAGGACTCTGGATACTCCTCAGAGAAGATTTTCCCCGATCAACAGTCTTTGTTGACTTCTATGGAAATGAAGATCGATATTCTCTTGGATGATGATGAGATCTGCTTCGATGGCCAAGGAGGACCAACTGAGGTAACCTCCAAACCGCTTTGTTCGCTTCTACACTGTTATCATTAGACTTTTCTTTGGGAGATTGACCTGCACTCTACTCGAGCAATTGCTTGAGGATCTCTCCAATGCGATGAACACTTATCTTTATAGTGAGTTTGAAAATGACAAGCTAAGGACCGAAATAATCAACTTGCTAAAGAGAATGATCTCGGTAAAGCCTCCGAACTTATCAATTTGAAACCGCTCGAGGAGGCAACCGAGGAATTTAAAATTTCGAAAGTTAAAGCTTCGATCGGAGAAGAGATCAAAGATCACCGGGCAATTAACAAACAACAAGTCGATGACTTCAAAATCCTACAAGCAAAATTCGATGAGCTATTAAAGCATGAAAGTCTAAAATCATCGAGGATAATCTGCGTAAGAAAATAGAGGTTTTACAAAATCATCTAAAACCGTTCAAGACATAAACACCTATTTTGAACAATAATTAACAAGAAGGGACTTGGGTATGAGAACCCTTCCACATCCTCAAAAAGCCCCTACCGATTCATCTCAAAAAGGTGTAATCGGCGATTTTTAAAAAAAAGATACACCAAAAGCCAAACATGTATCTAATAAGGGAAAAAAAGACCGGTTGAGCGGTAAAGGTGGTGCCTAAACGTATGGGAAAGAAATGGACCCCAACTGGTAAAGCATCGTAGGAATCAACGAAGAACCGGTTCTTACGAAGAGACCTCAACTCGATCAACAGATCGAGAATCGAAAAAAGACAACTTTTAAAAAGGAAGTCCAATCTGAGACCCAATCAAGGTCATTTGTCTAATAAGCATGCTTCGATGTAAACCAAAAAACCACCTATGCCGAAAAAGATATGAATCTTTTGATGGTAGCAGTCGTACCTACCCCTATAATCAGAAATCTAGGGATGTTGCACCAGAACCACACTGGATGAAAAGAAGACAAACAGAAAAGATAAATCCCAAGTCTTCTAAGTCATCCAAGGTTCACACTAATAATCATACTAATCAGAAAGCATATAAAGAGACGTATGATTATGTTGATAGGTATGGGAGACAAATCAGGCCTTCTGATCTAACTGATCACAATAGAAGTGCTCTGTTTGTATGGATCCCCAAAACTAATCCTAACCCCTCAGGACCCAATCCAAAAGGGGTACCTAAAGCCTGATTTGGCTGCAGGATCGCGTGGGTCTGGCCAACAAAGGAGGTGTGCAAGCAACTATCTGGTACATCGATAGTGGATGCTCAAGGCACATGACTGGAAGCAAACATCTCCTCAGCTCTTACATAGAACAGAAAGGCTCGCGTGTACTCTTCGGTGATGATAACTTTGGTTATACCAAAGGATTCGGAACCTTAGAAAATGATGATGTACAAGTAACTGGAGTCTCGTATGTCGAAGGTCTGAAGCACAACCTATTATCGGTTTCACAATTCTGCGACAACGGATTCAGTGTTGAGTTCTCGACTGACCAATGCACTATCAAGAATCGAGCCACTCAATAGATTTTGCTAACTGGTTCAAGGAAAGGGACGATCTACACAGCTGATTGGAACAGTTGCCCAAGAAATGCATGCCGATTGTCGAGTTCCAAAAAAAAGCGATTGGCTCGCACAAAAGAATGAGTCATCTGAACTTTAAAACTCTTAATAAGATAGCAAGGATGTCTCTAGTGGAAGGACTTCCGAATGAAGTATTTTCAAAGGATCAGACATGTACTGCATGTCAGAAGGGAAAACAGGTCAAAACTTCATTCAAAGGAATTCGGGATCCAAGATCAGGAATACTACAACCGCTTCATATGGATCTATTTGGACCCGATTACACGGTCGATCTCAACGGACGCAAATATACTCTGGTAATCGTGGATGACTATTCCAAGTTTACCTAGGTTATATTCTTACATAAGAAGAATGACAACGAAGATACCCGAGCTGCTAAAAAGATTACAAAATGAGAAGGGTGTCAGTGTAGTAAAAATCGGATCGGATAAAGGTACATAATTTACGAACTCTTTTATTCTTGATTTTTTGCTCTAAGTTTGGTATACATCATGAAACATCACCCAAGGACGCCTACAACAAAATGGAGTAGCGAGCGGGAGAACAGAACTCTCAAAGAAGCTTTCGCCGACGATGTTATTTGAACATGCAATACCAAGCCGTTTATGGGCGAAGCAATCAACACCGCATGTCATACTCGAAGCGGATGTCTTCGACTAAGGCTCACTACAAAACACCCTATGGCTGTGGGAAGGACGAAGAAAACCTCGTGTCTCTTACTTCCATGTTTTTTGAGTGTAAGTGTTTCATACACAACAATGGGAAGAGTCGGGTTGAAGACTTTTGAGGCCAAGTCGGATGAGGGTATATTCTTAGGATATTCCTCATCTAGCAAAACTTCGGGGTTTACAAATGACGAACCCTACTTGTGGAAGAAACACCCCATGTAGTCTTTGATGAAGCATCTTCCGAACAAGAGAAATCGCCTCGAGAACAAGGCGTGCACGATCAACAAGTACGATGCTCAAAAAATGGATCGACTAATGATCAAGGAAAAGAATCAAACCGTAACAATATACATTCCAGATCTAGTTGATCCACCAGATCATTCGGATCCTAAGGTACGAAAAAATTGTCGATGAAGAAGTTCGATCTGGTGAGGCGATTATCAACTGAACCATCCGGTTCAGGGGGAACATCTAAAGTTCCCACGAACAGACATCAGCACATGATGAGTCCAACATCAGCTGAGACATGTTCTTATCAAGTGGATCATAATTCTGCACCACTCCCCACGCTAGTAATGAACCTTTATCGAAATGGATGATGTTCTCCAAAACGTATAAATCGTAAGCGAAGGACACGGATAACCGGTCATCGTCGGTGATCGATCATCGGAGACCCATCGATAAAGTTAAAACTAGACATCAGATTGGTGAAAGTGCCATGTATTGTTGTTATTTGTCTATGAAGGAACCAACAACAATAGAGGAAGCTCTACAAGACGCAAGCTGGATTCTAGCCATGCAGGAGGAGCTGGAACAGTTCGACAGAAATCAAGTTTGGGAACCTGGTAGACAGACCAAATCATCAAGGCGTAATTGGCACGAAGTGGGTTTTCAAGAACAAAGAGATGAGAAAAATGTCATCACGGAAATAAGGCAAGATTTGTTGCTAAAGGGGTATTCACAATCGGAAGGAATTGATTATGGCGAGACCTTTGCACCGATCGCCGCTTTAAAAGCCATTCGGTATTTTCGGCATATGCTTCCTACGCGAGAGGGTTCCTTTGTGTATCGGATGGACGTAAAAGTGCATTTTTAAGCGGGGTACTAGCGAGAGGAAGTTTATGTCGAACAACCTCGAGGCTTCAAAAAAGAACAACCAAGTGTACCGATTTAAGAAAAAAGCTCTTTATGGCACGAAACAAGCTCCTCGAGCTTGGTATGATACACTCTCTCGGTTCTTGAGCGCGGTGGGTTCACTAAAGGCGATGGGCCAGAACCTTATTGAGAATAGAAGATGGAGAAGATATTACGATGGTTCGGATCTCGTGGATGACATCATCTTCGGATCTCCTAACAAGAGTCTATGTGAAAGATTCAAAGAACCGATGCAAAGGAAGTTCGAGATGTCCATGATGAGACGGATGAATTACTACGGGTCTCGGGTGAAGCAAAGTTCGGAAGGGATATTCATCTCGCTAAAGCAAAGTACACTAGGAATTTATTGGCTAAGTTTGGAGTTCAAAATTGCAAGGAAGCCAAAATTCCTATGATGGTGGATTCAAGATGGATCGAGATGAGGATGGTCGGAAAATAAATCGAGAAAGAATATAGGGCTCTCATTGGATCTCTACTATACCATTGCAAAGCGGACCGGATATCACCTTTGCGATGAGGTGTATGTGCGATTTCGAGCAAATCCAATGCAAAAGCCACCTAGAAGCAACTAAGCGGATTCTTAAGTATCTGAAGGGGACATAAACCTTGGTTTATTTTACCCATCGATGATAATCTAGAACTTAGTGGGTATTACGATTTCGATTATGGAGGTTGCAAGATTGAGGAAGTCAACCTCGAGGAACATGTCGGGTTTTAGGAAGTAAAAAACCGATCTCGTGGTTTTCAAAAAGCGGACATCGATTCGCCATCTCTACTATGAAGGTAAGAATATGGGTCATAGGAAGCTATTGCTCCCAAGCGCTCGGCTTAGTCGGCGGTGAGGATTATAACATCGTAGCTAAGAATGTACCTATATTCGTGATGATAATAGTGCTATTGCAATCACTTTCGAGAATCTGTTCTACATACAAGATGCAAGCATGTGGATGTCGGACACCATTTTATAAGAGATCATGTTGAAAAGAAGAATATCGAATGGAAAAGATTCACACCGATTTCTGAAAAGCGATATTCTAACCAAGCCACTAACCGAGATTAGATTGAGAGAATTGTGTAATGAGCTAGGGCTTCGGATCTTGGAGAAAAGCACCTAAATGCTTGATGGATTGTTCTCGAGAACCGGTGGTTAAGAGACTAACGGGTTGAAAGGAATCGTTGAGTGTGGTATCTCAATCGATCGAGAATATCGATCAAGGAACCGATGTGAGAAATCGATCGATTCTGAGTTATCGATTAAAGCGAGGCGATCGATTTAAGGTTTTTCAGATTAAAGGCAACGCTCAATTTTAAAAGGAATATCCGATTAAATCGGTTGGGTTATTTTACATCTTTGTAAGTCGATTTAATTGATATTCAACAAGCAAGATTCATGATTAAAGCCTACAATCGCATAAGAAAGCGGGAGAATTTACACAACAATGGAATAATAGAACTTTTCATTGATAAAGACCAAGGTCGATTACATTACAAGTTACAAGTACAAAGGACGGGAGGTCAAGACATAAGTCATAACCAAAACCCTAAACCTATAACCTAAACCCTCATCCTAACCCTAAGAAGAGCGGGGAGAGAGAGATTTTAAATCGATGCTCTCATTTTTCCCCCTTAACAAAAGTGAGAAAGGCTTTAAAATAATCCTAAAGCCTCTCGCTGAAGCTAAAACCAATGGAGCGAGAGAGGCCTTGATAGGATTTATAAGCCAGGAGCCCTTAGACCTGAAGTCAATGGACTCTCCAGCTGTTAAATGGAGCACATGTGCCAAGAAATTGGTTCAAAGACCTTATGGGCACATGTGTTGCATGAAAAAAATTGAGTTGATATCGAAGATCAGCTGTTGTCTGATCAAGACCGTATATCAAACTCATGTTTTATATCGGTAGTCTGTTGATGCTTAATTACGTCATAACGATAGACACATAAGGTGCATACGGTTAGGAGAAGTGTCTTCTCGGCCAGACAGCAGATCCATAAAAGTGGTGGTAGAAGCTTAGCAACAATTGTATGTGAAATCTTTGATGCGGCGACAAAGGATGATAAAGGGACACACATGGTTGATTTGAGAAAGTGAAATCATTGAAAAAGGGGTAAAGGTGTTTTTTAGGAAGTTTCATTAGGAAATAAGGGTTCACCGAATGCATGTTTTTACAAAGAAGATAAGTATGGTGAATGGGTTATGTTGTGTAAAACATTGGTCAAATTTATAGAGGCCAAGCAAGGGTGCAAATGCAAATTTGATTTCAAAAAGCCTTTTAGAGAAATTTGCATCACAAGGAAATGATGTAGAAATCGACCGATAATTGGATAAATTTACGGCGGATTGACATATCAAGATATCTGAGATGATAATTCGCATGTCAAATCGCGCCCAACTTAGGGAATAGAGACTACTATTCTAGACTAAGTTTTGGCGGTAACACTTATCCCAAGAATTGGCTTGATCGAGAAGAATCGATTAGGTCAACCAAAATCGATTACATCTGGCCGATCGGATAAGGAAGATCAGTTGAACTTGAAACCTCAACAAATCGGATATATCGATCTATGAGAAAGCGAAATATCAGTTGAAGGGGAACTTCAACCGATCGAGGAGGATCGAAGGGAAATCAGACACAAAATGAAATAGATCAGTTGAAAAGAACAATTGGGAAATTATAAGGTTTAGGCAGAAAACTAAGATTAACAAGTGGAATCAACTTCAAGTGGTATTGACTGATTACTATATCAGTCAACCAGATACGCCTTTCTTTTCCCTTGTTATTTGCTTATTTATCGGATCTTATTTGTTTTATTTGCCTTCTCAGACGCATTACGTGTGGCGTATTCCGCAAATCATTTAATGGACGTGGGGTACATGTATTAATTCTTTACAAAATGAGCTTTTAAATCCAAAAGGTTTTCGTACGTACCTTTTCCAACCATTCGATCAAAACCGCTTAATCTGGATCGTCTAATCTTTTCAAACGGTTGATCTTCCATCTTGTCTTTTTCCCTCCTCATCTTTATAAGGTTCATCAAAAACCCTACCAGAGTTTTCCAAATCACAAACTTGCGTTTTATTTTACGAAAACTCTGGATTTTCTCTGCGATTCAAAGTGTTTTTCTTAAGTCTCAAATCCAAAAGCGAGAATCTGGTAATTTCTGATTATTTGATGAATCAATCTTTTAAAACCATTGATCCTAAAGATTTTGTCAATCGATATCTGTATTATGTTTTATTGTTTCTTGGTTTCGATATGTGATATTCTTAGTATTTATGCACAATTTAACTAATCTATCTTATCTGTAGATGATCACTCATGGTATGGGTAAAATAATGTGCAATTATGCGGAACTGACATTAAGGATTGTCGAGGACAAGTTCGTACAATTTGGGGTTACAAAGGATCCGGAATCAATGGAAGTAGAGGAAATTTCAAGAAAGCGGGACTTGAGAAATATTTTTGCTCAACGCAATCGGTGATCAAGATGTAAACCCTTTAATTCGTAAGGAATTTAAGGGTGGATCTGATGCTCGAGGAGAAGAACTACTTTTCGGCAATCACCGAAGAAGAGATTAGACTAACGAATGAGGATATAACTCAAATGCAATTGACCTACCAAAAGGAGCCGAATCTCGCTTGCTCACTCTGAGGAGAATCAAGATGAAATGATCGTAAACGAGCTCATCGAGAGGCCGACAAACATCATCGTCGGGCTTTGTCGTTAATGCTCAAGAGGAAATACCGATTGTTGTTTGACATTTTGTCAAAAACAATTATGGGTATTTCATTCAAATTTCAGATGCTCTTACATCATCAAAATATGCAAAGAGGCGCAATAATTGATGAAGCCAAGAACATCAATTGGCATGGGTTCCTAAAGGCCATTCTACTCCAAGAACATGATAAATTTGGAGTTGATGAGTGGAGGCAGGTCTATCGAAGAAGAGGATTAGCAATCTCAACAAGGTTGCGGTTATCCTACAAGACAAAATGTCAAATGCGGATGGGAGCGAGAATGGATCAAGTCCCACAAGGCATTCCTCTCCACCACTTTAGCCATATTTGGGCCACCAGGCGATGATATCGCGCCAACTCCCCCAAAGACGCGAAGGAAAAAGAAGGAAGCAACCGTCTACACCGGATGCCCTGCAGAAGAAAAAAAAACGGTGAAGGTCCGGAGAAGAGGCCAAGAAGGCGAACAAGCCTCCATGACTCGATGCTAGAAGATGAGTCGGATGAAGAAAGAGTGTCGGATCGGTCTGTTGCACCACAAAAAATCGGGTGAAAAATCGACAGGCGAGGCTTCTCAGTCGAGCTTCGCCCGATTCATTCGAGGAAGAAGTTAAGACGAGATTTAACGATCTCCTTCTCCTCCGGCTGGTGATTCACCACTCCGGACTAATGGGCTGCTTGAGCATGTCTCTCCTACTCTTCCACTGCCCGTGAACACGAAACTGTGATTCGCGAACCGAAACCCACTGTTGTGGAACCCGGTAGGCTGCCTCCACAGTAGAACCTCTGCTGGTCGAGCCAATCGGACAACTTCCTCCTACTCAAGCACCACGGAACCCTCCACATCTCATCAATCTGGAATGCGGATGCGGACAATTCGAGTCTAGATCATCAAAGACCATCACCGGGGAAAATGGTCGAGAATGCAAATCGAACGAGAAATTGATGAGATGTATCGATCTTGATCGCCCATCCATCCCGCTATTAGAGAACAAGTTATGGAGATCCTCACTGGAGAGATCTCAGATTAAAAAGCTTCTCGATTTTATAATGATTATTGAACAAATGGGCGGTCTTGATGAGTTTCTTGATTTTGATTTCGATATGAGGAAATGCTAAAGTAGGATCACCCGGTGGTGATAACTCTTGAATCTATCAAAGCTCGATCCACGCGAAGTTGGGGTTGGTGAACAAGGCGAAGGAGATCGCTCAAGAAGCTCTGACGCCAGATGCTACAATGAAGGATCAGGAGTTGCCGATGATAGTGGAACTAGTCTTTGCAGTTCATGACCAACCACTGGAGGCACAAACAATCAAATCGATCAAGTGGATAAAACATTCCAACATCTCACATCATCGTGATCAATTTGGGAGATCAGATCTTGTCTCAAAGATCTCTCGAAAGAAGAAGTTGAGGGAGTGATAATGATCAGAGGCAGATTGGCCTCAAAGAAATAACAGATCAAAGGGAATTGGCTATTTCCCAGATTGGCATTTATCAAAGATCGGGTTCTCCCAAATCGTGACCACCGTGGTGGCTGAACTTATAAAATCCGTTGATGACAAAGGTGATTGGTGGATCAACAACAAGTTTTTTTCCGATGCTCTTTGAAAAGCTCGAATCGATGTAAGAGAAACTTGACAAACTGATTTTTACACTCTCTCTTGCCATGGAATCTGTCAAGACGGGTGATCTCGAAGGTTGAACATCTAAGCGCTCAAGTTCGAGGTTTATTTGTTGAAAGATCTCAACGAGGCAATATCGATCGATTTTGGATCCCTAACTTCCCACCTCATGACTCTTTTTTTTTTTTGATCAAACCAAAAAGGGGGAAGGACGGAGTGAAACCAACCGACATGATCGAACAACGAAGACCTAATTGAGACGGTTGAAGCCTATGGACAAAGACTAGACCATACGGATCTCTTTGCTACTTGAAGTCTCTGAAAAGATGGAAAAGTCGAAGGCAAGAAAAAGAAGGTATTCTTGGTCTTTGGGACATCAAAAAAGGTAACAATTGGTCTTTGGGACATCACAACTGTCTCAACCACTCGGACTAAAATAGTCACAAGAAGACAAATAGCCGGATCTGAGGCCGATAAGGAATGGTGGCCGAGAAACTGCCCCAAATTCTTTGAAGAGAAGAGAAAAAAAAGAAGAAAAAAAAAAAAAAAATTGACAGAGGAAAAAAATCAAGAAAAAAAAATTCGGATCGAGAGCGAAGAAAGGAAAATTTGGAAAATCTGTGCGGAACCTCAATTTGCCAAAGCCAAAGTCAATGAGATCTTTCAAAAAGCTGGCGCACATGCTAAGAGGTTTGAGGAATGGAACAAGATCGAAGTGAATGGCTTCGGATGCTTTTGTCCTTAATCTTGTTCCATGAGAAGAATCTCCGGATGATGAATTCCTGTTGGTTAGAAAATAAATATCCAGATTTTCAAGTATCCGGAAAATGAGGCCAAACTTATCAATGTAAAAATATCTCGCCAAGAGTATGATCGTTGGATTACTCGAAGAAGGCGGATGGCTCATTTGACATCTTGGCATTTCAGAGATTCTACTTTGACATCTGAGCAAAACGCGATATAATCGATCCTCGGCCAGACCAATGATGTCAAATGGAAACTATATCAGATTTTCAACGTACCTCAAGATCAAAAGAGATGCGAGGAGGATACAAGTTTAAAAGAGTGAAGAATCGAAGACTTCTCGAGGATCAATTTGTTTTTAAATTCAAACTTTTCTAATGTAACATGTAATCGACATATCTAATGAGAAAAGTTTATTTTCCGATCCTAAGACAAAATCTCATTGTCTTTCGATTATGTACTCTTCATCGTTCTATATTTATCAACTGTGTTTGGTTTCTCAGTGTTTTGGTTTTATCAAAAAGGGGAAATTGTTGGGAAATTTATAGTTTTGATAAAAGTTCTAGAAACACATGTAATAGGACCCGGTCGGACACATTGGTGATCGATGTTTATATTATTGTTTATAGAATACCAGTTGATAATTCTTTGTATAGAACAACCGATGTAATAGATAGGTCACATATTGAGGGAACCTCAATATGTATAAGTCGAATCGAAGATCCAAAGAACGGTGATATCCAGCGGGCGAATGCTAGAGAAGAGAAAGAAGATCGGATCGATCCGATCTAGTCGGATATCTCATTTGAAGTCATAAAGCTCAAACTTCGAGAATACTTGAAGATCGGATGACTTCCGGAAGATCGGACCGGAAGACCTACATCATTTGAGTCCGCTAGTTGAAGCTAAGTCGGCCCGGCACCGAAGACTCCATCGGTAGATCGATCGATTCATTGATCGGTCACCACTCGTGAAAACCGATGTTTCACCTAATCATACGTCGATGATCTGAACAAGAAGAATGTCAACATTAGTTGGAAGAACAATTTGAAAAGTGTGTACATTAACCAATAAGAACAAGACATTATGATGGGAACCCGACAATTAAGGGATTTGATCTTTGCGCTCTTTCTAACGGCTATAAAATACAAGTTCACGCTTTTTCGGCCATGTCGTTCTGAAGCCGTCACATCAATCTCAAGAAATATAGCTTTGAAATTCAAATTGCTCTCCAACGGCTCTTTGATTTCAAGGTCTATAAATATGGGATCACACTTGAGTGAAGACACGGAAACACCGAACAATCAAGAAGCTCAAGCAATTATCGATTTTCATCGAAGAACACGATTAAGAAGATTATTATATTAAGTGTTCATCCCATAAGTTCTTAGCATAGAAATCTTTTCATCTAGGCGATAGGCTACCTTAAATACTAGAAAAGATTTCATAGTTGGAACCAAAACAATCTTATCCAAACCCAAGTTAGGTTAAGTTGTTTAGCAAGATTCGAGACTAGGGTTTCTAGTTCGATTTCTCGGATCGGTTGAGTGAGAACTCCTTAAATATGTCGATTGTACTATGTTGAACTAACACATAAAACTAAGTTCGGTTGGTTAAGTTGGTGCCCTTGTGATAGGGAAGAGTGGGCGTAGGATTTGGTTTGTCCGAACCACTATAAATCTTGTGTGGCTTTACCGCTTTGATTAACTGTCTACACAATTGCACACAACTTTTAAAAGCAAGATACATATTCTAAGTTGAGATCATTTAGCACCAAGCTTCGATTCGATCAAGCTTGACACTTGATCGGTGGTTAAAACACTAACTTTGGAATCGATTTATAAAAAGCGGTTTTTCACGGGTAAAACTTAAGCTTCCGCGACACATCGGTTAAACCGATAGTTACCGAAACCGATCGCCTTGAGCGATTAGTAAGTTGGTTATCACCTCAAATGATTCACTTTCGACTCGATCGGGCTAAGCGCCCCTCACACCTGATCTGCACAAAAAGTTTTCAGAAGTCTATTCACCCCTCCCCTCTAGACTTCTGCCCTCACAAAACCCGTTCGGGACCTACACATGGCTACGAGCGAAAAAAGTTTCCTCATAATCGATCCCTTTCTTTTACGAGTATAACCTTTCGCCATTAGTCTTGCTTTTAAAGGTTTCAACCTTCCCGTGGGTCCTCTTTTCCTCTTATATACCCACTTGCATCCAATGGGTTTGACCCCATTAAGTGGTTCGACTAGCTCCCACACTCTATTATGAAACATAGAACCCACATCGGCTTTCATTGCTGTTTGCCAAGAATCTGCATCCATATCATGGAGTGCCTCGTCATTTGTCCATGGGTGCGATTAGGAAATCAAGTCCGAGGACTCTCCTATTCCCATGAATCTCTCGGTCTGTCTAACAACCCTCCCACTATAACGAGGCTCCTGCCAGAAAACGTATCATTTGGTATATCATCTAATACGATTCAAGACCGAGGTTTGCCCTCTAAGCTCGATTAAGGTAATCTTATACGGGTTTTCTTTGGTTCTATAGTTTTCTTCCAAAATCTAAAGTGGGTGCGGATGTCCACCTTTTGATCTTTGAACTATAGAACATTCACCCTTTTGTTCCTCGGGGTATCCTACAAAAGCGACCTTAATTTCGATCGAGGATCCAATTTGGGTTTTCCTTGTCCAACACGTAGGTCGAACACCCCAAAGTTCTCATGTGTCTCATACTAGACTTGCACCGGTCCACAATTCTTTTGGGGGTTCGGGAACCGATTTGGATAGCACCAAGTTCGAGAATGTAAGTCACTTTTTTTTCCAAGGCATGACCCGAAAGCGACTTGGGAAGATTCGTATAACTCATCATTGATCTAACCATTTCAAAAGAATTACATTTGCTCGCTCTGCAAACCCCATTTTGTTGAGGGTTAAAGGGTGCGATGAGTTGGGATACAATCCTTCATCGGATAAGTAGTACAAAAACTCATCGCCGAGGTATTTGCTTCCACGATCGGATCGTAGAGACTTGATCGTTTTTCCATATGATTCTGCTTGAGCCTTAAATTCTTTAGAATTTCTCAAAGGTCTCAGATTCATGCTTCATAAGGAAAATGTACCTTGAGTAATCATCAATAAAATTACTCATAACCTCCTCTTGCTTTGGTTGACATTTGACTACATACATCTATGTGAACGATCTCTAACACTTCTTTGGCCCTCCCCTTGGCTCCAATGCCCTCTTGGTCATATTACCCTCCAAACATGATTCGCGAGGTTGAAATCGATTCAACTTGGAGACGCCTCCGGTGAACCATCTTTCACCAACCTTTGGATCCTCTTTGGATTTATATGACCTAATCTTAGATGCCAAAGAAGTGTCTCGTTCACGTCGATGAACGTTTTTTTAAAAAAAGCAGTTGATGTGTTATAGGATACATTTTGTGAGTGGTGTGCACAGTTAATTGTATAGAGATTTTCCATCAATGTCCCGTAACATATACACTCATCATTTCAAAAATGATGTCATTCTTATTAGAAGAAACTTAGTGTCCGTTAATCGAATTTTAGAAACTGAAAGTGAATTCTTTCTAAAACTGGGAACACAAAGATAATTTCAAAAAACTTTATCTTCAAAAAAGATAGGTGCACTTCTCCCATCGCTTTTAATCGCTACTCATGTAGCATTGCAATGTCTGCTACTTGCGTAGTATTGCAATAATCGTTACTACCATAGCATTGCAATGTCTGCCACTTACGTAGCATTGCAATGTCTTCTACTTTCGTAACGTTGCCCAGTGTGATGAGTATCTCACTCCCACTACGTTGCCGGATCATTTAGAACCCGTGAAGCCAACATGATTAGTGGATCTCGTATCAACCACCCACGAATGAGAAGTATACGCCGCTAAAAAAGTTTCAACAACTAGTGTGTGAGAATTACCTTTCTTTCCGTCCCTTTTGGGGTTGGAACAGGCAAAACCTCCATTGTCCTCTTTCACCGCAGCTTAAGCACTTCCTCTTTGGATTTTCCTTGACTCAACAAGCATTCCTCATCTTACCATTGCCCTTGGCAACAATTGAGTTTTATTGCTTATGGCCTTTGGCCCTCTTCTTTATCTTGCCTACCCTTGGCCTAGAAGATGAAGACGGACCACTTGCCGTCAAAGCTTGAGTTTGGTGCCTTATCATCATTTATGCCGAGTCCAAAAGTTTGCAACAAATTAGCTAGCGAGGCCAAAATGCTCAAAAAACCTTTCTGGGCAGAGAATGAAGTACCAAATTCATCTGAGTCTCCAGATCATAATCTGCACTCAGAATCTCAAGTTTGTTTAGATGGGCCATCTATTTTGAGGACGTAATCCTCACGGGTTTTTCCTCCACCATTTTTCGGCGACGACACATCTCGCCAAGGTGATCCGACGAGTCCCGCATGTTTTGACTCGTCGGTTGGCTCATCGATTTTTGTGTGTCAAAATCCACTTGTGCTTTTTTGTGCGATTAGGACAATTATAATTTTCCAATAAATCTGATTTCCATACAAATTGTATTGACATTAAGTATAATAACAATTGGATTAAAAGGTAGCGACATCTTTGAATCGAAATAAACAACTATATGCAAAAGCACAAGTATATCACAAGGTTCGATCACATTTCATCATATTTTAAAATCTCAAAAAAAAATATGAACATGCATCAGCCAACATCTCAAAACAGTTTAAATAAGCCACGTGGGGTGGGTCATTATTTAAACACATTCAACGAGTTACAAACAAGAACGATTACAAACCTTTAATATCAGATTAATAGTTGGCTCCTTGACCAATATAAAATTCGCGGGGACTTGAGGGAAGTATATGCATATCAATTTTATACCTAAGTAATAACCATGATTAAATCTGAGGATTACTATTTCGCTTTGATCGAGCCTCGTGGGGAGGGTCATCGCCGCCACTAGTAATAACCCACAATCATCCGTTTGGAATTCATTCATGTGAAACCTATCTTTTTGACCGTCCGTGGGGGAATTTCTCCAAAAGAATTCACAAATAAATAAATCATGGAGGTCAAAATTAATTCAATTTTATTATCCGGAATAAAATTATCAATTAATTATTTAAAAACATACTTAGTAATTTTGAAGTTGAGATTTTTCAATTTGGCAACCCTCATGCAAACACATTTAAACAAATTAAATAAAACATAAGATAAGCACAAATAAATCAAGCAAAAGCAGAAAAAATAAACATATTGGGCACAAATTATCCAATCTGTTCATGGTTTGATTTTTCTTGACTTGATCTTGAAGAAAAACGTTTCCAATTTCTCCCCTTTCGTTAAATCTCGAAAAAAATCTTGATCTCGAACCGCCATGCCCAGCGACTCGCGAGCCGGGATCTGCGCCCACATCCGGCGGACGCTTGGCCTAGAACTGCCCTCGGCATCGCCCGTAGACCTTGCCCCTTGATCTTACAGCCTTCTCCTTGTTGTCGATAAGCGTCGTGAGATCTCGACATCGACAGCGTGTCGCCGAGCATCAGCATCTGTGTATTCGCCCATGACAACCTCACCGTGTCTCCTTGTGTAGCATACCCAGCGTATACTGCCGTCCGTTCGACTGGAAGCGCACACCGCCCGTCTTGCGGCGCCGTCGTCTTTCCAGCAGCTTTCGACGACCTGCTCCGCGCCAGCGTGCCGGCCCAGCGCCCAGCGCCGCGCCTCGCACAGTTACGGATTTAGATCCTTTTAATTCTTCCGTCTTTTTTAGTTCCGTCCGGATTTACAATTTATTTACAAAAAAATAAATAAACCTAGATCTAGACTAGTCTATTACATTGATCAAATCAAACAAATCCTAGTCTACTCGTGGATTTTTCACGAGGCAAAAACAAATCCGAATCTAATCGAATTAAAAACCACCGTTTATATGCATGCAAAATAAAACATTAAAATCCATGACAATTGGATACCGCAAAAAGTATCTAATGATTCTACTATCCAATTTCAAATTTAATGTCCATTTAATTAAATTACAATTTAAAAATTGAGTCAAAAGCAAATGGCTCGATACCGATTGTTGGGGAACGAGTTGCATGATCTATTGAGGTGAATATTTAAATACAAATTTAATTCATTAATTATTACTAGCATGAATTAATCCTATATTAATTCAAATAATAATTGCAACAACATATCATGCATATAAAAAGCCACGTAAAACCTACGCATGCGGAAACTACAGGTTTACGTGAACGTGCCTCTCGGGATGGCAGTGACTTTGGTCGAACAGACTAACCAAAAGGACTTCCCAAGTATTCCCTTAGCCCTTGCTCGACAATCCGGTGGAAGGATACTCGCGAACAATTAACAAAAGGAAAAAAATAAACTTTGTTGCACCACTTATGTGGATTTGCTAATATTTCCAGCACATGGAATTGTACTTGGGAATGAACTAATCATCCCCTATTTATAGGAGGGGGGTGGACGAAATTTTAGTGATTTTTCAATGTGGGAAAAGACTTTTCTTGGTCACCAAGAAATCTTGAATATATCCCTTATATTCTTTTTCCCATAATTAAAATATTCCCCAAAAATCCACCTCCTCTATTTTATGGTGATTTTCGAAAATATTAAGTGTGCAAGAATCCAAGATTTGGATCTTCTTGAATTTATGAGATATTCTTGTATTTCAAGAAATACATATCTTCCATAATATCTTTTCAAGAAAATCTTTCTTGCCCTCTATTTTCAAAAAAAATCGAAATATCACTATGTATAACCAAGTGGGAGATTTTTTGAATTTAATGAGATAATCTTGTATTCCAAGAATACATATTTTCATTCCATAACAAAATTCAAAGAAAATCTTTCTCCCTCTTTTATCCATAATTTTCGAAAATTTAGAGGAAATATAAGCAACAATATTTATTTTATTTTAATCATCTTTTCAGTTATTGGACTATATGTTGGGCTACTCAGGGGGCCTTTAGGAGAATTAAGATTGGACCTTCTAATGGATCTTGAATATCTAATATTGAGCCACAATATAATTCAAGCCCATAAATATTAATTAATCCCACTACATAATTAATATCAAGACTATCCATCTTAACCCATATTACAGTCAATATGGCTCTCGGTCATTATTTTCCGTGTTTAAGATTATCTAGCCCATTAATTAATTCAAGCCATTTGAAATAGCTTTCGTTAATTAATATCTTTTGTCCTTGGTCGAGAGCGGTTCAACATTATTATCCATACCGGAAACTAATTCCACTTGCAAGATTTGGTATGATAAAACTTATGAACCTCCCTCCAGGGGGGGCAAATCAAGCAAGCGTATTTGCACACAATTCTTTCAGATTAAATCTTAGCAATCACATGTGACGATAATATTGCCCAAGATAAAAAGTATTGAATCTCTCCGATTCGCTACCCATGATAAGTCAAAGCAATAGTTACCAATCCCACGTGATCCTATTTAAGGGACAAAGGTTAAGAAACAACGAACCATCGAGGTCTAATTCTTCCTTGTTTGGGTCTCAAGAATTTATCCTCCTCAGAGGTCCTATTCAAACAAGATCATCATGCACTAGTGTAATCTCTTGGTCAAGACAAACCAATATGAGCCTTTACACCTCAACCTTTCGCGATGGTTGTTCATTTTCATCTAGGTAAATGAATGACGACTTTTTTTTAGTTACAAGGATCGTTAATTTAATCTTACGTGATATGGTATCACTAAATTAACTCTGATGTAACACGTCGCAATTATTGAAAGCAGTTATGCAAAGAAATATATATAACATTCAATCATATTTAAAGCATCAGTGATAAACAATTTATTTCAGTAAATAAGTCTGAAAATTCAGTTTCGATTATACAAAGTAAAAGCATATTTTTCAGTATAATCCCAACAGTAAGACGAGTTGTCCGAACCACTATAAAATCGTGTGTTCTTTACTGCTTTATGTTCTTACTTGCCATTCGATTAAACAAAACACACATTGTTCTTAAAAGCAAAAAAGAGTAATTGAAATCACTCTGCCCTCACCCCTGTTTTATATGCATTACATGGTATTTTCCGCACTCATGGGTTTTCCAGAAATCGGGACCAACAAAGGTGATCGAGGAGATGAAATTCTGGTTCAAGAAATTAAGGTTCTGACTAAAGCAATCAAGGAACTACTGAAATTGAAAAAATTGTTTTTGGTTGTACTACTTCTCATTGTTGCATCTAGAGTCTTACAGTGGTTTGCTTAGTTTCTTGCATCTGAATGTAATTCCTATTTTGGTTGTCTTTTGAAATGTTCTAGGACTAATATCCTATCTTATGTAATGTCCTAAAGCTGTCTAATATAATGTCCCATTAGTATTGTTCTAATGATATCTAATGTAATGTCCTATCTTGTCTATGTTTTATGCTAACCTACTGATCAGCCAAACAATCTGCAGCACTCAAATACAAAATACAAAAAACTAAGCAAATACCATCTAATACATGCAAACAATTCAAACCAAGATACCATCAATACAAAATGCAAAATATACCATGAATAGCAAATACTAAGAGCATTAAAAGCCAAATATACCATGAATCTGCAGCAAAATATACATCACTTCCACCCCATTAATACCAAATCACCAATCAGTAGCAAGTGCAAATCCATGTTCAAATCGAACCCCTCTTGCACAACGCTAAACAAATGAAAAATGTTAACTTCTCCGGATCGAGAAGTTGTTGCCGTACTATCACGTTTGTTAACAAAGCTACAAGAATGAGACTCTGGGAATTATACGTGGAAGCAGCTCCGTAAATCTGATTTCTTACTTTCTAAGGGTGTGTTCGTAAAATACAAGCAACTGTATCTAGAATAATTTATTTCCAAAAGTAGTGAACATGAGCTTTTGAATAACTAAGTGATTCCCCCCATTTCACATGGTTTGCACAAACACTCCCTAAGTAAATAAACAACCAGATAAGCAATAAAATACAACACTTAGCCTTCAACAAGCAACCAACAATGTTTAAAAGTAAGAATGTAAGCTATCATTCGTTCAATCTCATAGCATCAAACATCCCTATTTACAGCGAAATTCAGCGCATCAACAGATAGCTTTCCTAGTACAAGAATTAGAAGCAAGGGCATTCAAAATTATTTGTAAATCTAAACGAAGGATTTCAAAGTACAGAATTTTAAATCTACTAAACTTTAAATCCATCCAAGTCCAAATCCTCTGTATTTCAAAGTACTAGTCCAAGAACCACGTATAAACCAATCCCTAAAACCCTACACCCAACAAAATTGAACCCCTAAAACCCAACACCAACAAATTATAACACCCAACAAAATCGCGGATAAATAATGAAAATCCCCAAAATCGATTTTTGTGAAAAAATTGAAAACCTAAAATTGCAACTGAAAATCGAACCCTAATACGTAATAAACAATGAAAATTGAAAGTCCATAGGGGTTTTATCACTAAAATGGAACACTCAACACAAAATTCCCAAAAACATTTAATAAAATTAAAAAAACTGGGACTGAATACTTACAGTAATCAACAACTCCAAACTTAATGAGATTCTTCCTTCGCAACATTCAGCGGCGGAGCAATGTGACGGAAATTTCTTGAGAATGCGTCCTCCTCTACCGATTTTCGGTTCCTGGCCACCATATTAGGGTTTGCTCGAGTTTTTCCTCTTTTATCGAGTGTGTGTAGTGTGTGTAGTGTGTGTGAGTTGGTTTCAATTAGTTGATGGTTTAGGATTAGTTTAAGTTTTTTAGTTTAATTAATTTGTTAAGACAAATTAGTATTTAACACGTATTAATTAGAGGTTTAAAAGTCTCCGTTTCGCGGTTAGCGAGATGCCGTCAAGCGTCGTTTAATTTTGGGACCAAATGTGCAAACTGATTAAATTGTGGGACTACCTTTGAAAATTAAAATTTTTGTGGAACTAAATCTGTCAGTGATGAGATTAAATAAAAAATATGATGTTGTTCATGAGAGCAAAAATGTAAAAAATTCGTTTTAAAAATGAAGATCATGTTCATAATTCAAAGCACAGCTCTCTGTCAACGGATTTTGTCAAATTCGATAGGATTTGACAGGCTCAAGTAAAGAATAATACTATAATAGTGTGACTGGGTGAGAACATAATCTCATGTATTAGAATAGTGTGAAGAAGTGTATGTAATAGTAGTACGGCTTTATAAATGAGATAATTTATAAAGTAGTATAAATATAATATTTATTATTTTTAAAGTGTTAAAAAATCATATTCAAATTATGTTTCTTTTTTACAGTGAGACCTCTTACACAAATATGTCTCATAGTAAAATTATTATATTATAAAAAATGAATATATCTATTAATTATTTTAAAAAAATAATTTGTTTTCAAAAAGCATTGTAAAAACGGCAAAGTATAGGGTGAACAAGTTTCACGGTGAAACTGACTTATGAGTGTGACGTATATTACTAAAGAATATGGCTTATATAATTAAAGAGTGTGACTTTTTACTATAAAGAGTATTATTCATAAAAATGAATGGTGTGATAAATATTACAGCAAAGAGTGTGATCGTGATAATTGAAGAGTGTGACCTATATTACTAAAGAGTGTAATCGTGATAACTGAAGTGTAAAAACAAATCAGTTTTACGGTGAACAAGTTTCACAGTAGACCAATTCTGTAAAAATCACTTATTTCTAAAATTTCTAAAAATAAGTGATTTTCACTATATTTTTAGAATTTGTAAAACCACTCTATTGACTATTGTTTGAGTTACCCAAACTCATCTCCTAATTTTATGTTTTTATTAATTTACCAAATTATTGCTCTATCATATGATGGCATCAAATCATCAGTGTTTGGAGAGGGAATCAAGCTCTCGCATTGTTTATGGGGAAAAAGAATAAAGTAAAAGGAAACAAATAAAATAAAACTGTATTATCTCACTTCGTTTGGAGAAGAAATAAAATTATAGAGAACCTTATCGCAAAAATGAAATAATAGGATAAGATCCAGATCCTCTACAGTTTACCATTTTTTGGCAGTAGTTGTAATTTATTCATTCAAGGACTAGGAGTAGCTTCATTTATGTTTATGCTTTATTTACTGCCTTATATTCTATCTTTATCATATCTGATGAAAACATGTTGGTTGAAATTAAGACAATAAAATATTACTCCTAATTTGTCTAATTAATATACTCCATCTATCTGTCCCGAATTGCGGCCCTTTTGATGGACTCAAAAATTAAAAAATTAAAATAATAAGTAGAATTATGAAAAGTAATTTTATAATCTTTATATATAAAGTAAAAAAGTATATATATATATATATATATATATATATATGATTTTGATACGGAGCCTAATATTGGAGCCGACATAAGCTATTAGGCTTCATATCAGAACTAATATATGATTTTGATATGAAGCCTAATATTGGGCTCCTTACGGAGCCTAATAGATTTTTTACCCGGTTCGAACCCAACTCAACCCGACTCAAAATCGGTCCAAGTGGTTCATGGTTCACCCGGCCTGAACCGTTGATGGTTTAGGGTTTACGGTTTATAGTTTAGGGTTTAGTTTGAGAATGTCACATAAGCTATTAGGCTCCATAAGGAGCCTAATATTAGGCTCCATATCAGAACTAATATATGTTTTGATATGGAGCCTAATAGAATTTTTACCCGGTCCGAACCCAACTCAACCCGACTCAAAATCGGTCCAAGTGGTTCATGGTTCACCCGACCTGAACGGTTGATGGTTTAGGGTTTACGGTTTATAGTTTAGGGTTTAGTTTGGGAATGCCACATAAGCTATTAGGCTCCATAAGGAGCCTAATATTAGGCTCCATATCAGAACTAATATATGTTTTTGATATGGAGCCTAATAGATTTTTTACCTGGTCCGAACCCAACTCAACCCGACTCAAAACCGGTCCAAGTGGTTCATGGTTCATCCGGCCCGAACGGTTGATGATTTAGGGTTTACGGTTTATAGTTTAGGGCTTAGTTTGGGAATGTCACATAAGTTATTAGGCTCCATATCAGAACTAATATATGATTTTGATATGGAGGCTAATATTGGGCTCCATAAGATTTTTTACCCGGTCCGACCCAACTCAACCCGACTCAAAATCGGACCAAGTGGTTCATGGTTCACCCGGCCCGAACGGTTGATTGTTTAGGGTTTACGGTTTATAGTTTAGGGCTTAGTTTGGGAATGCCACATAAGCTATTAGGCTCCATATCAGAACTAATATATGATTTTGATATGGAGCCTAATAGATTTTTTACCCGATCCGAACCCAACTCAACCCGACTCAAAACCGGTCCAAGTGGTTCATGGTTCACCCGGCCCGAACGGTTGATGATTTAGGGTTTATGATTTATAGTTTATGGCTTAGTTTGGGAATGTCACATAAGCTATTAGGCTCCATAAGGAGCCTAATATTATGCTCCATATCAGAACTTATATATGATTTTGATATGGAGCGTAATATTGGGCTCCTTATGGAGCCTAATAGATTTTTTACCCAGTCCGAACCCAACTTAACCCGATTCAAAATCGGTCCAAATGGTTCATGGTTCACCCGGCCCGAACGGTTGATGGTTTATGGTTTACGGTTTATAGTTTAGGGCTTAGTTTGAGAATGTCATATAAGCTATTAGGCTCCATAAGGAGCCTAATATTAGACTCTATATCAGAACTATATATATATACATGTATGAATTCAAAATAATGTCATTTTGTATAAAAAAAATTATTATGAGTTTTCTATTTTTAAAATGTGAGTTTATTTTAAAACGTTTGAATAAACAAAATGTGCAAGGACGGAGATAATATCCCTTAATAATTAACTCAAGGAGTACTTGTATGTAGCATTGTTAATCCGGGCCGGACTAAATGGGCCGGCCCGTTTAAACCTATTATATGCAGGGTTAGGGCCGAGCAATGGGAGGCCCGTTTAAAATCGGGCCTTTTTGGCCCGGACCGATTAGCCCGCGGGCTAAACGGGCTAGCCCGCGGGTTAACCGGGCCAACCCGTTTAGCCCCTTTATATTTATATATACTCAATTTTTTTATTTTTTTTTATTTTCTAATTTTTTAATTAATTTTTTTTAAAGTTTTTTCACAAATTTAAATAAGGCAAAAATCAATTATGGTCAATCAATTACAAATTAAATATTTCTATTTGATTTAGTCAATTAATAATTAATTCTCTCCAATTCAATATTTTTTAACAGTTTTGAGTTTCTATTGAATTGAATAAATAAGTAAAATATTAATCCAATATAAAATAATAATATAATATTTTTATAAATTCTATTATGAAATTTGTTCATAATATGAAACTGATATCATTATAATTATAAATTAATATTATGGTATTAATTTATAAATGTGATGATACAAATTTTATATTATTAATTAATTTTATGGGAACTTTGCTCAATTATGTTATTAAAGATGATGGGAACTAATTTTATATTTTGAACATTTGTTATTAAAGATGATGGGATCGAAATTTTTGTCATTATGTAATGTTAATATTTGAACATTTTTTTTTAATTTTTTTCGGAGCCCGTTAGGTGGCCCGTTTAGCCCGCAACCCGCTAGGGTTAGGGTTAGGTCTCAACTATTAGAGGTCCGTTTAAAATGAACCGCTTAAGGCCCAGGACCGTTTGACCCGTAGCCTTATAGGGCTGGACTGACCCTAATGGGTTAGAACCGACCCGTTTAACAATACTACTTGTATGGAATATATCACGACAACTAACTTAATATTAAAGCCAGTTTATAGGCAGTCATTTTAGATTAAAAAAACTATTTAAAATGTTATTTGTTTAAGGAGATTATACTCTTACTAAAATTGGGAGTATTGTTTAGTAGATTTTCTTAAACTTTGACTCACGTCAGACAGTTACTAGGATATGTCCTACTCCTAGTGAGCGATATGATTATAATACTCTCCGACTTTGTTACTACTCCTTCCGTCCCGAAAAACTTTGCACAGTTATTATTTCGCTCGTGCTTTAGCGAGCGAGTTTTTTATTATTATTTAAAATTATAAAGTAATATTAAGAAATGCGTATGACAGAGGAGGGGTAAGACTATCATACTCCACCTTAAAAGTCACTTTATTATTTTAAATACTAATAAATAATTAACACGTAAAAACACGAGCAAAAATAAGTGTGTTAAGTCTTTTGGGACGGATGAAGTATTTAATATTCTGAAGAGAGATTATGTGAAAATGTAAATAAAGAGTACCAGACAAAACACAGAAGAAAGGCTTTAAATAATTAAATTTTGTTATAAAATAAATTGCTAACAAACGCTAAACACATAGGACTATAGGACCATTAACACAAATCACATTCACTTCTCTTAGGGTATGTTTGTTACAGAATTCACTCGAATGAACTTAGAACTTTGAAAATCACGTCCCATTATAGTTTGAGATTTAAAATTAGACTTCAAAATCATCTTCTATAAAATACACCTACACTCTTATTTTTCACAAAATTCAATACAATCACATTACTACTTTTTCCACTCTCAACACAATATAATAATATCACATAAATCATTAATAAACATTGATTTGACATAAAATAAAATTACACCAAATCAAAATTTTAAAACAAACACATATTTTTTACTATTCAACAAGACTTTCAAATCCATAGAATTTTGAATTCATGACTTACCCCGCACACCTAAATCCCGAAACAAACATACCCTTAAAGTATTAAAGTGTCAATGTTCAATTTATACCCCGTCTTATCTTGAGACCGTCTCATTCAAGTGTGTCTCTACTTAAGAAGAAGTACTCTCGTGCGAAACTATATATTCCCCTCGTCCCAAGATGATTGCAACACACAAATTGGACCGCAAACTAAGTAAAGTGAGGTTGAGTGGAATAAAATAAAGGTGTTATGAGTATATTAATATTATGTTTATTTTCATTTTGGGAGTGTTGCAGTAGTATAGGGATGTCCAAATAAGATAAGTATTTCAGTAATCACGGGATGGAGGAAGTATTTCACATATAAAATGTTGCTCCAATTAGTATATTTAATTGTTTTTTTAGAAGTGAATTATTCTATTACTTGAAATATATGTCTATTACTTTTTTTTAGAAGTTAATTTTTCAGAATTTCATGAATCACACTAGGGTCGATGTATTAAAATTATTTTATAGGAGTAATTAATATATGGAAAGATGACGTGTCGTGTAGGTTATAATTATGGCATTTGTTTAAAGAAAAAGAAATAATGGAGGTGGGGGTACAGAAAAAGTACCGGAAGAGTCCAGTCCGACTTGAAAACGCGCGAAAACAACGCGGGAGCTGTTTCCCAATGCACCTACAAATACACCCATTTCATATTTATATTTATTATAATACTACATTAATATTATACTTATACTTATACGATTGGGTCCCATCTACATTAAATGTAACGTTCATTTTATAGTGTATTTTAAAATTATATAATTTATTTTATTTAAATATATCATTTGTATATATTAAATTTTGTAATTGTTTTTTTTATTTAATAATTAAACGATTTAATATAAATAAAATTTGTATTTTAATACAATAAATTATATTATTTTAAAATATATTATAAAATATACTATGAAGATGCATACAAGATTGAGGTTAGTTATCCACTCCATTTTGGATGCATCCACTTTCTTTTCCCTCACAAGTCACAATAGAGGTTTGTATTTCATGGACATGGAATTTTGTTGGAGAGGTTTTCTTTTTATAATTAATTTACTTTTTGAGTAGATTTTTCGAATGTTCGTGTTCATGTGAATTCTTTATTTCGAATACATATATATTATTTAAAAAATATTTTAATTTTTCAACAAATAAAAATATAAATACTACATAATAATCATCGTGAGTATGCATAATAATAATATTACGAATATATAATAATAATGTGTGAAAGGAGAATTCATATGAACTCACGCCGATTCATAGAAATTTTTACCTTATTTTCTTAAGTAAGTATTGCTATTTTTTATTTTTATTTTTATTATAGACAATTAATTACAATAATTTCATAAGATAATTAATTACAATAGCTCTCTTCTATCATCGGACATGTGACAACATCATTTCATCTCGCTATAGACCAGAACCTTAACCACCATAAGAGGGGACCACCCGAAACTATAACCACACCACAACCAGAACTGCAACCACTACAAGAGGGGGGACACCATCCCACCACAAAGGGAACCACTACAAGAGAGAATGATTTTTTTCTCTCCATGTCTCGAACCCGAAACCTCGTTATTTATAAAATATACCGATTTTATGCATTATTATCTCAAAATTAATATTTTCATAACCGAACCGGTGATCGAATCGAACAGACCACCGGTTAGTGGTTCAACCGGTCGGACCGGTTCAATTGTTGAAATGAATTCTGTCTAACTTTTTTCAATATTTCTTATATTTAGTTAAAAAAAAAAAAAAAAATATACACGTACAAAAATTTAAACATATATCTTATAACTTTTCATATTTAAGAAAACACAATAGAGTCATGATCATAGTAAAAAATAACACAATAATATGAGAGAGTAACTTAAAAGGAAAAAGTGAACATTATATTTTTATCTCACATCGAGTAAATATTAAAGGAAAATGTAAGAGAAAGTAAAATCTCATAATTTTGTCCCACATAAAAAATGTTAGAAGAAAATGTGAGAGAAAACAATATAAAAGGGGAAAAGGTGTACCTCATCTAATATATTTGTCCCACATCGAAAGTGTTGGAGGAAAATATGAGAGAAAATATTATAAAAGGGGGTGAAAGTGGACCTTGATTCATATATTTATCCCACATCGAAAGTGTTGGAGAAAAATGTGAGATTAAGTATTATAAAAGAGGTGAATGTGGACCTTGGTTCATATTATCCCACCTCATACATTTATCCCACATCGAAAGTGTTGGAAAAAAATATGTGAGGAAGTATTATAAAAGGGGTGAATGTGGACCTTGGTTCATATTATCTCACCTCATACATTTATCCTACATCGAAAGTGTTGGAAGAGGAAAAAAATATGAGATGAAGTATTATAAAAAGGGCGAATGTGGACCTTGGTTCATAGGGTATGTCTCAAATACACCAGGTGCACGGATTTAGAATCCGTGCAATCGCAACTATCCTACCCAATTTATTTAAATTCGTGTTATAATTTTTTTTTCTTTTTTCAGTTTCGGTTTTGTTTTAACTTTAATTTAAGTTTTAGAGTTTTTTTTTAAAATACCCAACCCGACCCGAAACCCGGCCCGAGTGGTTCATGGTTCACTCGACCCAAGTGGTTCATGGTTCACCCGACCCAAATGATTCATATGTAATTTATGGTTCACTATTTAGGGGTTAGGGTGTAGAGTGCATCAATTTGAATTGGTGCACTTGGTACACAGGAGATCCACTCTGGTTCATATTATCCCACCTCATACATTTATCTTATATCGAAAGTGTTTAAATAAAATGTGAGGAAATATTATAAAAGGGTTAGTCAACCTCATACATTTATTGGGTTAGTCAACCTCATATATTTATTTTACATCAAAAGTGTTGGAGGAAAATATGTGAAAAAATATTTTTAAAAAAAAAAGAAAGGAGAAATTGGTTTTTTCGGTTGGCCGGTTGAACCGATTTTGACCGGTTCAACCTTAAAAGCGATTTTATGCATGTTTTTTTAACTGGTTTGAACCTGTTTACAACAATACTACTGCTCAAAATCACTAGATAATGACACTTCACATGATAAAAAGTTATATTTTATAAATTATACTTTGTTTGAAAAAAAAATTTGCACTTTGTACCTGAGAGTCACAAAAAAGTTGCATTTGTACCTTAGAGCTTTTTACTCTCCCACTTTATACCTTAGAGCTTTTTCCCCAATTTTTTATAACGAAAACAGGAAAAATATTATTAATCTATTAGAAAATAGACAAGATTAAATAATAAATTTTAATAACACAAACATACGGATTGATAAAGAAAAAGAAAAATTCGATACCCAAGCTCAACAATTAGCTTTCATGTGTAGCCAAATTTATTTATTGAGTATGAAATTAGTAAATTACAAAAGTAGGAAGAATATTAAGCAACATAAGCAACAATCTTCATGCCATTTTTACAATGACCAGTATAGGAACAAATGAAGTAATTCGCCCCTTTTACTAGTCTAATACGATCATTTCCAGTATTGTAGGTACCAGTGCTTCCAGGTTTGGGAGGAGTGCAGGAATCGTAGGAAGCCTTGTCCACAATCACAACATTATGATACTTTGGGTTGTAATTGAAAACTACAACGAAGTTCGTCCAAATTAGCTAAATAGAAATCTATATAATTGCTGTAAAAATTACGATACTTGGTTTAATTGCATTTTTAAATTAACTTATGATTAATTACAAAAAAAAATCAAAACATTAACATCTAAATTGCCATTGAGACACTGGATGGGGAAATTGCACGTAGGTATTTTTTTTTTAAAAACTTACACTTAAAAAAAATGTACCTGGTTGCAATTACACACTTGATTATGATACGTTGGGCTCTGCTTAATATGCAAACAACATCGATCTAGATTGCTGACTTGTGCCAAAAAAAACAAAAAATCACAACTTTTGATTTAAATTTTTAGATAATTCATTAACGATATCGTTTGTATATTGAGCAGGACCCAAATTGTCCGATGTTCCAAATTCATGAATATTTTTTTTATGCGGTTTAAAATGCAACCAAGTAAAATGTCTTAATTTTACGAAGATTAAGCCTTATTATTATTGTTAATGAAAAATTGTAAATTAATTTAGTAAAATTATCAAGTAATACACATACGTACCTAGAGTATCACCGGCTTTAAAGTTGTTGCCCTTTTCCCAACCAGCAACGCCCAATTTCCAACCGCCGGGTTTGTCTCCAACTGTATAGCTTGCTGCATTGCTTACATGACTTTGAATCAACAAACTCAACATTGTTACTATAGCCAACATTTTTAGAGACATTTTTTTTAATGTTTAACAATTGAGAGAGAGATGTATGAGTTGTGCATTTTAGTTTGCATGGACAGGTCGATATATAGCTTTTTTTTTAGGTCTGATCAATTTAAACCTCCTAGATTTTGTGATATTTATTACATGAGATTTTGGCGATTCCTTTTTAATGGTCATTACCATCTCATTATTTAGGCAAAAAATTATAAAAATAATTGTTTAATTTTTAAAAATATTACTAAAAGAGTATTACTCATTCTATCCTGAATTTGTTTTTATATTCTCACTATTCGAGCGTTTTATAATTATGTGTATATCTTGCAAAAAGAATTTCCATAAATTCCACACTCACAACCTAGACATTAACTTTAGAATTCTGAGCAATCTAAAATGGGACGAGAGGGTACAATACACGCACTATTGGAACGAAATTGTATTTCTTCCGTGAAAAAGATATGCCAATAATTTAGCAACTAATGCAAAAAAATTACCCAGCTAGTTTGGAGTCTTTGGACAGCTTTATCCTATGATATTATTTTGTTAATATCATTTTTCTTTTTTTAAAAGTTGAGAATTTTTGTACAACTATGGGCTTGGCTCATGGACACTGTTATAACTGATGCGAGAAAGATATAAAAACGATAAATAAACCGAATAAACCGACACCGAAATTTTACGTGGTTCACTAACAATTTGTTAGCTACGTCCACGGACAGAAGAGGGGATCTCATATATTATTCAGAACCGACAACAATATACAACTCAAATGGGAATATAAATAATAATCCCTAACTGATTGGGCCTAAGTTAATAAGCCCAAAACCGACCAGGCCTAAATTAATAAGCCCAAAATCAAAACCAACTGATGCACCAAACTAACTGGGCCTAAATTAATAAGCCCAAACCGAAACCGACTGATGCACTTGTATCAAAGAGACTTGGGCTTCTTAAATAACATTAGGAAGCTCTTCACCTTTTTCCACAATCCGATGTGGGACAGAATATGACTTTTTATAGGATTATGAAGTCCTCCAACTTTTGATACAATCCGATGTGGGATAAAACAAACTTCTTTATTTTACACAATTCTAACAAATCTCCACCTTGGTAAAATAACAGAAAACTTCATTGTCTCCACCTTGATTTGAATCCTCTCACAGATCAACAGATGTACCAGATGCACCATAAAAGTGTCAGACGTACAAGCAACTCCTCGTACACAGATTTTCCCCCAAGACTGGGCAACTAACAACTTGTAATATTTAACAAGTTCAAACAATGTTGGAACTTGTTATTTGAAACCGGCTTGGTGAACATGTCAGCTGGGTTATCAGCAGTCCCAACTTTCTTTACTTTAACCCTCTTCTCACTTCTCAGAAAATGATACCTGTCATCAATATGTTCCGTTCTCTCATGATGAACTTGATCCTAAACATATTGCACTCAAACTGTCACAGAATACAGTTGCATAATCATGATGTAGACCAAGATCACTAACCAGCCCTTTCAACCAGATTCCCTCTTTGGCTGCTTCAGTCAAGGCCATGTGCTCTGCCTCTGTAGTAGACAAAGTAACTGTAGGCTGCAAAGTTGTCTTCCAACTTACAACAGAACCACCAACAGTAAAAGAATAACTGGTCATAAACCTTCTACTGTCAACATCTCCTGCATAATCAGAATCACAGTAGCCTGAAACTAAACAATTCGTATCACCTCCATAAATGAGACCGACATCAGATGTACCTTTAAGGTACCGAAATATCCTCTTCACAGCCTGCCAATGTTCCTTTCCAGGTTGAGCCATAAACCTGCTGACAACACTAACAACATGTGCAAGATCAGGTCTAGTACAGACCATAGCATACATCAAACTCTCTACTGCACTAGCATAGGGAACCCGAGACATGTACTCCTTCTCCTCAGCAAATTTAGGAGCGAAAGCAATAAACAAATGAATATTTGCAGCACTTGGAGTATCAATAGGTTTAGCTGTAGACATACCAAACCTTGATAATATCTTCTGAATATAATCCTTTTATGAAAGGAAAAGCTTCTTCTGAGTTATATCCCTATGAATCTCCATTCCCAATATTTTCTGGGCAGCACCTAAATCCTTCATCTCAAACTCACACTGAGAAGACCTTTTTGCTTCTGAATATCTGACTTGTTCTTTGCAGCTATCAGCATATCATCAACATATAAGACCAAGTAGATAAATGAATCATCTTCCAGCTTGTTGTGATACACACAACTATCATACGGACTCCTGTTGTAGCCAAGATGTGTCATATAACCATCAAATCTCTTGTACCACTGCCTTGGAGACTACTTCAGCCCATATAAGGACTTCTTCAATTTGCAAACGTACTCTTCTTTCCCGGGAACTTGGAAACCATCTGGCTGGGTCATGTATATCTCTTTATCCAACTCTCCGTGTAGAAAAACTGTCTTCACACCGAGTTGTACAAGTTCCAGGTCCTAATGTGCTACCATTTGAAGTAACACTCTAATAAAAGTATGTCTGACCACAGGTGAGAAAATCTCGTCATAGTCTACTCTCTCTTTCTGATGGAACCCCCTAGCAACGACTCTTGCCTTATACCTGATACCCTCAGCAGGTGATATTCCTTCCTTCTTCTTGAAGACCCACTTGCATGTAATAATCTTTCTCTCCGGAGGCTTCTTGACTAACTCCCAAGTCGTATTCTTGTGAAGTGACTCCATCTCATCTCCCATGGCAACAAGCCATTGGGTAGACTCTGTACATGTAACAACTTCTTTTTAGGTGGATGGTTCATGAGAATCCACATCTTCAGCAACCTGTAATGCATAACCCACCATATCCTCAAATCTATATCGCCTTGGAGCCTCAACTCCAATCCTTCTAGCTCGATCAAGAGCTATATTGTACGGTCTTGTCTCAGATGGTTAAGATTCTGGTGGTGATGCATCTTTCAGCTCGGTGTCAGAATGTGAGTGTTGTTCTCCATCTTCCTTTTGTGACTCACCCTGCTCCTCCTGTTTGTCAACACTATTGTTTTCTGATACAACAATAGACTTCACAGTGGGGTTAAACATAGATTTTTCATCAAAAATAACATTTCTGCTAGGTATGACTTTACTTTCTGATGGAGACCAGATCCTATATCCCTTAACACTGTTTCCATAGCCCACAAAAACTTATTTCTTCGCCCTTGGCTCCAATTTACCCTCATTTACATGATAATAAACAGTACATCCAAAAGCTCTCAAATTAGAGTAATCTGCAGACTTACCAGACCACACCTCGTAAGGTGTTTTGAGGTTGATACCTGTGTGAGGTGCACAATTTATCAAGTAACATGTCGATTGACGCTTACGCCCAAAATCTTGAGCTAATCCAAAGATTAGAGAGCATGCATCGAGCTCTCTCCAGAAGTGTCTGATTCATGCGTTCTGTTACACCATTCTGCTGTGGTGTATCTCGTACTGTATGATGTCTTGCGATCTCTTCATTCTTGTAGAACTCATCGAAATCAGAAGAACAGAATTCCAGACCATTATCAGTTCGCAGCCTTTTGATTTTCTTCCCTGTTTGATTTTCCACCAACGCCTTCCATTGCTTGAAACTCTTGAAAGCTTCACTTTTACGCTTCATCATAATTACCCAAGTCATTCTTGAGTAGTCATCAATCATAGACACGAAGTATCTATTGCCTCCTAAAGACTCAACACGAGAAGGTCCCAAACAATTAGATTGGATATAATCAAGTGTGCCTTTTGTTCTATGAATTGCCTTGGGAAACTTGCTGTGATGAAGCTTCCCAAAAACACAGTGCTCACAAAAACCAAGACTAGTGACCTTGTGGCCACCAAGAAAATCATCTTTCGACATAATTTGCATCCCTCGTTCACTCATGTGGCCAATTCTCATGTGCCATAACTTTGTCAAGTCGTCTTTGTGAACTTCAGATGATGCAACAATAGCAGAGTCCGATAGCGTTGAACCTTGCAAAAAGTACAAAGTTCCTCGCTTCACACCTTTCAGAACCACATTAGAACCCTTGTAGACATACAGAACTCCGCCTTCACCTCTGAAACTGAAACCCTTACTGTCTAGAAGACTAAGTGATATCAGATTCTTTGTTATTTGTGGAACATGTCTAGTATCGTTCAATGTGCAAAATTTACCATCATGTGTCTGTAATTGAATTGAGCATATTCCAACCGTCTTGCAAACTGAATTGTTGGCCATAGAAATATTACCTCCATCCACTTGCTCGTAAGTTGTAAACCACCCTTTGCGCGGACATATATGATAAGATGCCTCGAAATCAAGAACCCACACATCAGTGTGATGTGTTTGTCCATTAGCAACTAGGACTACATCTTCCTCGGAGTTGGTGTCATCTCCTTCAGCAACAGCGGCAGTACCTTCTTCTTCTTCTTCTTCTTCTTCTTCTTCTTCTTCTTCTTCTTCTTCTTCTTCTTCTTCTTCTTCTTCTTCTTCTTCTTCTTCTTCTTCTTCTTCTTTCTTCTTCTTCTTCGCACAATCATTTTTCCAATGACCTGGCTCTTTGCAAGTAATTCTGAGATATAAATGCGGTTTAGGACCCTCCGACCCAGACTTCTTGAATTTCTTCTTTCCCGATTTTCCAGGTCCCTTGTTCCCACTAGCCACTAGTCCAAATGGCTTTGATTATCCGAACTTTTACCACTTTCATTTATGTCGCAACTCTCTAGTATGCAGAGATGATCTGACCTCTTCCAAGGGCACAGTGTCTTTCCCAACAATGAAAGACTGCACAAAATTCTCATACGACAAAGGTAGAGAAACCAACAGGAAAGCAACATCCTCATCATCAACTTTAACATCAATATTACGCAATTCTAATAGAATTGTATTCAATTGATCTAGATGTTCACGAAGTGGCTGACCTTCATGCATACGCAAACTGAACAGACGTTGTTTCAACAACAACTTATTGGTTAGTGACTTCGTCATATACAGACTCTCCAACTTCAACTATATACTAGCTGCAGTTTCCTCCTCTGCGACTTCGGTAATGATGCCATCTGCGAGACACAACATGATTGATGAATGTGCCTTCTCCTCCAGAGTGGCCATCTCTGCTTCTTCCAAATCCACCGTCTTTTTCATCAACGGTGCCCACAGTCCTTGTTGTTTCAACAAGGCACGCATCTTGATCTGCCATAAATCTGAAATCGTTTCTTCCCGTGAACTTGTCGATTTTCACTTTTATCCCACCCGTCATCTTTCTCGCCAAATTGCGGAAACCCTGTTCTTCCCGGTGAACTTGTCGATTTTCACGTTTATCCCACCCGTCATCTTTCTCGCCAAATTGCGGAAACCCCCAACAAGGCTCTGATACCAGTTTGTTATAACTGATGCGAGAAAGATATAAAAACGATAAATAAACCGAATAAATCGACACGAATTTTACGTGGTTCACTAACAATTTGTTACCACGCCCATGAGCGAGAAAGAGGATCTCATATATTATTCAGAACCGACAACAATATACAACTCAAATGGGAATATAACTAATAATCCCTAACTGATTGGGCCTAAGTTAATAAGCCCAAAATCGAAACCGACTAGGCCTAAATTAATAAGCCCAAAACCGAAACCAACTGATGCATCAAACTGACTGGGCCTAAATTAATAAGTCTAAACCGAAACCGACTGATGCACTTGTATCAAAGAGACCTGAGCTTCTTAAATAACATTAGGAAGTCTTTCACCATTTTCCACAATTCGATGTGGGACAGAATAAGACTTCTTATAGGATTAGGAAGTCCTCCAACTTTTGATACAATCCGATGTGAGATAAAACAAACTTCTTTATTTTACACAATTCTAACAGGCACAATCACCAAATTTTTATTTTTTTAATTCTTTTTATTATTACTTTTATTTTCTTAAGGAAAAATACATTTATTCATTAATTAATAAGAATATAGGAGAAATATTATTTAGACATATGATTTTGCGTTTCTGAATTGGCGTTTAAAAAATTTAATACTAAAGTGGATGTACAATACACAAAAAATTGGGCCAGCCCAGGCTTTTGAAAAGCCCAACAAAATATTTAGACTGATGTGGTCTATTTAGATTTTTTATTTAGAAAATAAGAGAAAATCATTGTAATGTCATACTCATAGTAAAAGCTTATGTGAAATATATTTTTGCACAAGGCCGATTGTAAAGGTATTACTATTATTCAATAAAATACATCATTTAATTCATTTTGAAAGTAAAAGAATATCACATATGCTTTTTATAAAATTTGTTTATTATACAATTTTGTAAAGTAATAAATTTTAGCTTTATAGTACAATTTTTTAATTGGGAAATAGTAGTAATTTTTTTCCATTGCACTAAAGTACTATTATTACACAAAATTTATTCTTATAAACATATGATTAAATAAAATAATTGTTTGATGGGTATTTGCATACGAATCAATGATCGATTGTATTCTAGCATCCCAACACAAATCCTCACTGCAAGAAAAGCATATGTGACATTTTCTTATTCGTTCTTTTCTTTTAAAATTTTATTTATTTGAATCTTTCTAATTGTATTTTATATAAATAGAAATAATTTAATATTTCTATTTTTAGCAATAAAATGGAACTCCCATCACGGGTACGAAACGGTGGATGAAATCATCTGTTTCATTTTGCAGTTCATATTTAATTTTTCAGAGTTTTAAAAACAGATGTATTTAAGAGTATCCAATAACACAGACTTACCACACACATCATAAATTTAGATAAAATAAAAATATATAAATGCATGAAAATGATACAAATGATATCATCTCACAAAAAGACAATAATATTTAAATAAATACGCTAATAAAATATATAAATGCATGAAAATGATACAAATGATGTTCTCTCACAAAAAGACAATATTCGAACAGAAAGGGATGGCTTGAATCTTAAATAAAATTTATAAATACGCATAAGTTGCCTTTCCCAACTTGAAATCGCATGCATAATATATTCTTCCCATAAAATAAAAAAATTTTAAGACAAGATTCTTATTAAATTGTTTTTGTTTTAACGAAAATTTTTTATTACTATTTAAAATGATAAAGTAATTTTAAAAATTGAAGATGATGAGAGGAGGAGGGTAAACTATCATACCCCACCTTAAAAAGCTCACTTTATTATTTCAAATATTAATAAACAATTCGCACGCAAAAACACGAACAAAAAGTAAGTGTGCTAAGTCATTTGGGACGAAGAGAGTATAAAATAGTACTATTTTAATAATATATAATTGAATGAATTGGCCCATACTCCTGGATTCACCGCAGCATGATATGCCAATACAAAGAAATGGTTTATCAAGGGTAGATAGTTCAGGTGGTTAGATCTCCACGTTTCGATTTCGGGAACAATGAACACCAATTACCAAGTATGTATAATTGTATATATATATATATTCTCTCCATCTCATTGTAATTATCTCATTTGGTTGAATGATTTAAAAAATAATATAAAAATATTAGTTGATGGACCTTTTTGTTTTTTTGTGAATGAAAAGTGAGAATGACATATTAAATAGCGAGTCCTTTTGCTTTATTAGGGATAAAAATATAAGATAGTGGAGTGTTACTTTTTTCATTTATGAAATAAAAAATTATAAGTGTAAGTGCATGACGTCCCATAAAAAGCGAAATGGCATAATTACAAATTGGAAAAAAGATTAATACTTAATCCATCCATCAAATCTACTTCCATTTGTCTATACTCTGTATAAAACCAAACACTTTATTATTATTCTTTACCTATCACTTAAATTATCATTATACTTAACTCATAAATAATTACTTTATTTCAAAATAAATGAATCCCACAATATTTTATACTAAATAGTAAATACCTATACATTGTGCACTTTCTTTACTTTTTTTTTCTTAATATTTATGCCTAATATCAAACATAAATTTCTGGAAGGGGAGTACTAAATACTACCTCCGTCTCGAACTTAACACTACGGTTACTGTATCGCGGATTTTAAGAAAAAATGATAAAGTGATAAAGTGTTGGGGTAAAAAAAATTATTTATTAGTATTTTATGTGATAAAGTGATAAATAGTTGGGGGTTAAAAGAGTTGTTTATTAAGATTTTATGTGATAAAAGTCGATAAAGTGAATATTTTTATTTAAGAAAAGATTCGATTAAGCGTTAACGCCCAAAACGAAAAATCAGGGTTAAGTATGAGACAGATGGAGTAGTAAATATACGACCAAATGGAAGAATAAAACTGGTCAAGAATTGAAATAAAATAATAAATAGCCAGTTACTTGCCTCTTTCTAGAAAACCATAATTCCAAATATAAAGAAAAGTAAACATGAATACAATCAGTTCATCACCATTATAATTTATAGCCACCATTGGAATGGGGTCAAAATCCTTGACTTTCTTCACAATCCCAAAAGAAAAGTAGTAAAAAATTAGTCACCGTTAATTCTTGAAAAATATCAATCGTTGTCGTTGAATAATCCTTTCCTTAACTAACATTTCTCTACACATTCTAAATCCATACACATTTCGTATGCATAGAAGCGAAAAATTCCCTCAATTATTTTTGTCAAGGGTTCAATGGCGATGGAGAAAAGTGTCGCAGAGACTGTGAGTGAGCAGGAAAATAAACAAAAAATAGAGACGGATTTTGTGGGGGAAAGTAAGGTGTCCAATCAGAAGAAGAAGAAGAAGAAGAAAAGGTTTTCACTGATTCCGAGATTTGGGCGTATCAGATTGGACACCGGGGTTCCGGTGGCGGAAAAGCCGGATGTCGGACGGAGTTTCGACGTGGAGGCGCGTTGCAATGGGACGGATCACGCGCCGCGGCATCTGATTGTTATGGTTAATGGAATTATTGGCAGGTTCTGCTTCTACTAATTTCACCATTATTGTGAATGTTTTCAAGTGTTTGATAAATGAGTAATTGTTTTCTGGTAGGATATTGTTTATGCTTTGGACTATTGTTGAGTAAATTGACTGAATTGTCATGTTTTGGGGCTTTATGCTTAATTTGTTTGTTATATATGGATTTGAATATTCTTTGGTGATGATTGCTCTTACTTCTGAAGAAGTTGAGTTTGATTTAATTTTGTTACTGATTTTAAATGTATGTGCAGGGCTCAAAACTGGAGATATGCAGCTAAGCAATTTGTGAAGGCGTATCCTAGCGATGTTTTAGTGCATTGTGAGCTTCATCCTTTTTTTATTTCATCATTTCAAGCCTTTTCAATTGTGCTGTTTCAATTGTATTCTGCTTTTTGTTTTTTGTTAAATATGTAGTATCTGTTGATTCTTGATGTAATTAGGTAATGCTCTAGTTGATAAATAGGTGTTTCGGTAAAGGTTTAGTGTGGTTGGAAGTCTAAGGTATCAATATTAGCTAGAAATAAGTTGCATCAGGAAGATGCAGACATTGGTGCCAAACTGAACTTAGAATAGTGCGTGTCCAGAGTTCGTATAAGTTAGTTCTTAAACGGAATGAGCAAAGTGTCATCATCTTTATAATGATCAATCTCAACATTAAAAAAGATTTTGATCGCATCTGCAGAATTACCTGGTTCTTGAACCAATCGAGTTAAATTTAAAAAATCTTGATATGAGAAGAGACGACTAAGATTTGAAACATAACTCTGCAAAAATTGTTTCTAGCTTGGGAGATGTTATTAAGTCTCCAGTTATCTGGATTAAATAAGTTGTTTGATGGGAATCGTTTACAAACATCAGAGTTTTGAAGTTTATATAGATTTTCATGATATTTTGATTAGAATGTATAGCAACTGAAGTAAAAAGCTTAAAAAAAATACTCAGAACTCCTCTTGATCAAATTGCTAAATCCAGGCAGTGAATCTAATTCGGCATTGTTAACATTGGATGGTATTGATGTTATGGGGAAGAGACTAGCCGATGAGGTCCAGAAATGCATTTTTTTAAAACACCAACTTCTATATTAGATTATGGGAAAACATTTTTCTAGTCTTGTAAGTATGTGCAATTATGCTTTCAGGACACTCCACTTTTCCAAATTGAATTCCGTCCTGTTAACTTTCTAAATTAACCTTTTGGTCATATGACCTGCTACAGTGGGTCAGTAACTGGTATTGAAAGTTATCAGGACGAAATTCGATTCAGTAAAGTGGACTAGAGTCTCCTGAAAATAAACATGTGCAAACTTACATGACTAAAAGAAGGCCTATTCCCTTTTATTATTTATACAAGAAATAACATTATCCTTCACATTGATTTTGTGTTTCCATTCGTATTTTAATTTTTTCAGGTAATTTCTGTTGTTGATCGTCATTCAAAACTCGAGAAGATTTCTTTTGTGGGTCACTCCCTTGGTGGTCTGGTAGCAAGATATGCTATTGCTGTTCTTTATCAAAAAGATTTGACAAGTGAATGTGTTGATGGAAACGGTGAATGTGAAGGAAAGGAGGTTAACAAATCCTGTGGAGAAGAGAAAACAAGAAGAACAATTGCTGGACTTGAACCCGTAAACTTCATTACCTCTGCTACACCACATCTTGGATCAAGAGGTCATAAACAGGTGTCTCGTTTATTTACATCTTCTCTTTCTCTCAGAATGGATTTATTGTAAATTTCTTGGATTAATTTTATTATTTCCTGATTGCTGTGACATCATTTCAAGTTCCAATGATCTTATGATTACAAGAAACCCGATGAGAGCACCAAACTTTATTTTTATAATTTACTAGTTACTGTAGAAAAGTCGATCACAGCACCAAATATTGCAGTTAATTTTTGACCGATTATTAGGCTGTCCTCCCATTTACATAATTCTACGTACCTTCCCTTTATCATTCCTCATAATTTTTTGTGTTTTTGTTTCATGTAATCTTAGTTAAAATTCTTCAATAAAAATGGTAATGGTAATGAGAATGAGTATAAGGTAATTATGGTAGTTAATGAGAATAAAAGATGAGCAATTCACCTTCATCATACTTCATACGGGGTAATGAGTATGAGACTTAAAATAAGTTAATCATTACCCCATTTTGATTAACTACATTCACTCCTATAATCAATTCTTTCCAATCATTCTATTG